>JAJEJO010049567.1:0-15279 GCA_020662805.1 Glaucomys volans
GGACCATCTTCAGTAGGACTTGGCACACAAACAGGAATCGTTCAGGGACATGACATTCTAAGCTGTTCTAATTGCCACTAGCCGTTGCTGCATTTTAATCATTGCCTAAATGTTAATTCTCCAATTATAAGTGAAGTTAACATAGGTGTGATGGGGCGCACCTTAAGAACAGACTGATCACCACTGAGAAATCCAAATTTGAGAATCTTTATTAAGTCGGCCAGCTGACTGTCTCACACAACACCCCCAAAAAATGGCTATTGGGAGAACAGCCCTGTCCATAAAATATACCAAAAATCACATCAGTCATAAGCGTCTGTTGCTATGATTCAAAATTACAAACTAACATCATAAAATTATCAGCAGAGGGGGAAGTGGGTCAAAATGATCCTTACCTAGATACAAACTAAAGAATGGTTACTAACATCCACACAATCAGCTGACATCACTGTTCACGTGGTGCATTGTTAGGAGAAATAGGAATCAAAAGAGAACAATATTTCATCACATAAGAATTTTCATTTTGTATTGCTAAACATGTCATGCTAACTAACCGATGATGGGTACAGAGGTGGGGCATTCCCATGGGAGAGGTTCATTTCCTACATAACATGGAGTCTCAGAGCAAAATGAGTCTGTTTAGTCATTTCCCATCTAGCCTGACCTGTAACATTTCTATGGAGCCAAATCTGTCAGCCTGTCACATAGGCACTTTATTTATTTATTCTTTCATTTATTTAATTTTTGTACTGGGGATTGAACCCAGGGGAACTTTATCATTGAACTATATTCCAAGTTCTATTTTCTCCACATTTTTATTGGTGCATAATAGTTACACATATTGATGGGATTTGTTGCTACACATTCATGCATATACACAATATACCAATATAATTTGTCCAGTATCACTCCCCAGCACTTCCCCCTTCTCTCCTCCTCTCCCAAACCTCAGACCCTTTCCTCTACTGATCTCTCTTTTATTTTTAGGAGATCCACCTCCACCTTTGTGTTCCTTTATCCTCTCCAGTTTCTGCATATAAGAGAAAACATATGAACCTTGACCTTCTGAGTCTGACTTAGTTTGCTTAACATGATGGTCTCTGGTTCCATCCATTTTCCTGCAAATGCCAAGATCTCATTTTTCTTTATGGCTGAGTGAAACTCCATTGTGTATATATACCATATTTTCTTTACCTATTCATCCACTGATGAACACCTACGCTTGTTCTATAGTTTAGCTGTCGTGAATTGTGTGGCTATAAACATGGGTATGCGTACATAGCTGTACTAGGTATGATGACTCTAATTCTTCAGGGAAAATACAGAAGCACGGTACAGCTGGGTCAAATGGTGGTTCCATGCCTAGTCTTCAGGAATCTCCATATTGATTTCCATAGTGGTTTTCCTAATGTACAGTCCCACCAACAGTGTCAAAGTGTTCCTTTTCTTCCACACCCTCTCCAGCATTTATTATTATTGGTTTTCTTGATGACTGCCATTCTGTCTAGAGGGAGATGAAATCTCAGTGTACTTTTGATTTGTATTTCCTTTAATTGCTAATGATGTCGAACATTTTTTCTTGTATTTATTTTTGTTGGCCATTCATATTTCTTCTTTTGAGAAGTGTCAGCTTAATTCATTGGCCCACGTATACATTGGATTATGTGATATTTTGGTGTAAAGTTTTTTTGCACTCTTCATGTATTCTAGATACTAATCCTCTGTCAGAGGAAGTCCTTTCTATTTTTTATTTTAAGACAAGTTCTTGCTAAGTTGCTGAGGCTGACCACAAATGTGTGATCCTCCTGCCTCAGCCTCTCGAGTTGCTGTGATTACAGGTCTGCACCAAGGCTCCAGACTAAGACAGGCATTTTAATTTTTTCAAGAAAAGACTTTGCACCTAGACAAATCCTTAGAATCCTCCAAATTTTAGCTGTCACCTATTCAGTGAAGCCTTATTCTGAGACCCTTACCTTCTCCCACTTACCTCCAGAAAGGAAAAATCACCCTGTGCTTCATGCTCCATGGTGGTTTTGTGCCCATCCCAATTACAACAGTCCTCACCCTCTAGTGAGCTTATTGTGCATCTTCTGTTCCACCCCCACGAGGAAAGGTCCTGAGTGACTAATCCAAGCAGGTACTGCATCAAAGCTTCTGGTGTGGTGCTGAGCACAAGGCATATCTCCGGTATTCATTGATAGTACTCCTTTTTTTCATTCACCAAATATTGTTCCAGACCCTACAACACACTCCTTATCTCTTTTCTCTTTTAAACTGGGAATTGAACTTAGAGACACTCAAGACCACTGAGCCACATCCCCAGCCCTATTTTGTACTTTATTTAGAGACAGGTTCTCCCTGAGTTGCTTAGCGCCTCACTGTTGCAGAGGCTGGCTTTGAACTCTCTATCCTCCTGCCTTGACCTCCAGAGCTGCTGGGATTACAGGTGTGCACCACGGTACCCAGCAACACTCCTTATAAATGAAGTGATTTGGGTTTGCTTTGGTTTGGTTATTTTGGGGGAAGTTTGTTTGGCAGGCCCACCAGCCTGCGCTTCCTAAGCCTGCCCTTTACCACAGAACTGCCTCCCCAACTCACTCCCCAGCAGTGTTATAGGCAAACTGCTGATCTTGAGTCTGGACAAGGATGTTCTAAAATGGAGAAAAAAAACTTTGATTCTTCATAATGAAACTTCATGATTTATGTTTCATCTGAGTAATGGATATTATTTACCTAACACTTTTACTGACTTAAATTCAGCTCACTCACTTTACTACATGAAAATATGTATAAAACTTATAATAGTCATGTATATTTTTATCACTTTTAAATAACTACAAAAAAATGTTGAGATGCTCATTCATCTATTGCCTAGAATACAATTTCAGTATATTGACTGGAACCTTTGTTGAAGAGAAGGCCGTCAGTGTGTGTGTGTGTGTGTGTGTGTGTGTGTGTGAACACTTGGCAGTTTGTCAGAGTCATCTTGAAAGAAAAACACAAACCTTTCCTGAAGAAGTAGTTACCAGCCATTTAAGAGCCTAATTGCGTATCTCCCAAGCTGGAACATATTTCAGGAAAGTACAGGTGGTCAAGTGTCCATGCAGAAAGACCAGACAAAACTGTTTTATTGCCTGAGTGCAGTAGTTTGCAAGCTGCTGGGCCCCGAGGTACAAAGAAACTGTGGGCAGGTTTTCAGGTGCTTTGTTAGCAGCTTGATTGTCTGTCTATCCAGAGCTGCAGGATGCTAGGCATAGCAGCTGATGGGCTGGAGTTAGGACTCCATTGATTTGGACACTAGACCCTTCTCACTACAGCAAGTCTCCTGAGTGACACAGGTTGCAGTATCCTGCCCTATTTTACTGTTTCCACCCAAACAAAATGTTATTAACCTTTTTCTCCAAGTTTTCTTCTACCACTTCCATTTTCCCTCCCTCTTTCTATCCATTTCTTTCTCTCTTCTTTTTCACATACCCCTGATTATGATTTTTCTACTCACTGAATTTCATATGCCTCATATGTTATAGGTGCTCAATAAATATCATTTTTTATAGCTTCAGGGAGAAAAAACTAGGGACTCCTTAGCAGGTGGCACCAGCCTACAGTCATCTTCTGGTCCATCTTCTAGAACAAGACTCTAAGGAGTTTGCAAGAGAAAGTGAAGGCGTCCAAGGAGAACGTGAGGATGTTTCTGTAACAAAGCATCATTGTTCTCCCAGGATGCTCTCTCCACATTGCCCACTGGCTCACTATGTGCCTCTGGCTGACCCCAGCATTTCTTTTTTTTTTTTAATTTTTATTTGTTCTAATGAGTTATACATGACAGCAGAATGCATTTTGATCCATTGTACATGAATGGAGCACAGCTTTTCATTTGTTTGTACGTGATGTAGAGTCACACCATTCATGCACTCACACTTAGTACTTAGTACTTAGGTTAGTGATGCCGATCTCATTCCACCATCCTTCCCATTCCCTGCTCCCTTCCCTCCCTCACTCCCCTCTGCCCAAGGCAAAGTTCCTCCATTCATCCCCCCCATTATGGATCAGCATCCACATAACAGAGGAACATTTAATGACCCCAGCATTTCATCCTGGTTCTCCCACGTGCACCTGCAGCCCACACAGGGCACAGTAGGCACTCGTGTACTGAGTCCCTGTGGCCTGAGCAGGATCAGCCTGTGTCAGTGTTGACAGGTGAAGCCTTGACCAAAACCCTTCTCCAGGAACAGTAAGCAGAGAGATGCTGCAGTAAATGCTGTGTGTCCACAGAGATCCTTGTTTTCCTTGCTGAGAGGATAGATCAGGAGTAGCGAGGGCAGAATTTCATTTTAAAAAAAAAAAAAAACAGAAAAACCATGAGGGCTGGGAGTATCGCCTAGTGGTAGAGTGTGTAGGTAGCATGCAGAATACTCTGAGTTCAATCCCTACCATCAAAAAATATCAGTGAAATCGGTGCATTTTTACTATTCTTTTTTTTTTTTTTGCAGTGCTGGAGATTGAACCCAGGGCCTTGTGCTTGCGAGGTAGGCACTCTACCAACTGAGCTATGTCCCCAGCCCACTATTCTTTCTTGAAATCTTTTAGTTTCTAGGTCAAACTTTTCTGGGTACCAATAGAACCAAATATATCTGAAAGGATTCCTATTCAGGAGGGGAAGAAGGCCAGGGTCTAGAGGCCTGCATTTTCAACAGGCTCACATGTTGATGGTTGTTTTTGTTGTTGTTGTTTTGCTACAAGGGATTGAACCCAGGGGCACTCGACCACCAAGCCACATCTCCAGGCCTATTTTGTATTTTATTTAGAGACAGGGTCTCACTGAGTTGCTTAGGGCCTTGCTTTTCTTGCTGAGGCTGACTTTGAACTTGCCATCCTCCTACCTCAGCCTCCCAAGCCGCTGGGATTACAGGTGTGTGCCTGTAAAGGATCTAGACCTTCGAAAGTCAGCCAGCGCTTTGAGAAATGCTGTTCTAAGGGACAGTAACCTTTTTCAGCAGCATTAAAGAACACTGAGATCTTGCTGCTATTGGAATTGAGCTCACATGCCAGTTTAGCTTGTAGCCCTCTGAGCACTGTAAATAGATTTTTGTTGTTCCTTTTCCGCACCGAACAACAAAGGTTGAGTGCCTTCCCCGGACCAGCCAGGGAGGCACGGGGTCAGGCAGGATGGTGAGCGTCGCGGCTGAAAAAACCCACACCAGCCGGGAGTCTGTCCAGCAGTAATCTCGGTTTAATGGAGGAGGGGAGCAGGTATATAAGGGGAAAGAAACAAAGAAAGAGAGAGGGGTACCTGCAGGGCCAATCACCTTAAAGGTAAACAGCCCATGCAGCACACATCAAAACCTGTAGGACAAAGGTCAGAGCTGCTCACGTTCACAGAGGTCGAATGGGCCAATCCTAGGCCACCACCTAGGTGGTACCACTGGTGAGGGGGGCTTATGCCCCGAGGGTGGTGTTGTTGCAGTCGCCATCTTAAGGTGTGTCCCTACAGATTTTGTTTCTAGGGAGTAAAGAATGAAAACAAAGGCAGGGTCCACCAAGATTGGAGGCTGAAATGGACGAAGTTCTGCTGCCCCTGCAATCTCACTTGATGGTCCTTTCAACGGAACTCAAAGGCAAGGTGATCTTACAGATGAAGACTTGTGCCTTTATAGCCAAAAAATGGATCCACAGAAGTAGAAATTAAATCAAATCCTGGCACTTAGGTGTCAATTTCCCCTAAATTATATTTTTGTGTCTGTTTCATCCAGCTTTCTTCTCCATATAGGAAAAGCTGTTTGATCAAAAATATCCAGAAAAAGGCAGTGTATTCTGAACAGCAAGAACTTTGCAATTTCTTCAGAGCATCCTTGAGTTCCTTCTTCCGTAGATCAAGGGATTCAGCTCACGGTGCCATGACTGTGTGTTTGTATAGCAAAGCCGCTGAGTGAATCTTCAGCAAGCCACCATTTTTACTTTGGTCTGTACAGTATTCTTTGCATTTATTTGACCATTTAATAGCTTTTCCACCCAAACACCTAATATTCAAAGGATTAGGATCCTACAGATACTTTTGGCCTTGTAGAGTATTGACATAAAACAAAGAAGTGACAGCAAGTATCTACGAATGACCCAAAGAAGAATTTTGGGGTTCCTGTCTTTCAAAGAAAGAAGGCAAAATTTTTATTTCCATGTGAAATAAATTCTACTTATGGGTTTTGGTTTCCAGGTCTCTGACACTCTTCTAATAAAAAAAACTTGCATCACATTTTTCCATATTTTTATTGGTGCATTATAATTGTACACAATGGTGGGCGTGTTGTTACTTATTCACACATTCACACAATAAAACAATACAGTTTGGCCAATAACATCCTCAGTATTTCCCCTTTCCCTCCCCTCCTCTCTACCCCTAGTCCTTTTCCTCAACTCCACTGATCTCCCTTCAGGTTTTCAGAGGTTCCCCCTACTTTCTTTTCCTTTTCCCTTTCTATCTTCCACATATGAGAGAAAATACATGACCCTTGACCTTCTGAGTTGTCTCATTTTGCTTAACATAGTGTTCTCAAGTTCTATCCATTTGGAATTAGAGAATCATGGAATCATGCAAATGAGACAATCTCATTTTTTTCTTTATGTTTGACTCGAATTCTATTGTGTATACATATATCGCATTTTCTATATCCATCTATCCATTCACTGATGGACACCCAGGTTGGTTCAATAGTTTGGGCATTGTGAATTGTGCTGCTATAAACATGGCTTTGTATATATTTCCATAGTATCATAATTTTAATTCTATAGGATAAATACTAAAGAATGGTATAGCTGGGTCAAATGGTGCCTCCAGTCTTTTGAGGAACCTCCGTATTTATTTCCATAGTGGTTGGAGAAACTTACAATCCCACCAAGAGTGTAAAGGTATTCCTTTTTCTTCACATCTTCTCTAGCACTTATTATTGTCGACATTCTCAAGGGTTACCATTCTAACTAGAGTGAGATGACATTTCAGTGTAATTTTGATTTGCCTTTCCCTAATTGCTAAGGATTTTTCATGGATTTGTTGACTATTTGTATTTATTCTTTTGGGAAATGTCTGTTTAGTTCCTTTGCTCATAAATAAATGGGTTATCTGGGGGTTGGATGTTGGGTTTTTTGAATTTTTATATATTCTAGGTACTGATACTCTGTAAGAAGAGTAACTAGCAAAGATTTTCCCAATTTGGTAAGTCGTCTCTTCACATTATTAATTGTTTCCTTCACTGGCGACATGTTTTTTATACTTTTCCAGATAAAGAATAAGAGACTCAGGGAGAGAATGTCTTGCTTCTGTGTCCTTCCAGTTCCCTTCTTCAGAAAAGGCCTTCACTCTCTTCTTTGCAAGTCCAGAGGTTTGGAGACCTGTCATGGCACTGCTCAAAGACAACCTCCCACCATCACAACTGCCTTTCACTGTGGCTCCTCTGTAGCCTCACAGCATTGTGTTACTGGTGATTGAGGGTTGAGCTCACAAACCCCCCTGGCCTTGAATTCCCTTGAGCAGAGTTGCTTCTGGCTCATGCTCACACTTCCTGCTCCAGTCTTCAGAGCTGGGTCCACCATACATAATACACAGTGGAGTCCAAAAAACACGTGTTGGCTGCCTTGCCAAACCTTGTTGAAAGAATAAATCACTAACTAACCAGCAGGTAGAAGAATGAATGGTCTTGCCCCACCTTATGAAAAGACGTTAAGTTGTCCTTGCTCTGAGGCTATTTCCTGGAGACCAATAAGAATCTCGAAACAAGTATCATCCTATTCAGACGACACAGAGTCATGGCAGTGACTCTTTCCTTCCTCACTCTTCAGTCAGTGTCGTCCCAGAATTCACTCTGGTTGACCCAAATCCAGACTGAACCAACATGCCCCTTCTGCTACCCACAGAGGCTCCATTGACAAAGCAACCTTGCCATACCTTGCCATGTCACCTAGAGAAAGAGGAAGAGCATGAGATGTGTTATAAGAGAGAGAGGGAGAGAGAAGGAGGAGAAGGCAAACAGAGGGAGAAGAATGGAGAAACTTAAGAATCGGAGAATTTGAGAAGCAGAATGATAAAGAGTCAGAGATTAACATGGATGCAGACTAGATCCAGAGTAAAGATCAAAACTGAGAATCTATAAAGCTCTTAAACTCTAGTGCTTCCCCTAGAACATTTTACTGAAAGAGAAATTAAGATTAAAGATGAATGATTGAAAAGAAACAAACTCAGTAATCACAAGAGTATGGTGGAAATGTTCCCAGACTGATTTACATATCATTCCTCCCTTTGCTCTGCTCAAAAGTGCAATGTTTCAGATTGCTGAGAATCTGAGACCCACAACTGAAGGTAAGTCCAAGGTAGGACAAGTCTTTACATGAGATGCTAATAACCACATTCTCTGCAATCTCTCCCTTTAAAAGTCACAAAGTATTCTCACTTCATGGATCTTTCAATCCCCCTACATACCAGGGGGTTATTTATTAGTCCTCATTCTGGAGATGAAGAAACTGAGAAGAAAAGGAAAATGATGTTTCAAAGTTCTGCAATCAGGAAGCCTAACAGGAGAAAACCACTGCCCGTCACTCCCAGCTCCTCCCTCGCAGTCGTCTTGAGGTCTTCACTGAGAGGTGTAGAGGAGCAGTGGGGGCTCACTGTGCTAGAAGGAGCCTCACCATGGCTCTCTTCAAAGCATCCTTAAGCTCCCTGTTCCTCATGCTGTAGATCAAGGGGTTCAGCACAGGGGTGATGAATGTGTAAACCACAGACACCACCTGGCCCCTCTCTGGAGAGTAGCTGGAACTGGGGCACAGGTAGATGACACTGGTACACCCATACTGCAGGAGGACCACGGTCAGGTGGGAGGAGCAGGTGGAGAAGGCCTTGTGCCTCCCCTCTGCAGAGCGCATCTTCAGGATGGCGGCCACGATGAAGACGTAGGACAGGGTGATGAGCAGGGAGGGGATGGTGAGCACAGTGACACTGACCACAAACAGAGTGACCTCGTGGATGTGGGTGTCGGCACAGGCCAGGCTCATGACAGGGAGGACGTCACAGTAGAACAGGCTGATCTCCTTGCTGCTGCGGAAAGGCAGCTGGAAGATGAGCACCGTCAGCTGCAGGGCCAAGGTGAAGCCCAGCACGAGAGACCCCACGGCCAGCTGGACACACAAGCGCCAGCTCATGATGAGGGTGTAGCGCAGAGGGTGGCAGATGGCCACGAACCGGTCATAGGCCATGACCGCCAGCAGAATGCAGTCAGCGCTGCCCAGGAAGATGAAGAAGAACATCTGGGTGCCACAGCCTGGCAGGGAGATGAGGGTCCTCTCCGTGGACAGGACGCTGGCCAGGGTCAGAGGGGCGATGGTGGAAGAGTAGAAGACCTCCAGGGCTGCCAAGTTTGCCAGGAAGAAGTACATGGGGGTGTGGAGACACCGGTTCATCCAGATGGTGAGGAAAATGGAGACGTTTCCGCTGATGCTCACCAGGTACATGATGAGAAAGGTCACGAAAATCAGCATCTGCACCTCGGGGAGTCTGGAGAAGGGGCGGAAGTGGAAGTGAATCATCCCAGTTTGGTTTGCCTCCTCCATGTGTTCAACGCATTGGGCCTGCTGATAGCCCAGGCGCTGACCCTGGGGAGAGATAAGTGTCAGGACCAGACGCTTCCACTTCAATGTCTTCATCTGTAAAGACCTAAGCATTCCTAAGAACCTTAGCAGACTACATGTGCTGGGTCCCCAGCAAGCTCTCATGAATGCTAAGAATCATGAAAACCACTCTTCTTCCACCTCTTCAAGATCACCTTGATGCTTCCAGCTTCCCCAAGTCAGTCTCCTTTGGACTGTGCGCCCCATCTCTTCTCACTAAGACTTCTGACACATCTCTTCCACTAGGCTTCCACCAGTGCTCACCATCTTCACTTCTTTCTGTCAGCCCTAGTAATTTGCCCCGTCTCTAATCCTGGCTGAACATGAATGAAGATCACAGAACTGCTCCCTGGTGCCCAAGCAGAGGTTGAGCGGTGTTATCAACCCCAAAACCCTCCCCAGTCCCTGAATCAGCTCCCCGTTCTGGTCCTCCCCAAGGCTAGAGCAAACTTCCCTGGGGCATCCATTCTTCTCCTCTATCACCTCCTTCACTGATGCTCTAGTCTCCACCTTCACAGAAAGAAAGAACAGAAGCCCCTGGAGGCAGCTCATGATCATTCTCACCAGCTCTGGGCCTGTGGTGTTCTCTGCCTGCCCAGGGACCCATCACACATTCCCAGGTGCCTCAGTGGAAGAGTCCATTCTCCTTGGCACAAATAATGGCCTCAGTCCTCCTGCGTCCTCTGGGGTCTTGCTCCACAGGTTCACTGCTCAAACTCCATCATCCACCTCTGCCCCCCACTCTAGAGCACCCTTAGTTACCCCAGTATAAAGAAATTGCCTTCAGGGTTAGGCCATCCTCCCATCTCCTCCCATAATGCACATCTCCTATTCTTTCTTCATCATGAACAGTGTGCATCCCATCTTATCCCTCCAACTCCCTGAGACCACTTTAATGGACACTACCAAGGACTTCCAAATTCCTGAGCCTAATAGTCTGACTTGGTCTATGTTGCATTTACACCTAGAGGCCACTCCCTTTGCCTGGAAATTCCTCATCCCTTGGTTCTGTGATACTATTCTATCTTCTAGACACCCCGTTCCCAAGATTTGGAGAGGTTGCTCTTCCTGTTGGTGATTCACAAAAGGAAGGTTTTGCTGGTTGTGCCCCCAGATCCATTCTCTGCCCTACTCTGCCCCTTGGTAGTCTCCTCAAGTACTGGCTGCCTACTCACTCTATCCTCATATGGCAAGGAGAGGAAGCTGTAGTGTCTCTTCCCCTTCTCTGAGGGCACTAATTCCTTCAGGGGACATTCATGCTCAGGACCTCCACTGAGCATGAGTACTTCCCACAGGCCCCACTTCCTATGCCCATCTCATTGGAGAGCTAGAGGAGGGGAAGGCAAACTTTCAGTCTAAAGCACTTTCCATGTAGAAAAGGGGAATACTACTTTGGACTTTGCTCCTAAGGTCACCCTGCAAACCAAAAAGATCACCCCCAGTAGAATGTATCTTTGCTTATTTTTGCTATGTGGATGGCTGGAGCTATGTCAGAACCTGTGTGCACAGGATAAGGGCATTTTTGCTTTTCTTCGTACATAGTGAGGCAAACAGTATTCCTGCTGATTGCAGTTTTTCCATTAAACACTTGCTGTGTTTTTGTGTCCAGCAAGTCAGACCTTTTAGGGTCTGACTCTTGCCCACTTGGCAAGTAAAGATTTTTCTTTCCTTTTCTAAATGTTTCTGCCTCTGTGCTGCCATCTCATAATGCAGAGGGTTTTGGTACAGCCTTACTTGGGTAAGTGGGATAGAATACGGACTCCTTCATGTCTGGTCAATTTCCATCTGGAAGTTTCTAGGAGTGCATTGTGAAAATTGCATTCCTGGGTGCAATAACAGGAGCTCTAGCATCTCTCTCTCTCTCTCTCTCTCTCTCTCTCTCTCTCTCTCTCTCTCTCCTGTGCTTTTGTGTGTGTGTGTGTGTGTGTGTGTGTGTGTGTGTAGGGTAAGTAAGGATGCCCAGCATACCCTTTACCCCAAATATTTGACCTCCATGAGTTAGATGTGAGGGCAAACTCAGGGACTAGAAAGAGAACGGTGACCTCTAATATGGGTCTCACTGCTCCTAAGAGCTGTGTTCACTTCTATTGCTCACTTGTTCCTAACTGTGATCTCCAAGGTGTCCAGGTTCCATCTGAGCAGCCACTGACCTCACTTCACTGTCACTAATGCTCAGGACTGGGAAGAGAGGATGGCATTATACAATTATGCACTGATATGGACAAAGATATATTGCCAGAATATAGAGAGTTTAAAAAAAAAACTCAATATTAAAAGAAAAAAACAACAACAACAGGGCTGGGGGGGATAAAGCTCAATCTGTAGAGTGTTTGCTTCACATGCACAAGTCCCTGAATTCAATCCCCAGCACCACTAAATAAATAAATAAATAAATAGCTCAACAAATAAATAAACTCAACAGACACTTCTCAAGAGAATAAGTACCAATGGTCAACAACTGTACGAAACAAAAAAAGGGTCCAACATCTTTAGCCATTAGGAAAATGCAAATCAAAACTACACTGAAATTCCACCTTGTTCCACTTAGAATGGCAAATTCACGAAAGATCCGAACACAAATAAATGCTGGTGAGCACAAGGGTGAAAGGAACATTTACACACCACTGGTGGAAATGCAATCAGTACCATCTGGGAAATCAGTGTAAAGTTCCTCAAAAAGCTTGAAGTAGATCTCCCACATGATCGGGCTATACCACTCCTTGGTGTTTATCCAAAAGAACTGAGGTCAGCATATTTTAGAGGTACACGCATGCCTGTATTTACCACCACACAATTCATGGTAGCTGGCTTACAGAATCAGCCTTGGGGTCCATCAACAGATGAATGGAGAATGAAAATGTGGTGCATATACACAATGGAGTTTTATTCAGCCATAAAGAAGAGGAAAATCACACCATTTTCAGGAAAATGGATGGAACTAGAGACCATAGTTTTGAACAAATTAAGTCAGACTAAGAAAAGTATCTTGTTTTTGCTCATATGTGGAAGAGATAATAAAGAAGCAAAGGAAAGGGGGCTACGTGAAAGTAGAAGGGAAGCCATGAGGGTAGAAGAGGGGTCTGGTGGAGGGAGCGGGGAAGTGGGGGCGGAGGAATTAGAAAGTGAAATTGATCAAATTATGTTTATGTACACACACATACACCACGATGAAGCCCACCCTCTGTGTAATTCATATGCAGTCATTTTAAGGTCTACATGGTGAGACTGATAGGACCAGTGACTCTCATTCAGGGCTTTCAAAGTGAAAAAGATCATCTTCATTTGAGTGCTCTGATACTGCTGGGGCATCTCCTTGCTCAAGAGAAAATCAGCAATTTCCTGGAATCGTTTTTAAATGTTACATGCACTGAATGAACACTCCACATTAAATCAGGTATTCTAAAGAAAGAATCTGAAACATGAAACCAAATCTATCAGGGATGTGTGCCATACGGTTCAACACTTTTCTAAAGGGAAATAATCAAATATTCATGTGATCAACAATTATATCGTCACTAAAATGATAATTAAAATTCTAATGCCTTTGAGAGAAATGAGAGATTGTGATGTTCTTCATGCTTTTCTGTTTTTTTTTTAAATTTCATATCAAGAATGTGTTTATGATTTAAATTGTGAAACTGTCATTGGCTTATGATCCCCAGTTGAGAGACTAGGGTCGTGTGATACATCCACATCCAGGGGTACAAACAGTTATAGTCAGAGCCAGAATTAACACTTAGATGTGGCCACAGAGTCTCTGTACTTGGCAGCGATGCCATCCATGAACAAATGAGATCTAGATAATGTTGATATTTCTATCTATTTATAGATATAAGTTGCTCTTGACCTTGGCTAAGACTGTAGTGGTGGATTTGCTTTTCCTTCCTTCCCCTTTTCCTTCCCTTCTAACTTTTTTCTTTACCTTTACTTCTCTTTGAAATGAACCCTCAAGGTTTAGCTCCCTGTTCCAGCTCCTTTCGATCTTGTAAAAATTGTAATCCTTTACTCTAGCAAATAACCATTTTCTTCCCATTGGGTCAGTCAATTTAATGAATATGTTTCCCAAAGTTCAATCCGTGCATTGCATCGGAGCTCTGAGAAGCCACATCCCTCAAACAGTCTACCACGTTTTCCTTAGAACAGCAGTGAGTTTTCACAGAACTTTCAAAATGAGAGAAGGCTCTCTGTGTGGAGTATGTCTGAAATACTTAAAAAGTGCATAGTTTTCAACACACTCCCCACCCCAGAAACACACATTCTTCCCTCTGAATGGACACACAAATGTCCTTCTACCTGACTAGGGATGTTACATACTTCCTATTTCCCTTTTTGCCTTAGCTGCTGGGAAGCCCAACACAGCTTTATACTCAGGTGCCAGGCATTCCTCACCTCCAGTATCTCCATTTCTATTTAACTTCTGCCTTTTATCCTGTGTAGTTAATGCTGATCTCATTGTGACTCAAGTTTTATTGAGAGGTGTTTCATTTTTATTATGAAAGCATAATAAATATATTACACAAAAAGTTATTCTTGCCTTTTTTGTCTTCATCCAGCACATTGATGAGGGAGTGAGAAATCTCCCCACTCTCCACTCTCAAGCGCACTCCTCCTCTGAGGTCGTCTAGGTGGATACAGTGGCAATGCTGGGAGCTTCTGATGCAGTCCTGGTCCCTTCCTTGTGCACCTAAGCTACCTCTGCTGCTGCGAAGGTGCTTGCTACTTCAAGCTGGGTTGGTAAACTCCAGGTGTCTTCTTACCCAGGAAATGTCAGCCCTCAGGAAAGTGCCATCCTCTGATAGGTCACTGTTGTGGTGCCAGATGACCTCCAAAGACTTGGACAACATCTATGCAGAGAGCCCTCCCTTTCCCAGAAAGACCTCCATTCCATTTCTCCTTCCCTTCCTTCCCTCACAGGGTGAAACCAATACAGCTGTTCATGCATCCCATCATTTGGGGAATGCTTATTGAGCATCTATTATGTGAGCACTGGGTGTGTAACTTAGAAATTGAGAAAATCAGACTATTTTCTTGTGGTTCCAACAAAACAAATGTTCTTCTTTTAAGAGATGGCAGACACCCCTTTCTCACTACTTACAGGCAACCTTTGAAATGGGTCACGTTTCCAGGGAGAGACAGAGCTGTCCTCTCCTCCTCAGCAGGGAATGTCTGCCACTGTCAGTTTCTTTGGCATAAGCAGTGACACCTCACTAGCTCCAGGAGGTTAACCTGCTGCCCCCACCCTGTGTAACTCAACCAGGAGCCCCTCCCATGCTCAGGAAATCCCAGGGAGGACCATTCCTGCTCATTCCCCAGGCTCCAGACCACACAGGCTCCTGCCCACACTCCATGGGCAGGTCCTCCTCATGCCATTCCTCCCTCCTGCCCAGAGGGGCTGCAGCCACATCCTCACCTGAAACTGAGCAAAACCCAAGGTGGGATCAGCTTCTTACCATCTTGGGAAGCACAGAGCTGATTCTCTGAGAGACCACCTTCCCTGAGAACAGCACACATTTAGACACGGTGTCCCTTCCCTGCTGCCTCTTCACAGGGGAAGGACACTTGCAGACTTGGACTCGGGGCCTCACCCTTCATCTCATTGCTGGAGAATTCCCTGCCCACCCTGACTCCACCAAG
>JAJEJO010049576.1:0-298806 GCA_020662805.1 Glaucomys volans
AAAGAGCATCTGAGAAGATGGAAAGATCTCCCATGTTCTTGGATAGGCAGAATTAATATTGTCAAAATGGCCATACTTCCAAAAGTGCTATACAAATTCAATGCAATTCCAATTAAAATCCCAATGATGGACCTCATAGAAATAGAGCAGGCAATCATGAAATTCATTTGGAGGAATAAGAGACCCAGAATTGCTAAAGCAATCCTTAGCAAGAAGAGCGAAGCAGGGGGTTTCACAATACCAGACCTCGAACTATACTACAGAGCAATAGCAACAAAGACAACGACTTTTAACAAGTGCAGTTGATTGAGCCAAAAGGAGCTTCAGGACAACTTAAGCATTTCAAATCAAGATATGGCATTGGAACATAAGAGCCAATGAAAATCAATCAATAAATCAAAATGCTTTTAAAAATTTTCACTACTGAGTTAATCTGCTTTTGGTACTGTAGTAGCAAGTAGAATACTAGATTATTAAGTATTGGGGCGCATGGTGGGTTTTTAACAGTTGTATTACCTCATACGGTGGTTTTAGGTACGCAAATATCTACATATTTGAAAATAAGATAAATGAAAAATCCTGTTGTTGGACTTAGTGATTATAGCATTCTTTGTATTTTTGATATTAATTTTCAAGGACTAAAACATCTTCATTATTGGGTTTGTGCTAGGTTTTTCCATTTTACCTGAAAGATTAGCAATTAGAAAAACATGAAGAAAATAAGCAAAATTCATTTCTTGGAAACCAGGTTTGTTTTCTATAGCTCCCTACTGTCTATAAGGTTGATCCTGTCCATCTTTCTCTCTTCTGTTCCTTCTCAATTGATTAATAAGAACCATAGATTTTTTTTCCTTTTAAAAGGCCATTTTGATGATCAATCCAACTAGATCTTTTTCATCCTATGTTAAACATGAAAAGACAATACAGTTAATACATAAATGGGGCCAAGAAGAAGTACATAGTTACAATTCCACTTTTTAGCTTGATATTTAAAAGAAGGTAGCATTTACCGTCTATCTAATAGGTTAGCTTTTAAATGGTACCAAATAAGGCTTTTCTTGTTTGGGTTCTTTTGAATCAGAAGAAAATTTTGAGTAATTTATAAATTATCTACATATTTTAAAAGTTACATAAGGATAATTTCTATTTATTACTCATTGTGTCTAATTTTATCAACATTTAATAAAAATGGGACTTGGGGCTTATTGAATGTCAGCAACAAAATTCACAATTACATAACTGAATAGAACAGTGACTATATTCCTTTCAGTAATATACCATATTGGTTGGTTTCTTAACTTATGATTTTAGTCTTCTAGACTCTCATTTTAATACCACTATTTCCTTGGACAAGGTCAGTGAATGTAAGGTAAAGAACAAATACTAGCAAATGCAGTCTGTTTTGAAGATTCAGTATGTAAGTTAACTTCCTACAAACATAGTCCCCAAAATTGTTTTATATCAAAGGAAAGTCTCTAATATAAAGCCATTTTTATGTTAGTGCTATTGTGGATGTATTGAGTGTGAGAATTCAATTTAGATAATGCATGGAAACATTTAGCATTATTTAATAGGATAGAGATATTCAATAAATGCTAGCCATAGCTATTGCAGTGGGATGTAGGGAAGAAAAAGAAAAAAACAACTAAAACCAGGTTTGCATTAGTATCATATGTTTCCTTTCTCCACAGTTGCTGCTGATACCGAATCCAGAGAGGTGAACAGAGTTCCCCTTCCTAATAATACAACCATAGCAACAGCAGCTGTGATTGAGGAGAAAGCAGAATAACATCTCTTCAAGTGGGGACTCCCTGATTCTGCAGGCGTTATTCCTTTTCTGAAGGCTGTGAAGGAGATTGATAGACTAAGAACCTTGGCTGATTCTCTGGAGATAGGAAAACTGAAAGACTTTCAATAATAATTTTGCTCATTAATCTTGGGATAGACAAGGCTCCATGTACCTTCCAGTGGTCTTCTGACAATAGGGTCTTGCATTATACTGTTTTTCTACCTTGCTTTTTGTATGTATTTCCTAGGTCTCTAAGAGGGAGAAGGTCAAATAGGGAATTTTGTTTGGATTGGCTGGACAAATAGAGAAGAACAGTCCATGATACAAAAAAATCACAGTAGTGTATAAAAAGATTTCCCAACTCATGGTTCTATAGTAATGTCTTTGTATGAGCTTTTAATATAACTGTCTGCCACAGCATAATGGGTTCAGAGGGCATCTCTATTGACTTGGGTGAAGGAAAACATGTCATTTGAAGTTTGTAGCACATCTGATGGATGGAGCATGGAATTGAAAACTTATCATCATCTTTCTTGCAAGGGCATATGATATTTGGATAAGTTAAATGAACCAAGACAGAAGCAAAAATTTCACCTTGCACACTTAAAAAGACCTTTACAAGAATTTTGAATACTCTCTTGCTATAATATAACATGTTACACTTTCTTTCCCATATTCAGAAATATGAGTCTTTTGATGCATGAGTCTTAATTCTTATGGTAGAATGAAGTGCTAGTATAGAATACACAGATTTTTTTTTAAATACTTCTCTTTAATTTTTTTGTCGATTAGTTGGTTTATGAGTTTGGGTGTTTTGGATTTTTTTTTATTCTAGATTTTTTGTTTCTTCTTGGCAATAATATCCTATCAGACATTGTGTGTGTAGTTTCTTCAGTTATCAAGACATTTATTCTTTTAGCTGAAATGAAATTTAAACATTTTAAAATATTTTACTGTTGATCTAATAATACTCCTAAGGAAAGTGTCATACCTATGTGTTATTTTTAAAAAATGAGTCTAGCTTATGATCGGCATAATAATGTCACTCTCTAATCTTCATTATGTAATGTGACTTATTTAGAGATATTATTCAGCAATTTATCCTGACAAACAATGGTCTGGAGTTTTATGTTTTATGGACTGATGGAATTTAAATTTTGGAATGGTATATTCCTTTTTAAAACATGGGGCAATGAGCCTTTTTTTTTTTTTTTTTTTTTTTTTTAGGCCATCTTGAAGGAGCAATACCTGAGAAAATTAATTAGAATATGTAGTTAGGCATGGACTGGGACTGTGCTCAAGAATGATCTACATAATTCTGATATCAGGAGATTTTCCCTGAGAGCCTTGTCTGTAGGTGATTAATCAGGTGAATACATTAATTTGATTCCATCTAGAGAGAACATTTGAAATTGCAACATATGAAACATTCATTTTATAACTGCAAAGTTATCTAATTTGACTCTTCATTAACAAAGATCTTTGCTTGTTTCCATTAATTGTCTGAATGACAATGATCCCAAAACAACAGAATTCATAAGCGCTGAGAGCAATGTCTAAACCATCCCTGTAGGATCTATTATGGTTTGCTATTTTTTTCTTTCAAGTATAAATTTTTAACAATATATTTTATTTTAATGTATTTAAGTATATCTGTATTTTCTGTATTAAGAGACAGACAGACAGACATAGAGGAAAGGAGAGAGAGAGAGAGAAAGAAAGGTGGGGGAGGGATTTTCATGGCAGTCAATTTCACCAATTCTAAGCAATCAATAAAGATGATGGGTGAGCAGGCTACAGAATGTTCATTCTCACCGTAATCAAGGTTTTCAAATTCTTTGATAGGACAATCTGAATAGTCAAATATTTTCCTTGGGTCTTAAAAGGTAATTTGCTACAGGTTCAATATCCCTTAACCAAAATGCTTGGGAATGGAAGTGTTTCAGATTTTAATTCTTTTTTTAAATTTTGGAATATCTGCATATACATAATGAAATATCATGGGTATAAATCCCATGTTCAAACAAAAAAATGTATTTATGTTTCATGTATGCCTTATGGACATAAACAACAGTTTAAATAACTTTATGCATGAAACCAAGTTTTTTTATACTGAACCTCCAGAAATTTGTCACTATCTCAGTCACCCACGTGGACAGTCTGTGGTTCACCTGCAGCATCACCATCATTTCCGATGCTGAATGTATATACTACTAATAAACGGTAACTTACATAATTCACACATAAGTCTTTAGCAGTAAAAAAAACACATGACATCCCAGTGAAAAATAACGTGTTCAGCTTACTAAGCAGCAGGGCAGCACGCTTGTGCCTGGGAATCTAGGTGTGCTAAGGAGAGAGACATGGCAGCAGCAGAGGGATGAGAGAATCTTTTTTCCCTTGGGAACACTGAAAAAACTCTGTGTGGTATGCCTGCAATTTGACTGTGGTCTGTCAAGTGAGATTGCATTGTCATGTTTGTGCTGAAAAAGTTTCAGGTTTCAGGTATTTTGGACTTTGGATTTTCAGATAGGGATATTCAAACTGTGCATTCTCAAAAATTTCTTCCCTTATTAAACTTCCTGATGAATTATTTTACTGTAAATTGCTAATTAAGTTGCCAATTTATTTTGTAGCTTTCTAATTCATATATGGTATAGTTAGGTTTAGGGACAGTGCTTGTTTGTTTGCCAGTATAATAGTTTAGCTATTAGCAAACTTTTTCTTTGTGGTTGGTACATGGCAAGAACATGTTGATACAAGTGTTTTATGAGTCAATACAATCTTTGCTTTTGAGAAATGGTGTTGTTATAAGTATGTTTTGTTCGGGTAAGGAATTGGAGTACAAAGAAATTTTCATAAATTTGAATAAGATCTCACAGCTATTAAATTACAGGCTGGAATTCAAAGCCAAACAGTCTGGCTTCAGAGTCCTCAATCTTGACCAGTATCTCACCCTGTTTTCCTGAATAAAGGGAGAAAGCTGATTTTTGTATAGTAAGTAATGCTGGCCTCTTATTTAGAGATGACTTTAAAGTGATCACAGACTTTACTCCCAGACTGATTTTCCATTCTTCAATGATACCACTCAAACTTATGATCAGAAATCCTTGGTAAATAGCCTATCGTGGGGTAGTACATTTTCTTGTTCAAGGACTCCTGTGCCTGTGAACCAATTCTACCCTTTCCTGTATTGATGGGGGGCATGGGCAACATGTTGGTACGTTAAACAGTAATAATGGGTAAGCAACACTTGAGAGTAACATGGATGTTTAATGAAAATTACCACCAGATGCCGGCAAAGTTCTGAGAGCTCTAGCATTTTAAATAGTTATTGCTATTGTAGTGGATGAAGTAGTTTACTGATTTCTTGATTATACTGTGGTATTTACAGGGTTCCATAATATGGATGTCTAAGTTTATAGATTCACTTATTTTAGATTGCAAATAACTAATAAGATTTACTTAGGATTTTTCTTTCTTATTTAATCAGCTGCCTCAGATTACAGCTTAAAGGGGAAAAACTCCTTATTCAGTTTTACTTTCTTTGATGTAATCACTGCCAGTATTTGAAATTTGTTTTCTAAAATTTTAATCCATGGAAGTAGGAAAAGAAAATCCTGTTGATGTAGTTGGAACATAGAATCATTCAGTGTAATTTTTTTTCATTATTTACCCTCACATGGTTCCAAGCAGGTTTTGTAAATCCTCCTAGCCTTCTTTTCCTCAACTGTAAAACAGAAATGATTTCATGGACATTGTTGGGAGGATTTGTAACTCCTGACACCTCTGACCAAAGGAGGACATTGAGAAGGACCCCTAATTCAGACAATTTCTCCTTGACATTTATAGGCTCTTCCTCCTTTTGCTTTATGTATGTCATTTTACTGAGTACTACAATGGATATTACTACCCAGGAACCAGTTTTTATTTCAAGTTGGGCTGTGACTGAGTGCTCTTAAGCTAGTGATTCAGACTAATGAACCAAAGAAGGACCTGTGTGATGTAGTACAGGATTTTACATACTTGCCTGCTAATAAAATCATATAGGTCTTATAGATTTCCAGACCCTTCCTAGAGATTCTGATTAACTTGGCCAGAAGTGAATCATAGGAACATAAGTCTTAACCAGAAGTCCAGATGATTTTGGTGATAAGGTTAGAATGGGAAACATGGAAATAAACGTTAAGAGTCGGTAGATCTGAGTCAAGTTCCCAGTGCCACCTACCAGATGTGTACTTATTTAACTTTCCAAGTCCTACTTTATAGCTGGCTAGTACAGCTGTCAGTTTTGCAGATGGAGTTTAGAGTAAGCAAACATTTAGTGGCCTGTTCATTGCTTTATTGATTCGCCACCTCTTAGTATTTCCTAGAGTTGGGCTGGTAAGATTTAACCACTGGCTCTGCAGAATAGCAGACCCAAGTTTTCTTATTTCTGTGGTGTAAATATACTCACTATCATCACTTTCAAGCTACCATATTCTGTTACTGAATGCACAGGTAGGAAAGAGATGCACACAACCATCTCTTACAAGCTGGAGGGAGCCATTCCTTCCAGCCAAGCTTCACATCCAACAGTTTTCTCTCTCCTCCCTTCTCCTACTTCCTTCTCTCATGTCTTTTCTTCTCTCTCCCCTTTGTGCCACAGTTCAATCTCTTTATTTTGTATCTGGCCTGATGAGCAACACAGATAGAAATTAAGACAACTTGGGGAAAAAATGACCATCTTGCAATAGGGTGGTTGACACTTGCAAATGAACTTCCTGTTAATTCTTCCCTTCATCTCATCTTTCTGTATCTCTTTTTTCTTCTACTTTACTCTAGTCTTATTTTCCCTTTATATTATCTTTGTATTCATGTCTTTATAAATAAGTTTATAATTACATTCTTTTATTATCTTTCCTTCTGTTGTTTTGATCTAATACATGGTTAGGTTTCCCCAATTAAAAACAAAATTCAAAAGCAATACCAAAAAAGCATGCCATGACTGTCTCAGTTACATTGAATTATATTCTTTTACACTTAAACTTCTTGATAGAATAGTTGGCTTTTTGTGTTCTTATTTCCTCACTCTCAATTTTGTCTTTCCCTCTACAGTTTAACTTCTGCTCTTGCTCCTTTAGTGAAATTCTTTTGGTAATGGCACAGACTACCAAATACACTAAGCACATAAAATCCTTCTACTGCTATTTACATTGGTAATCCAAACAAAATCCATAGTGGAAAAAAGTACATTGGACATAGTCTAAAAGAACCCAAGCACAAGATTACAAGCACTAATAGAAAGGCAATCTATTTCCAGTAGATTCACATAGCACATGCTTAAACTTTCAGCAATGAGGTGTACCTACACTCTGACAGAAGTTCATGGGAGACTCAGTGCCCAGGGTTTTCACTGAAGTCTGATCACATAGGCACCTCTGTTAGCTTTCCTTAGCTGTGGCCAAAATATCTGACATAACGAGCTTAAAGAAGAAAAGGTTTATTTTGGCTTACAAGAATAATGGGGTTTCACTGCTCTGGGCCTGTGATGAGGCAGAACACATGATGGAAGGGTTTGGTGGAGGAAAACTATTCAACTCATGGCAGCTGGGATAGAGGTGGGGCAGAGAGAAGAAAGGGCCAGGGACAAAATATAGTCCCCAAGAACATGTCTCCAATGCCTTCCTTCCTCTAAACATGCCCCACCTGCCTATAGTTTCCACCACCTCCCAGAAGGCCATTCATGATCCAATCAGTTTTCAGAAGCCCCACCTCTTGACATTGCTTCAGTGGGAACCCAGCCTTCAAACAAATGAACTTTTGGGGGGCATTCCAGATCCAAACCAGAACTCTGCCTAATGCATACCAAAATTCTAGTCTACAGGAAGGAAACCAGTGTTCAGCATGAACAATATATCTCAAAAAAATTTAGGCACAGTGAACTATTCTTATCAGAACACATTGGGAATTGTCCCAAAGTTTAAGTCCCCTATACCAGCGAAGGAGCTGCCTTTCTAGCAGTCCTTTGTAAGAACAGCAGTCTCAGGTCTGTAATGTTAACTCTTTTCTACATTCCTTCTACAGAGCTTTTCTATATACACCTTTTCTCATTTCATCTTCACAACTGCATCTGAGTGATGCATTTAAAATGCAAATCTGGTCTTCTTTAGCTTAACACTCCTTGCAGTGCCTCTTTTCTAATTCTTGATAACTGACGTAAAAGGGGTTCATTGTGAGAAGTCTTTGAGATTATAATAGTTATCGCAATTAATGTGCTCTGAATTTGTAACATGAGATATCCACTCACTTATTTTAACTTTAGAACTCTTAGGAGTTCCCCACTGAATGCTGAATTGGGAATCCCCCCTTTTTACCGTTGCTCCAATTCTAGACAGAGTTTATATATCCACTGACTGAACCGCCTTAACAATTAAGTTTTCTTCTTCAAACACTTAGTTCTTCTCTTGTATTATAGTTTTTTGTGTATGTCTCATCTCTCTATATTTTTTGAAGATGCAATTCATTTTTCATTGTCTTTATTCCTCAAATTTTTCTCTAATAGCTCCGTATTTAGCACTCGGCTTTCAATAAATATGTTGAATGAAAGAATGAACTTAACCAAAAGTAAAAATGAATGGGCTATATTTTATTCTGAAAATATTATTTATCTAATTTTCTGAGTAGCAGTGTGTAAATATTATTCAGAATAAACCTAAATAAACTAAAGAAAGCATAAAATAAATTTAAGTGGAAATTAATTATAAGCACCTATGTTTAAAAGGTCTAGTCATATACTTAGAATTAATTAAACTAGAAGTAAGTGCATTTGTTTTTACTCTTTGCATCAATTTTTAAGTATTCAGAGGTTTTTATTTTCATTTTCTCCTTCTAAAACCACATTTCAGTGGAAATTATTGCCTAATTAGTCCTGTGCTAAATTATATACACAGAACTTATTTTTAAGATTAAGTGAAAATGGTGAATTTCTGCCTAACCAAAGAAACCATAATTGCTTCATATCAGAAACAAATTAGTTCTCTGAAGCTTATTTTGATATTTTTAACATTATTAAGCAAAGATATATACTCTTAGTGTTCTCATGAAAAACCATAAGAATATATATTTTATTCATGATAAATAGCTTTTACCGGTTGTCAGGTCTTCAGAAGTAACTTGTTTGTATCTTCTTAATAATAGTTAAATGAAAGGATTTTAGATTTGGGTAGCAAAAGTTACCCAGAGAAGTTTACTTGAAGACATTCTTTGGTTATGTGTATATGTGTGTGTAATTTCTCTCTATAAATGTAAAATAAATATGTAGATTGGTTGGCAGATGGATATACTTAGGAAGATATTAACAAGCTTTTCAGGCTCTGTCATTTTTGTCATGCTAAGGGTGGAATATTAACTGTCATATCTATTACATGATGAGAAGTCTTTGGGGAACATGCCAATGCCTTATTGCATGATAATCATGAGCATGTTGTCTCTGGTTAAAATATGGAGATGATGGTAGCACCATGCACCATTCTAATGGTGCCTTATGTAGTCTACTGTGACAAATAATTCCACTCAGCTTGTCAGTGTTGACAGCTGAGACTTTTTGCTTAGATGCCTTGACAGTGCTTGTATTAAACAGCCAGAGCCATACACTCCATTAAGTTTCTGTAAAATGAACTGTCTGCTTCTTGCTGTTTTGCTGATAGCGGCAGCAGTTGTAAGCTAATCCTCTCCAGTTGTGGATTGCTCGACTGAGTGCTTTTGCTCATGGACAGGTAGTAGATCTCATAGTTTTAGTAGAGTGGCTACAAGGCTGATAGCTATGATAGGGAGGTGGAATTTATTTCAACGTAGATATCTTTTAGCAGCTACTTATTCTAAATTAGGCTGCAAAAATATTCCTAACTAGGGGAAAACTGACTTTTTAGATGATGAAATAATCGATGATTTTTTTTCCCAATAAACAATTATTCATGGGTCCTTGGTACAAAAGACATAAACGAGAGAGAAGTGTGTGGGGGGAAATGTCTACATGCAAATGTGTGTGTGTGAGTGTATATATGTGTGTTTGGGAGGGTTTGTCTGTGCACTAACGAAAGGTATGTGTTCCTTAGTATCTTAGTATATGGAAGTATTTTTAAGAGAAAATAAATGAAAAATGAATACTTTATTCTCCTCCTCCTTCTCCTCCTCCTCCTCCTTGTTTCTTTTTGTAAGCAAAACTACATCATTGGAGACACCGATAATTGATTGTTTTCAACAAATGAGGAAAATAGAATTTTGTTTTCTCCTTTATATGAATAGCAATTCCTTTAGGCCATTTCTTATGTTTATGCATTGCATTAAACTCCTGTGCTTCTTTGTTCTTCCTCCTACTTCAAACAGAAGCGGGTTGCTGGTGTGAAAAAGACCACTAGGTTATCTAGGTGTGACAAAGACCACATTTGTCATCATATACCTTGATTTGACATGCAAAGCCAATGAAAACCTTGGTGCTTCATTTGTGGTAGGCTTTTATATTCTGTTATCACTAGGCATTATCAATGATGAAGTAAGTCTTTGAAAAGGACAAATAAGGACAGAAATGTTTGCAAGTTTGAACATTAATCCTGACAGAAATGTTAAGAATGCAGTACTAACTTGAAGAAATTGAAAGTAGGAATAGTATTATTTATAATATTTTGTATTGTTTTTGATACACATGTATATTTTTTTCCAAAAAATAATCTATCCCTGACAGGGTATAATTCCTTTTGATAAATGCCTCACTAGTTGTCCTATGCCTAACCACACTTCAGTGAAATAAATTTCAGCATGGTTTTTTAATACATTTTTTTTTACTGATGTTACTGATTTGGAAATTAAGTTGTGCTCTTGTCCCCAAAGCTTTTTACTCTTTAGTGTGGGGATGAAGTACATTTTTTAATATATATGAGGAATCCGTGGAGTATTGTTATCTTTGTCCTAGAGCATCATTACCCTTTGAAGTAATGTTTCAAAGATGAAAAGCTTTTTATTCAACTGGGTTGGGGGAATTTCATGCCATCATAAAGTGTTCTAAGGTATGGAATCTGTTAACTCTTTAAACGACATAGGCAATTATTAGAAACCTGAAAGGAGTAATTTTACAAATAACCTAGTGCTCTGTAACAGTGGATTTACCTCACACTGGGGACTATTTTGTTGCTGTAGGTCATGTTCCACTCAAAGTTACGTAGGTCAAAGAAAATTTTCTTTATTATTCTAGGAAAAAAGAAGGTTTGTATGAATCAGAAAGTGAACACAGAAAAAGGCTACCAACAAATCCAGCTGTAGCTGAAGTAGGAGAAGCTATTAGGTGACTTTACAGAATGAAAAGTGTAGCCTCACATTTAAGGGAGATACCCAGGCCTGATCCATCCTCCTTTGAGTGCTGAGGGCTGTCTTCTAGTGATAGTTTAGACAGGCGTCCACAAATCTTTCTGCTCCAAGTTCTTCTGCTGATAGTTGACTTTGAAATGTAACTTGTGGCAGCAATTCATAGAGCTAGTTTTCTTTCCCTCTGCCCTGTTAACAAAAATTAGTTGGAATAGTGTGGAAATGTAGAAAAGAACCACAAAAACAGTAGCAATTTCACTGAAAAGATTTGGGAGGGAATCTTTTGGAGTATCAAGGGAAATTGTTCACCTTTTCCTTATAATCCTGAGAAAAATATTACCAAGGAGTCTGGTTTGCTTTTTCTTAGAGATCTAATGTAAATCATTGACTATTTTAGCCAATCTTGTGTCACTTGAAACCAACCCTTTGTATATGATGATTTTTCCCTCTACCTTTCTCTTTTTTTCCTTCTGCTTCTCTCTCTCCCTCCATTTCTTTTCATTTTTCTGTCCAGCCATTTCTCTTTTTCTTCTTTTTTCTTTCTCTGTCTTTATGTCTTTTCTCTTTCTTTTTTCTCACTCTTAACCATATCTGGGATAAGTGTTAGGCAGTGTATCACCACTTTTTTATTTAGTTAAATTCATTTTTTGCTGACACATAAAAATGTCACAATTATATATATTAGGTAATGTGATGTTTAGATACATGCATACATTATGTAATATTTATAACAAAGATCTCAAACATTTTACATTTCTTTATGATGAAAACTTTCAAAATCCTTTCTTCTAGCTTTGTGACATGTACAGTAAGTACATTACAATTCATGTTTACCCTACTATGCAATAGAACTTCTGGCTTCTAACTGCATCATAATAGCCATTGATCAACCTTTCCCTATCCCTCCTTCTCCCTTACTTTTCCCAGTCTCTGGGAACCAGCATTCTACTCTCAACTTTATGAAATCAACTGTTCTAGATTACACAAACGAGTGGATCATGTGGTAACTCATCTTTTTGTGCCTGGCTTATTTTACTTAACATAGTCATCTCTACTTCCATCCACAAGCGATAGAGCTTCATTTTTATGGCTGAGAAGCATTGTATTGTGCATATGAACCACATTTGCTTTATTCATTCATCAGCTCATAGATTGTTTTCATTTCTTGATTATTGTGAAAAGTGACAATGGACATGGCAGTTCAGATGGCTCTTCAACACCTAATTTCATATACACATGTATATATCAAGGAGGCATGGAATTGTTGGATCATATGTTAGTTTTATTTTTAATGTATTGAGGAACCGCCGTAATGTTTTCCATATGACTGTCGTAATTTACATTAGTGTGCAATGATTCTCTTTTCTCTACATCCTTGCCAGAACTTATCTTGTCTTTCTTTTTATAGTAGCCATTGTCACTGGGGTAAGTTGAGATCTCATTGTTGTTGTTGTTTTTTTTAATGGAACCAGGGATTGAACTCAGGGGCACTCAGCCACTGAGCCACATCCCCAGCCCTATTTTGTATTTTATTTAGAAACAGGGTCTCACTGAGTTGCTTAGGGCCTCACTAAGTTGTTGAGGCTGGCTTTCAACTCATGATCCTCCTGCCTTAGCCTCCCAAGTTGCTGGGATTACAGGCATGTGCCACCTCATCTGGCTCTCATTGTTGTTTTGATTTGCATTTCCCTGATGATTTGATGATGAACATTTTTTCCTTCATCTATTGGCCATTCGTATGTCTTCTTTTAAGAAATTTCTATAGGTGTTGAAATATACATTTTATATTAAATATCTCATATGTAGTAGTCATATAAAACATACTAAATAATTGAGTAAACAGAATCGTGGATTTTATTTTATTAAATCAAATAGTGTCTCTATACCTTCGATGAAAGATCTAGGAACTATGGAACTAAAATCTTACACAGTACATTGAAAGTGTTCTGTAGAAGGTTAACCCTAAAGCACAGAAATAAATATAACAAATTTATATTGTACTTCAAACAATTGTTTACTAACATAATATAAATTATATGTGACTATAAGGGAACTATTTTCTACTCAAAGACTACCTAGTTTGCGTTCCTTTCCCAGATGTCAGTCTTGGAGTTTTTATGGAGTGCCCACAGGGTATATAACACAGTACTTGATTTTGTAAATGTATGGGAGAACATGTTTGTTAAAGGCATAAGTAGGCCAGATGGGAAACATAAAATGATCATTAACTTCAACATTACTTTTCACTAAGGAATTTCTTCAAATACTATAGATTCCATTTAGAAAAGAAAGAATAGGATAGTTTAAAGTGAAGTTGGGAGTAGATTGAGATTTTTGTAACACTGTACCTTATTCCAATTTTCCTGTATATTGTTTGATTAGGAATAGCAAGGTAGATTTGTGGCATTTTGTTTGTATAGCAGGTTAGTTTTTCAAGGTATTTCAGGAACATTTGTCCAGAGCTGGTCTCAGTTCAGCTGGCAGTTGCAATATCTGTTACCAAGTGGTATGTTCATATTCCCTCACTGAATGAAATGAGAAGCCGTCTCCCGCTTTTTATCTCCAGAGTACACGTTGCTTGGGTATTAAATCTGATGCCAAAAGCACCTGAGTTTCCTTATCTGTTGCATCACTATTTGGAGACTGCCAACAAAGAAGATACTAAGAAGTATCCTACTAGGAAAGCCCTAGGTTGGAAAACTGAATTCCAGAGATTGGAGTATAACTCTTAGGTGTTCCCATTTATAGAAACACATCTGGTTCTATTCTTGGTATCCTGGTATTCTTGATAATTTATCCTGAGAGTTAAAACTTAAGGATACACAAATTTAAATTTTTAGATTTAATTATACATATACCCATGTTATAGTTTTAGCACTCACATTTTAATCATATGAAAATAGTAGTTGGTCTCAATATGAAGGTGAAAGAAGTGACTCAAACAATAAAATTTTGAATTTTGATTCCTTTCCCTTATGCAACTTCTTGGGAATGTCAGATATTCTGCTTCTGTCTACACAGGAATATGAAAATGAAGGATATATAGCTCATGCTTTAAAATAATAAGTTAATGGGAAAATCATTTGGTTTTCTGTTTTTTTAATTTTTAGTAAATTTGATTGACTAAATGTGGTCCACATTACTCAAGAGCATTTTTTTATATTTACAAAATTAATTTACTTGGCATTTAAAAAATTACGTACTATGGTGCCAAGATATGCGTTGCCTTTGTACCATAAAAACAATACTAACAAGAAAGTAAATCACAAGTTTAGTAATCATAACAACTCTCTTCAATTTAGGTTTTATTGGAATAGGAAATACAAGTACACTTGGAGAAAGACTGTATAATTTAATGTAAGAACATTTATGGTAGTGACACATGCTTCTTTACTGGAAAGGATTTTTATATAGTGTGGGATTGATTATATCTGTCAATTCAGTTTGGGGAAGTACTGAAGATAAGCTCTATGTAAATAATAGAATTTATTGAAGTTCCAAAGAAATAATTCTGACATTATTAATTAGAACTACATCTTCAGAGTTCGTTTCCTTCTATAAGAAATAGCAGGGAATCCTGCTGTTCACTAAAGATTTAAATGAATCAGGCATTTGTGGTGTTGCATAAAATACTACTCATTTAGCAGATGCAAGACTTAGGGCTGATTTATCAAGGGTAATTTATAAACTGGGTGGGGTGGATCTATTTTCTTCTATTCAGATATAATTTTTAAAAAGCAGTTAGTATAAATATGTTTATTCACTCCAGAGTCTGATACAGCTTATATTGTACAAATTCTAAAATGGAAACTATGATATATGAACTTATCCTCTAAAAAGGCTCGTAATTAACTTGTCTTCATCTTCACTGAGATTAAAAGAGGAGAACATCTTAAATTGTACAAGGAAAAAAACTAGTTTAGACATAAAGAAGAAATTCTTGATAGCATTAATTTCTAAACTAACTATCTAAAGAGCTTTCACATTTTTCTTTCTGGATGTCGCTAAGAATGTAATAGATAGTAACTCAATGTGGATGGTTTAGGTAAAGTCATTTCTCAAAGGGTATACAGATTTCCAGAGGTCAGTACTGCTCCATAATTCTGTGCTTTCATTACCTATTTTTAAATTTGTTCCATAAATTGCTTGTCCACTTTTAGTAAATTGCTATATTTCCTAGAGAGAAGGTTGAATAAAGACTCTCATAAATTCAGGGATGCTGTACTGTGGCAAGAATGCTTGAGTAAAGTACCAAAATATTAAAGTCTGTCAACTCTACATGATCTCCATCTATGGGTCTTTAATATTTTTTTCATTCACTGTGTTTAGTAAAATATTTCAGACATAAGTACAACTTTGTTTATTATAACACAGCAGTACCTGGACAAAAGACTTTTTGTTAAAGTAGTTATTTCCTGTCTTAAGGAATATATGAACCAAAAAGTCCAGGACTCAACCTTGGGTTGATCCACTGAAAGGTATCAAGAAGTACTTGAAAGTTTCTAGTTTTATAGGCTAAGAAGAGGAAATATTTTTTTTTTGAGTCAGAATTTTTAAAACCATCTTTATATCTTCTACTTATTTGATGATCATAGTCAAATGAAAGTTTAAAACACTTTGAATGGTTCAATATAATTTGTTAAAAATATCTCTTCTACATTAAGGCTTAATTTTCTTAAGTGTTATTTTGGTTATAAGAACAACTGTTAAAAGTGCACATTGGCTTAAGTAATTGTAACAACCTCTTGTACCAATGACAGTTTTAAAAGCTAACAACCATTTTTAGTAAAATGAAAGTCAAAGCAAAGATTTTTAAGAGACTAAAATAGGTACATTACCCATTCAATGAATATGACAGAAAGCTTGCAATTAAGTAATGATGCCTGAGTCTAATTCTTTAAAAAATTAATGCAGAGATGATTCAAAACAATACCAAAAGTTGCCTTCTTCAGCGTTCTGGCCAGGATTAAAGCAGAAGCAATCTCTCAAAGATATCAAAATTGAATTAGTTCTTACTAATGGGAGACAGATGGGTTTCTCATATTGTTTCTACTGTCTTGTTGCAGATGTTTGGTAAAATTATTCAAATTCAAATATGTCTTTTCTCTTTAAGTGCTCTGAGCAGGTTTTAATTTATACATTACATTTTGACATTAGCTTGAACAACCTTTCCAATCTCAGTGCCCTGGATTTTCTTGACTTTATTGTTGCCTTTCTATCTTTTTGTATTTACAGTTGAAAAGTTGATGCCAAATTTTGTAAAACATGTTCTCTTCCATGCTGAGATCCTCTATGCCAACAGTCTCCCTGGAGTGTATGCGTTAGTAATAAGCCCTGAAAATGGGAACTGATAATGGAAATACTGGCAGCCCCTTATACAACAGGGGTGCTAGCCTGTGTTTCTGTAATTAGGAATGTGATTAGAAATAAGAGATGCTTTTGGTCTCCAATTTCAAGCCATGAAATGAAGGGATTCGAGTTTGTCTCACTTTTGGCAGACTGCAAATTTCAGTAACCCTGTAGCTTCCTGAATCTGGCCACAAAGAGCCTGTTGTTTGTATTTTCCAAGCATAGTAACTGTACTTTCTTATTTTGTTTGTAAGCACAGCTTGCTTTTAAAAAATAATTATTTCACTGGTTGTCTTAATATTTCAGTTTTTATTCTGTTTCTACCCACCATTTCTGGATTTGAGCGTCTTCCCATCTTTGGAAAGCATAAAATTGCAGAACAATAGTAACAGCAGCATTCGCCAAACACTTATATGAGGTACTATACACTATATTTGGTGTTTTTCAATTAATTTTTCTGTTAGTTTTATGATGTAGATACAGTTATTATTCATATTTTATAATTGAGAGACACACAATCAGGTCTAAAAGTGATTGAGCCCATATTCTTTATCACTGCTATAGTACAAAATACCCCATCTGCAGATAACAGTTTTACTTAAGCCAGCATTAATCCCCTTGTTCATTCCTTCAGTTCTCTTTCACTTGGCAAGTATTAATTGACACTAGTTTTGTTCCAGGCATTGTCAAGGCTCTGGAATTCAAACTTATATGAATCTAGTCATTGAGATGCTCACAGGTGAATTGAATAAAAATATTAACAATATGTAAGATCATGGATAATAAAGTGTGCACCAACTGACTACAATACTGCAATACAGCGCAATGATGCTACAATTTTCTTTAAATTTTATGAGAAACACAAGAACATCTATTGTATATTTTTAAAAAAATTTTTTAGTTGTTGATGGTACATGAACTACTTTCAACGTATGTATCTGTTTTCAAATGAATTCTAAGAAGATGCAAATATTTCTCAAGTTATTTAGACCTAACCACTCAACAAATTGAACTTTTATTTATTTCTTTTTGCCTCGGATCTATGAAAAATTTGTTAAGGATACCTTGAACAGAGAAGGTTTGAGAAACTCTGACAATTTTGATATTTTTTAGCGGGTCCATTAAAAAACCCCCAAACAAAACTGAACCAGGGGACTGTAGGATCTCAGGGTTCAGAAGGCCAAACGGGGACTATGAAACAGATTATGAAAGTGATATCCAGTTGGATGCAGAGAAATACTTATGCATTTTACTCACAAAGATTTTTAAATCTCCCTTAAATGAGCTTGAGTGACTTCAGGATAATAATTTGAATTCACATTATAAAAGATTTTTAGAAAACAGGTCAGTTCACTTTACTTTTAGTGAGCTAATTACATAACGACTTAAATCTATAATAAAAACAATGGGTATCAGTACTATTAATTTGACAATGGCATTTTTCAATGCTTTGTTCTATCATCTTTAACCTTAGGCAAACTGAATGTGCTGAATAGGAAGAGCATATTATGCTGTCACCTTAAGAATATATGATTATAGCATTTCAGTGGATGGATAGACATAGGAAAATAACTGTAAATCTGAGGGAGAGGTGTATTTGACAGTCCAATATCTACTCACTTGCAGTGTCCACTAGCTCTAGAGAATGTTGAAATTGCTAACGGCATTCCCCTAGCTACTTTTTCATGAAAAGATGATTATGTGATACTAAGAGGATTTGTTGACAAGAGGGTGAATTTTTATTGCACAAGTCTACTTCCAAGGGGGGAAAGAAAAGAATCAATGGAAAATAGCAGTTGGATCACACTATTTGCAAGATTAAAGAGCTTAGCACTGGGACTTGTTCCATTATCCCAGAGCTAAGACTTAGCTATACTTTTTTGAAGGAGTGAAGGATACTTTAGATTATGTCGAGGGAAATGAGACGGGGAGAGGTTGGGGGTATGAAAAATGGTGGAATGAGAGAGACATCATTACCTTATGTACGTGTATGATTAACAATAATGATATGAATGTACATCATGCACAACCATAGAAATGAAAATTTGTACCCTATATGTGTACAATGAATCAAAATGAAGTCTGTAAAAATAAAAAAAAAATAAAATTAAAAAAAGAAAGAAAAGAAAATATGAAAGGTTGTTTAGGGAGAATATTATAGGAGAAATAATATTTGTGAAATCAGTGATTGCAGTGAAGGTCTATATATGTGAGTGTGAAGGAGTATGATCGAATTATAGGAAACATCACATTGATTAAGAAAAAAAGATATGAACTCAACTTTGTTTCTGCAGTTTATTAAGATATATGACCTTAAACTTGTTCTTAACCTAGTTGAGGCTCTGTTTCCCTAGCTAGCAAAGAATACTGTAGAAAGAAGTAAATGAGACACATAGGCAAAGTACTTGGATTAGAACTTTGTATATAATAAGTTTATTGGTCACATTTACTGTTAGTAGAAGAGACACAAATAATACAAATTAGTAGTTTGTTTTTGTTTATGAAAAGAAGAAAGTCCAGAAAGTTGCAGACCTCTTCTGGTAAGGTGGCTTCATAATTCTGTTAGCCTTCAGCATTCTGGTTCATTGTCTTTTTCATCCTAGTCTCAAAATCTGATCTTGAGTCAAGCCCTTATCATTCAACTCAGACTAGAGCCTCCCAAAGAAAAAGAAAGCTGAGGCAGCTGTCCATGACTCTTTGCAGGAGGTTTCCTGAGGGTTCTACCCAACATCATCTCACAGTCTTTGGCTATAACTTAGTAACGTGGGCACGTTATCCCTTAGCCAGGCACATATACTTCCAGAAAAAGATAAAATAGTGTCCTCTTAGTAGAGAATCCTGAAATAATGTCATAGCCAATTCATGGTCTTTCACATAAGCTCTCTATTTTACTCATTTAACTTAAGTCTTTATTTCTTCACCTCCAAACTGAGTGTAATACTATTTTCTTGGATTGATAAGAGGATTAAGTGAGATCATATGTGATTTTTATCATAGTAATCATTTGCTGAGTACAGAGAAAAGCATTAATATTTATAATCTGTCTCTTTAAATTGTTCTAACTTCTAAATCTATAATCAACCACTTCAATGTTTTTTTATTTTGTTATTGTAAACCAATATTATTTTCATTTTTAGCATCAATTTTCTAACTGATTAAAGGATCTTAATGGATTTTTATAGAAAGCCATTCAAAAATATCCTATAATGGAAATAGAAGTAAATTACTTTAGGCAAAACTTTATGAGTGCAGTCCATTGAAATTTACTTGAAAGATGGGATGGCCTATTAAGTTGTAAATTTGGGATAGCAAATAAATAAAAATAAACTATAATTCACTTTTACTCATATTTCACTGAACATTGTTTGACATATTCAGAAAAGACATTTCAAGACCTTTTAATATGTTTATATTTGTTTGTAATTTTAAAATTGATGAGACACTTCTACATATACGTCTCTTCATTAGTAGTAGTAGTAATAATTCTAAGCATATATAAAATTTTAAAAAATAGGAAAGGAAGAAAGAAAAAGTGTTAAGGAACTAGATGCCATTTTAGAAGAATTCTGATCTCCTGAGTACAGTATTAATTCATTGCATGACAATTTTTCCATTTTGAACATCAGATATAAAAACATAGACATCCTGTGGATACTGTATTACTCTGATCTTATGTCAAAAGCCTAAACCCTTAATTTTAGAATAATTAATAGTTACCTGGATTGCAAGCTTTAACGGATGTGATCATGATTCTTATAATGTAACTTGGAAAGTGCTTTGGTAGTAGTCACTTAAAATTTTCTTTTAGTAATATTTACTTTCTTTTCCAGGCAACTGGGCAATAAGTAGATTTATTGGAATACTTTTAGAAAGCCTTCCTCTGTTAACAACTTTTTCATATAGGGTCTGAGGCAGTTAATATTTATAGATTGAATTATCTAGATAAGGTCTTCAGAATTTTATTGCTATAAGCTTTTTTAATTTAATGCCTGTCAATTGAAAATTCAAATCTTTATTTTTGTACCACCTATGATATTACTATTATTACTAAAAATGAAAGTCCATAGAATACTGAAAAATTGGTCTAATTTTTTCCCTTTGGGGACATTTTCTTTTTATAAAACAAAGCTACCCTGAAAAAATCCAAGTGTTCCAAATAATTTTAGTAATATTTGAAAAAATATTTTAAACATTTGAATAAATGTTTTATTAGTAATCAGAAATGTATGCCAACATGCTTTGTTATTCATTTATATTGATACTTGTGAAAATTGTTCAAGTATAACAGATAATTGACCGTAAATCTGTATGATGAAAATCATCTAATTTTCAAAAATAAAGTTTTTAAAAACTTTTATAACCAAGAAATGTCCCCAATATGTTATGTTGGAAGATGATGAAGAAGTACATATACATCTAATTGCAATTCTGGTTGATATAAATACTGTTGCATGACACATAGTATGCTCAGGTCAACAATGGACAACAAGTTGTCCCAAAAGATTATGATGGAATTGAATAGTTCCTGTTGCCTACTGTTATGACAGCCATCACCACATTGAAGTGCAATGCTTTACTCATGGGTTTCTGGAGTAACAAAACTCTGGAATGAACAAAACTTCTGCACTGTCAGAGTATGAAAGCATAGCACCTACACATATGTATAGTACATAATACTTGGTAATAAATGATGGGTATTGGTTTATGTGTTTACTTACTTTTTATTGATATTTAGACTATATTTCATTTATTGAAAAGTTTACTACATGCTGCATCAGTAGTAGCCTCAGACATCTCATACTTCATGTAAATACACTCAGTGATGTTTCTTCAGTAAGATCTTTTAACAAAGCATCTCTCAAACGTCCCCATCATTGAACAAGGTATTCACACTGTGCACAAACACACTTGATTTGAAAAAGGCTAGAAGACCATCCCCTACAAAGTTAATGTTCTTAAGAGGTTAGATCTTTTCATCATTTATATTATTACATGTTATTCAAATTTCCTATAATTAAAATTAATTCCAATATTTTACAAAATATTTTTAAATGTGAAAAACTAATTTGATTGATTCAAGCATATTTACTCTGTACTTTTGGATACCCATATCATATGTATGTACATTTAGAAGTTTTTTGTCATCTCATCAAAATGTGAATTATATACTGCGTTGGATATTTTTGTAATTTACTATTGATGGGCCTTTCACTTGTGAGATTATTAGATTTAGTAATGAAATTTGGGGTCAAAATGCTAAAGTCAACTTTGAATTTGAACATACTACATACATGGTGTTATAGAAAATTTTACCAACTGCATAAGTTTATCATATGTTCAATAATTCTGAGTATTATAATACTTTCATCTTTGACTGATAGGGAAACAATTAATTCTATTTTTTATATGAAGTTGAACTAAATTTAAAAAATTGTCCAAAAATTTTTTGATGACTTAATTATTTATGCCTTTATCTAATTTCTGATTAGTATGCTGAGTTTTTATCTGTTGATTTATGAGTCTTTTTTATTTTATTTTACTTTTTTCTTATAGGTAATAAACCATTCTATCAAGTGAGCACATTTTTGCACTTTTTATTATTTTATTATATTTATTTATTTAGTACCAGGCATCGAACCCAGAGGCACTTGACCACTGAATCACATCCCCAGCCTTTTTATTAAGACTCACTCTTACTAAGTTTCTTAGGGCCTTGCTAAGTTACTATGACTGGCTTTGAACTTGCAATCCTCCTGTGTGACTTCCGAGCCACTGGGATTACTGGCATGCACCACCATGCCCAACTTACCACTTTTTATTTTTAAAGCCTTATTTATACTAACATTTTCTCATATAGATATTAGAAAGTTTTAAATATTTAAATGTGCTGAAGCTTTCCATGGTTGTAGAAGAGGTTTCAAAGAGCCTTTATCAGCAGACTATATAAAAATTTTTACTTATGTATCCTAGTATTTTTATATTTGAGTTTTGCCAAATAAGGCTTTTAGTTTCTTCAAAATTTATGTGGCTGAAATGAATAAAGTAAGAAATGAAAATGCTGATTTTATGTTTATTTTCCAAATGACATTCAGAGCTCTTCTTTTTTTGTGTGTGTTGTTAACTGAAACAGAGGCTGTTTGCTATGGAGTGACATCCCCAGTCCTTTTTAGTTCTTTTTATTATTATTATTATTATTAATTATTATTATTATTTATTTTTAAATTTTGAGACAGGATCTCACTAAGTTGTTTTGGGCTTCACTAAGTGGAGCTTGACCTCAAATTTTCTATCTTCCTACCTCAGCCTCCCAAGTTGCTGGACTCACAGGCATACCTCACAGTGCCTAGCACATTCAGGACTCTTAATACCAAATTTTAAATAATCTTCATATCCCTGTTGATTTGAAATACAAATTTATCATATATAATTTTTCAGTATACATGAGAATTTTAAAAAGAAAATTCCAGAATCCCAAAATGTGAATAGTTAACAAAGGTCATTCATTTATTCACAGAACTATTAGTGCTTATTTTCCTTTTCTTTTTATTTTGGCAGGATCAATTTATGGTTTGGGGTTTAATACGTACAGGATCTCAAAATTGAGCACATTTATGTTTATGTGAAAAAAGGACTTTTCTCCTTACTAACATTCTTTTTAAAAAAGAAACCTTCATTTGAAGATAGAAATCATAGAGTTAAAAAGTTATCTTGAATATTACCTATTACTGCCCCCTCATTTTACATGTAAGAATATTGTGATATGAACACAGTAAATGGCTTAATCAAGACCATATTTTGAGGTAATTGCAGAGGTTGGATTAAAATTTTCATTTCTGTATTCCCAAATGGTCCCTGCCTTTTGAATTATGAAGGTATTCCCATAGTTATGAAGAAAGATACATGGTAATAGGCTGTTATTATTTCTTCTTCTTTTAGCCTTTTTTAGCACTATGACATTATTTCTGAGAGTTTCTGAGAGTTTACCTGTTCTTCAAAGATTTTCTTTTGAAGTCTACTCGTTCTCATTGCCTGATTAACTCTTCTGATTTATATGTACTCTGGCTATGGAACATTTTTATGAGCAGGGAGAGGTGACTCATTGTTCTTTTCTTATGGGCATCTGTAAGATTTCTGTAGTTGGTCTGTAGGGTGTGTGTAGGGTGATGATGAAGAAAAGAGACAGGAAGAGACAGAAGCATTCTTTTGTACTATAGTATATTCATAATGTAATTTTAATAAAGGATTGTCATTTAAAACAATCATCTTTTAGGAAGCATAAATTCTCAGATCCTAAATCTGGCCCCATTTTATTTATTTTTTAATTTAATACCTCCTCTCTTCCACAGGGCCTATCCCTTATCTCTATGGTAAGCTTTTGTTGAGTGGTTTAGCATTCCCTTTCTTTATTCATTCTTACCCACTTACAAATGCATATGCTACAGATTCTATGTGAATCCTTTGCATGCAAAACCAATATTCAAATAAGAATGCAGTTCTTGATAAGTGGATAGGAAAGTGAGCAATTTCACCCCAAACCACAAGTGACAATTAGCTCTGAAATTCTAAGTTCAAAGTGTAGTTACTTATTAGCATAATACTATGCATAAGGAATGTGGTCGAAGTCACTCTCAAACTTTCAACATAATACACCATTTGGAACAGATTTTAAGTATATTATGGTATAATGGTTATATTTAATTAGTTTTTCCTGTGGCATAAATGAAAAGTAATATATCTGTAACACATACTCATTTAAAAACCAAACTACATATATTTCTGAAATAAATGCTTTTGCACATTTTCCTTTTGTTCATTAAAACATAATACCATTTAAAACCATTACTATTAACTTATGATTTTCATTATTTGTCATTAGTGAAATGCCATGAAGTCACTACTTATATATTTAGTAGGTATTTTACCTTTTGAGAAAACTTGCATCATTTTTACCCTCATCCATATCATAATGTGAAAATATATTTTAGAAACTTATTTAAAAGCTAATATGATTCCTATACATTTTTTTTTTTAGGAAAAAAAATACATGTTGTTCTTTAGTATCATATTACTCCAATAAAAATGACTGTACATTTTAGAAAGAACCATTGATCAGAATGTATTATATTGGGATAATATTAAAAAAGTTAACTTTGTGATTTCTTTTATTTATTTATTTATTTATTTATTTTATTTACTTATTGATTCATTGAACACAAATGGAGTACAGCTATTGTTTCACTGGTTGTACACAAAGTAGAGTCACACCATCTGTGCGTTCATGCATGTACACAGGGCAATGGTATCTGTCACACACTCTGTTATTAATTTTACCTATACATATTTTGATGCATTTATGCTTTAAAAATATATCCTCACTTCTGATATTACCCTACTCGAAAAGACAAGAGTGAAAGAAAATATTCAAACATTGGCATCACAGTTCACTGTTCCTTTTGATATTTTCAACCACCACTCTGGCCAAGGTTTTGACTTATTCCAAATTTAGTGTTAAAGAAATAAGTCAGTTGGAGGAATGATCAAGGGACACAAAAGACTGTGTTTGTCACTTCAATAGCTCTGTCTGTATTTATTGAAAAATTTGTCAAACAGAAAAATGAAGGTGAATTATATCAGATATTAGAAGCTGTAACCTGTCTCCATCTGTCCTTACATTCCTCGTTTTAACAATAGGATAGATCCCTGGGCTTCCAGTGAGATCTGCTAGCTCACAAAGCTAAATGAGAGTCTTCCTGGTTAAAATACTTTGGGGGTAGCCTCAGAATTTCCACTTTCCTGGGTAAAGAATTCATTCAATTTCCTTTCATTCTCAGAAGGGATTTTAGGGTTCTTTTGGTTCTACCTTATACTCATTACTCCAGAAGAGCCTCTTATGGCATGGAATTCATTTGTGTGAGTGATAAAGTCTAGTCAACAATCATTCTCACCTATCACAGAGTTTATCTTATTAGCATCCTTTTTCGGTCGGATGCCGTTTCTTGTGATTATATATTATTTATGTATCTGGTTAACTCTTATTTCTGATTTAAGCTATAGGTTATAAAGAACAAAAGAAGAATTTGTATACAAAAGAACAGATGAAATAGTTTAGGCAATCCCTTTTTCTAAGTTATTCAACTGTATTAATTTTAAAATTCCAATATTAATATCACCGCCAATGTTATCATACCCTTGTCACTCAAGTCCGTGGGAGTGGCTGGAAGTAATCAGTCAGTAGTAGCAGCAAGATAAGAATTATTCTTTCACACATTCCCTATGGCTAAGATGTTGACTATGAACTAAGGGTGGAGTTTGTCTGTTTTAGTTCTGGCAAAATACATTCTCCTCATCAAGATCCTCAAATGCATACTAATCTCTACTTTTGGCTCTGATTGTTGTTTGACAGCCATAATTGGGGGGAAGGGAGAAGAATAAAATATGTATGTGTATTGTGTGTAATGGGAAATGGAATTACTTGATTTTATTTTTGAATTAGGCCAGTGGAATAAAAGCAGAAGAAATGAAATAAGACAACATAGGTTGCAGAGTAAGTGTATATATCATCAAATATATGTTGTATGAGGTGTGAAGACTTCACAGTTTTGTCATTTTTCACTATTTTTCTTTCAGATAATGACCTTAGATAAACTTAAATATTGTGTATAATTTATTTTGTCTCAGCAAATGTTTTATGACATTCAGGTTACTGGATATGCAGGAAAACTGGCTGTGACATCTGTCAACACATTGATTTCCAGGGTTGATACAGATGGTCTGAGCTGATCCCTGGTCTCCCTTACCACCCCAGTGGTGTCCCTTCCAGAGCTACATGCTCATCCAAAGTGAATGACCTTCTGAAAAAGAACCAGTCATGAAGGGTATTTAAAAGGTATATTTCATTACTATAATTTTTAGGTCAGCTCAGAATTTATTTAAAGATAGATAAATCTGTAGAACAAGTACACAAAGAGGGGTGATTCCTTTTTCTAGCAATATAATTGAATAGAAAGGTTTGACCTTGGGGGTCCACAGATCTAGTGAGTAATTGCTTTATAACTTTGGTAAGTCACTTTATCTTTTCAGCTTTAGTTTCTTTAACCAAATTGATTAATGCTATCTCAAAGGGTTATTTTCAAAGACACTAAGCACATTCATTAACCAGTATTTGGGGGTATTAGTTAAACACTGTTACAAGTATTGTGGCTATAGCACTTCTTTATTTTGAATAAAAAAAATTAAAATATTTGCATCCTCATGGTGAATTACATTTAAGTTTGAGCAATAGGCATTAAATAAGCATATCTGTAAAATATGTACTATTTGATGTTGATAAACAAAGAAATAAAGGAAGAACAGCAGCAAATGTTGGGAAAGAAGGATTGCAGTTTTTAATCAGTTGATAAGGAAAAGCTTTATTGAGACAGCAATTTTGAATGAAGACTTGAAGTGCTAGACTTCAGAGGGAAGGACTATCACTTTAAATGTATTTTATTATTTAAAAAAAGCACAATTGCTGACTTAACCTTCAGTAAGTGTTTAATGAATATGTATTATTAGAAACAAATCAGCTTAGTCTTGATTTTAAATAGAGTTTTTTTGATATGAAATTTTGTGGCTTTTCTCGGTGATAATAGACATGACATGTGACTGAGTTGATTCTACCATTATTTGATTGCTTCTCTTGTCCTTTGTCATGTGAAAACATAATCTAAGAATAAAACATATTTTCTAAAATCTATGATCTAAAAGATAACCTAATTGCTTTGAATACATTTTTTCCTAATGAAAAAAGTTTCCTAAAATATGGAAATGGAAACTATTCTTTAAAAAATGATATAGAAACTAATAAAGCCAAGTTTTATTTTTAATAGAGGAACCTTAAAACACTTATTATAGGTAGAAAACTAAAAATAGATGAGTGTGAAACATTGACTTTTATCCATCCTGAATTTCATGGAACATCCAGAATGATGCATCTTTCCCTTCAAATATTTATCCATCACTTTCAGACAAGTAGTGTATGAGGCAATAAATAACAGACAGCTAGAACAGGAGAAAACAGTTTTTTAATGCCCTGTGCTTAAACTGTCATTCTGGCGGGAAGTAATAACTGAATGCTGCATTATTTAAGGCAAGGTAATAGACTACTTCCTTTTAGAGGCAAATTACTTGGGGTCTGCTGCCTTACCCCCCAAAGCCAGCGTTTCCTCAGAAAGACTACAGTTGTAAGATTTGATGTGATGTGATTGGCTACTGAATCCTGATGCTTTACATGCCGAGTTTCCTTTATGAGCTTCTGCCCATCATTCATCATTAAATGAAGGGTCTTGTCAAGTATGTGCTTTTCCATATGGAAAACAGTGTAATGCATTATAAAAAGCATAGTCTTGGAGCTAAAATGATCTGTATTTGACTCTAGTACTTATTAGTTATATGATTCTGGATAAATACCCAATGGAATCTTGAGGTTCAGTTTTCTTACCTATAAAATAAAAGTAATAAGAGTAACTTAATTGGGTTGCTCAGAAAATTAAATAAGGCGTGTAAAGATCTGGACCTCATTTTTTGATGTCAAAGAATTAATACTATTTAGCAGATAAGTTAAAGATCTCAAGTTACAAAATAAATATGTAGGTGTTCAACTGTTGAGTTTCAAGCAAAGCTGTTGCAATTCCTATACCAAATTTAGAATGCACCCAGGAAATATTAATACCCTTTCTTGTTTCTTCTTTATAATATTATTTTTATCATAAGTAGTTTGTGGTTCTGGAAGTAAGTAGAGTAAACCTCTACCTACACAATCTTGTGTTTCAGATTTCTTTCCAATTCAAAAAAATCATCTGATACATATAAGAGAGTAAAATTGTACATTGACACTACTGTGCACAGAAGAGTCTTTTGAAGAACTTTGGCCTTAATTTTAAAAATCATATATCTATATAAAATATTATATATAAAACATACACATTTATACATATATATTTCATAGTTTTATAAACCTAAATTTTACTTGATTTCTTTTTCTAATAATTTTATCTTTTAAAGTTATGTTTCCACATAATATTGCTTTGTTGTAATATATTGGTGATTCTTTAGTGAGTAGGGTGCCAGAATAAGCTGCATGGGTCGTCAGTTCTTAAATTGCTAAATGTTCAAAATGCTCATATTTATTTTTAATAAATAAATACATTTTCAAATAAAATCATAGTAACAGGGTGATGATTTAATTTCACACCTTCAAACAGGCTGCCTTTTATTGCCATGTAGATGAAATTCAAAGAAAAATATCTGCTGTGTTTTGCTTTCTAAAGTGCACAATATGAGCTTATTACATTATTTTTTATATCACAGTGGCAAGATTTTTTATATCTGCATGGCTTTCATTCAGTAGGTAATTATTGAATATCTAATTTACATCAGATTCTTGGGTAGGTCATGGAGATAGTAAAAAAGAATAAGAATTCTTTTTCTTTTATGAAAGACAAAATTTAATGACAACCAATTTCATAATATAGTATTTCATCATTAATATATTAGAAGTACACATAGGGAGCTAGGGAAAAAGGATCCTAACTCAGACTGGAGTTGCTAAGAAGGGATAAACAGAATGATCCCCCTGAGCTGAGGCTGGAAATATAAATCAAGGATGAAGGAGAAAGTGAGGGACATGTTCTCTACAGGGAGTGGCATGAGCAGACATATAACCATGGCACCAGGTGGTATTAAGAAGGAAGAGCAGACTTTCTAGAAAACCAATGCCATCTTGCCGAGGCCTCATCCTAGGTCATTAGTTCAAGCCAGGTGGGATGCTGGGGGATGAAGGAAAGAGAGACACAGGTAGAGAAAAAGGTGGGGACCCGGTGATTCAGTCAACCTCTGATGGGGGAAGACTGACACCAGAGCTAGCTCAGCAAGTTTATTATATAGGTTTTATCAGAATGTTATTTGTGGGAAAGTTTCAGCAAAGCAGGCAATCTGAAGGACGCAGGACTGGTAAGACATTGGGATCATCTTGTTTAGCTCACAATTCACTATCCCTGGGAGTTGGTGCCTGAACTCAAGGCCTCAACTGATAACAGGTCTGTACTTTTGTAAGGAGCCTTTTCAGGGTGGGGTCACCATAGCAACTGGGGAATCTTGGCCTGCACTTTTGCACAGGCAGCTCCCAGTGCAGACATAACCATGAGAGAGTCGGAAGCCATGATTTGATTCAAATCACTGCTCTCCATGCCATCTTGCGAACGCTGTAAGAATAATCAGTTAATGAAACTATGTAAGAACAGCAGATCACAGAAATAATAAAGCCACTGTACTAGTTCCCCCTTATCTATAGTTTTGCTCTCCACAGAGCAATTTTGTTTGGTTAACTGTGGTCCAAAAATATCAATATGTGTCTTTTTTTTTTTTTTTTGGTACCAGGGATTGAACACAGGGATGTTTAACCACTGAGCCAATTGCCAGCCCTTTTTATTTTATTTTTTTAAGACAGAATCTTGCTAAGTTGCTGAGGCTACCCTTCAGCTTGTGATCTTGCATCAGCTTCCCAAGCCCCTGGATCAATATGTCTTGACTTTCCAGAGAGGGAAACTATTCACATCATTTTTGTTTATAGAATATTGTTATAATTGTTTTATATTATCATTTTATTGTTCCTAATCTCATCCTTTGCCTAGTTTATAAATTAAACATTATCATATTTGTGTATGTACAGGAAAAACATAGCATGCATAGGGTTTGGTACTATCTATGGCTTTATCTATGGCTTTAGGTACCCACTGGGGTCTTAGAACTTATCCCCTGTGGATGAGGTAGGAATCAATATCCAAAGCATTCTTTAGTTTATTACATATTAACAGTACTCAGAAATATTTGTAAAGAAATTTTCTGACATGAATGAATTTTCTAATACATGGGAGAGATACTTTCATTCATTCATTCATTCTTGATAAAAATGTTTCACTATTTCTTTGCTTTATTAAACAAGGTGTAAAGAACATGGCCCCACATTTGTTTGTTTTGCTTCTTTTAGACATTTTGGAGTTGCTATAATTCTCAAATATTTGTTTTACCCTTTACTATACCACAGCATGTCTTCCTGAACTATTTAGATTAGCTAGAATATGTTGTCCTTTCTTTTAATGGTACTGGATTACTCTGCCTTCTGTAGTTCCTACAATAGAGAGCACTTTCCTCCATTTTTTATTTTTCGTGTTGTTAATAGTTCTATATCTGTTTTTAGTAGTCATTCTCTCATGTAGATTCTTTGATTTTATCAACTTTGGAAATTTTGGCAATTCCTTTAGCTGTTTAAAAACCTTCTTAATATTTATTTATTTATTTATTTATTTATTTATTTATTTATTTTTTATTATAGCATCAGGGATTGAACACAGGGGGTGCATAATCACTGATCCATATCCTCAGTCCATTTTTAAAATATTTTAATTTTGAGACAGGGTCTCACTAAGTTGATTAGGGTCTTACTAAGTTGCTGTGTTGTCTTTGAACTTCTGATCCTCCACCTTACCCTCCCAGGTAGCTGAAATTATAGGCATGTGTCACTGTTCCCTGTTTGTAATTTATTTTCTATTAGATTAGTTAATTTTGTGTGACATCCCAGTCTGAAATAATTCTTGATAATAATGATGCTTTTTACAAAGATGTGTTTGCCTATATTTGTTTATATATTTCACCATTCTTTCTTCTAATGAAACTTTCCATATCATGAAGTAAAAATGAAATTCAATCTATAACCCAGGATGTGTGGGAGCCATTTGGTACTAGGTGACTTGACCTCATTCTGTGAGTCCTTTCCCAACGTTGTACAGTCACCTCATGTTCAGTGACATCATATTGGCAATGCAAAATTAACCTTGGTAGAAGTGTTGAGAAATTGGGGCTTCTCCTACCCCTCAGAGAGGAAGTGGTTAAACTATTACTGGCACACACCACAGGACTTGCCTTTCTGCACACTTGTTTCAAACTGTTTTTTTTTTTTTTTTCTTCCTTAGTCTGCAGGAAAAAAAAAATGAGCATTGCATGTTATGGTCTAGTAATCTGCTGGTTTTACTCATGTGCTTACTAAAAGAGTTTTTGAAAAATTGTATACCTTCTTACATATTTTATAGTTTGCCTCTAAACATTTTATCAGAAGTTATGTTGTTTGTAAAGGTCATAATTTCTAAGTATTATCAATGTTATCACTAATTGTATCCAATGGAATCTAAATGTTATGATCAACTGACTCTACCAACGTCCATGTAAAAATACCTGATCAAGTTCTTTAACAAATGGAAATGTTTACTGCTTCTTTTAATCCAAACTTATGTTAGGCACCTGATGTTTAGATATCCTGAAGCTTCTATTCTGACTATCCCACTATTCTCACTCAGACTGTCCTTTGGTAACCACCTCCCAAGATTGCTTTTTCTATTTTTTAAGCTCTTTGAAATAATTTTAGGAAAAGAAAATTTGGCACACAATCTGATTTCAACAAGTAATTCCAAAGACCCTGCAGGGTTTCTCAATCATGATTCAGAATATCCTGAGTAGTTGGTTGACTCCCAAACCCCTGTTCTTAGTCCATGCCTTTAGCTGCCTCCTACGTAGATAAATGTGTGCTACAGGATACTCAGCCAGGGAAAGGGGAATGAATTCTTCGGCACTGCTGCAGAGGAGGAATTTAAGAGATGTCCAACCCTGCCAGGTGTGGTGGTGCACACCTGTAATCCCAGGACTCCTGAGGCTAAGGCAGGAGAATTGCAATCCCAGGACTCCTGAGGCTAAGGCAGGAGAATTGCAAGCCTGAGTCCAGCAACCTAGTGAGGCCCTAAGCAACTTAGCAAGTCCCTGTCTCAAAATAAAAAATAAATATAAAAAGGACTGAGGATGTGACTCAGTGGTTTATTACCTCCAGCTTCAATCCTCAATATTCCCCCCAAAAAGAGATGTCCAATTCTCAAAGGTTTTATGGTGCCAGGGATTCTATAAGCATGTATAAAGAACTATTCATTAGTTACCTATATCTGTCCCATCCAGAGTTTCTATAAACGACTGACCAGTATGTAGGAGGGGGAAAGAATTATCTCACACCTTCATGCACAGGGAGAATGGCTGGGCTTCTGCTGTTTCCACCCTCCCTTGGCCTTGATAATGAGGGCCAGCTGGCCAGGCTAAGTCAACAGGGGCCATGGTCCCAGATCTCCTTTCAGGACTGGACTCTGATGAGGGCCTGGAGAGAGTCAAAGTGGCCCACATATCTGATCATCAAGGAATTGTTTTGCCTTTAGCTTTTACAGTGGCAGGACCAGAACTTGGAATCTACATGTTCTGAATTTTGCATATGGATCTGTGGTATAGGAAAGGCAATTACTGGGCCTGGGCGGGCATTGCTTGCTGTTAGTGGGAGAGGAGAAAAACTTCGTGGTATATACCAGAGAGGACATGAACCATTGAGATGATGGTTTTTGGGTTCAAATTCTGACCCCAAGCTATTAAATTATGCAGCCTACAGTTTGAACTCCCTGAGGAAGGATTACCTGCAAAAGCATATTCCTCAAACTTCTTGTATTTCCCTCTCTCATCCCTGGGGTAAGAACCACTGACCAAGAACTCTCACTGTATGGATTGCTTGATTCAATAAAAGACATCTATATTATATAATTCTAGAATAAATGTATTCAGTCATGAAGCTATTAGTTTAATAAAGAAAGGTGTTCGTACTCATTCACATTTATGCCATGGTTTTTGTAATGCCAGACACTGTTTTTCAGTCCAAGCATTAGAATCACTACTTTCATAGAGCTTACAATCTAGTAGCAATGGGATGATTGGATGAATATAGTTGAAAAGAGACAATATACAACAAACAAATAGTTGAATGAGATGATAATATATATTTAAGTAGTTTGAAGAAGGAAATGTAGAAAAATACCACAGTATCTTGGCTTTGGAATATTAGAAATTGTCTATACAATGGCTTCCTTCTATTGCTGTACATCACTTTTGGAAATAACCATTATTGGGTATGCATAATCAGAATAAGAAGTCAATTCCAAGTTTTTGGTATGGAAGGATTGGAATGTTATATTGGTATTTAGCTACAACAGTGAAGTCACAGAAGATCTAATGATGATAGTCTCTGAGTCTAATAGTGGCTAAATCAAGTAGAAAGAACCAGAGTTGAAGATATTCTGTATTTCTTTTATTCCATTACAGATCATTGAGACTTCCTTTTAGCTCTATTTATGAAAGTGTATCAAATTTAAGGTTACCACCACAATAGTTCATGATGAAATTTTGTTCTATTTTAACCAAAGAGATCCACTCATGTTGACATTAATAAGATTAACTTTTTAGGATTAACCTTTTTAAAACATTCATGCATGTATTTACCAAAATTATTGATGAGATATTGGTACAAATTGGCCAACATAAGTAATATAAGATTTCTACATTCAGTGAGACTATAATCTGACAAATGGTATGCAATCTGTATTCAAACTTCGTTGTTGCAAGGAAGATCATGTTTATGTGGCTTAAAATAGGGACACAAATAAAATGTGGTAAGAATCCTCAGATAGGGGAGCTTATTTTCAGTTGGAAAGGCCAAGGAAAGGATCATGGAGAGGAAAAGGCTGAGGAAGACTTTAAGGAGGATTGTTTTATCAGGCAGAGACAGCAGTGGAGAGGTCCAGGTAGAGCAGGATTAGTATGTAGTTAGGAAGGTGCAAATCTTTAGGAAGGAAATGTCTACCTATGTCTGCAGTTTATAGGGAAGAGTATAAAAAATTGGGGGAAATTTAGGTGATACTATGGGTGACGAGACCCTCCATGTAATGCTTTCTCTTCCTTACGAGATGAAGAGGATTTTTAAAACTGTTAACAATTATGTGTTGTTTTTGTGTAAGGCTTTTGAAGATACCTGTAACTCTTTTAAAAAATACAGGTATGTCTGCAAAAAATGGTAGTAGAAAAAGTGCTATCTGCACATTCCACTTTGAAAATACTTTAAGTTATGCGTGCTTTAACAATTACACTTAAAAATTACATTTCTAAAAGAGCATTACAGAAGCTCCCGGCAAAGAGTTGTGACTGGATGCCAAGATGGAACCACTTTCTGGACCATCTCGAAAGAAATGAAAGGAAAGGACACCATCTCTCTCACCCTGCCAGTCTCACAAAAGCTGGGCTATAAAGCTGGGAAACCCTGGGCCATTCTCTGGTTGTACAGAAATCAGCTCCTGCTCTGGTGTCAGGTTCATAGGGTGGGAAGAGCACTGGGATAACTGGGCATTACTGGATACCACATTAAGGGAGGTTTAAATGAAAAGTAGAATACAGCCTCCTGGAGTCTGATAATTTTGACTTTGATGTAATAAATGATTGAAATGCAGTGTGGTCATGGCAGTCTTCACAAAGCATGGGTCAAATTTTTATCAAATTTACTGCTACATTAAGGAGTGTGGGCTTGTTTTTAACAGATGAAAGGCCCGAGGAATTAGTAATTTTTGTTCATGCTATAGTTTCAATCACAAGCATGACTTCCTCAGTGGTATATCAAGAAACTTATTTGATATTTTTGTGAAAAATATATTTGGAGAAGAAACTTTAGGGCCTATGCCTCCTAAATAATTGGCAATATTTTCTCCTTACAAAGAGCCAATATTTTCCCCCATAGAGAGATAGTTTTCTAATGTACTCTAGAACTTTTAAAGATAATTTTTTTTATAAGAACTTGGGTCAATTTAAACATATTTTTGGAAATGACTTCATAAGTTAAATAGGTGTAATTTTCAATATCAGCCTAAGATAATTTCAACCTTATATGTCTGTAATATATAATTTATGCATATATTAAAGGGAATTACAGTTTTGGATGGATTCATAATGATGTTGCCATCAAATTTTATGGATCAATGGAGATTATTAGACTTTCTGGAACCATGCTGTTCTTATAAAGACATCAGGAATAAAATGAATATGTTATTTCCTTTTGCTAATGACAAAGGTCCAGAAAGTGGATAACAGGCAATGCAAGCTTTCGTATTACATTATTCAGCGTGGAAAGAAATATTAGAATCTTTTTTATGTGTTTGTTTTTAATGCAAAAGTTAGAATGTGATATTTCAACAGCCTTCATAAATAAGTTTATCTGTCAGCATTCAGCTGAGACCACACACCAAATAAAATACTAAAGTAGTTCTAAGGAGATTTATAATCAGAGTCACTGGGCAGTTTAAAAGAAAAATATTGAGTAGAACCATTCAAAATAGTGATTCTGTAGTTCTCAGATGGACTTGAATACTATATTTTTGAAACTAAATTCAGTTTGGAAATCACTACTAAATGAGGTCATGGAGTAGTATGAGCTAGATACAGAAACACAACAGAAACAGGAGTATTTCCTTTCATTTTCTGCCCATTTGGGTTGAAGGAACACATGAAAACACTGATACTTTCAAAGGTAGCAAATATTGAATGATAGTATAAGTAAAAAAGGATATACATTATAAGAGTGAACCAAATATTCTTTTTGTTTTCATTTTTCAAAAAGTAGACAAAATACACATAACATAAAATTTATTTTGACCTGTTTCTATAGTCTAGTGACACTAGATGCTTTTGTATTACTGTGCAACTGTCATCACCATCCATCTCCAAGCTGAAACTATGCACCCATTGAACAACCCCCCAACCCCCCTCCAATCTCCTGGCAGTCACCATTTTATCTTATGTATTATGAGTTTGACTACTCTAGGTCCTGATGTTGGACATATTTCACTTTATATAATGTCTTCAAGCTTTATCCATATGGTAGCATAGGTCAGAATTCCATTACTCAGTAAGTCTGAATAATGCTCTGGTATATATGTTTCCATTCATCTGTTGATAAAACTTGGGTTGTTCAGGTAACTTTTAATTATTTTGAGTGATGCTGCTATGAACATTGGGATACAAATATCTGAATTGCTGCTTTCAATTTTGGGGGAATAAACTCAAATGGAATTGCTTGATCATGAGATCATTAATTCTATTTATAGTTGTTTTGAGGGAGTGTTACATTGTTTTTCACAGTAGCTGCACCATTTTGCATTCCCATTAGCAATGTACAAGGTGAACCAAGTATTCTTAACTCTCAAAGAGCATATCAACTTTTTGTCAGAAAATATATTTGGCTTATTTTGTGTTTTTCTTCCTAAATACTGTTTATGGTGTTGACTACAAGTATGTAATACCTCACATGGGCTGCAAGGTAACAAGCAGTTATTATTTGCTTACCTTTACCCAAATGCAGGTGCTTGTAAACCCACAAAGTCAAATATGATTCTGGAACAAATAGAAGTGAAATTTATCCATCTTTGTTAAAGCAGAATATTTCGATCACCAACTCATTTATGGAATCATTTTTGTGTTAATGTTGACTGATTCTCCTAATAAGTTTTAAACGTTACCTCCATATTATTGAATGTTGTCTGTGTGTGTATTTTGTGTGCAGTACCCAGTAACTTTGAACAGTGTTATAATGTCTGAATAGTTATAGAAATCTTAAAAATATTTTAGATCATAATGATAATGACAAACCAAAGAGTTAACGATGGCTGCATAATGCCCAGCATCATTTTCCTTCTTCTGTTGGCTGTCAGAAAACTCACATATAAAATAATATCCAACTTCAGTAACTAGCTCCTAGTGTCAACAGTCTTACTGTGTTTGTCACTATTAACATGTGGAATCAGGAATTATCCATTTGTGTGTGTGTGTGTGTGTGTGTGTGTGTGTGGTAAACAGATCAGGCTATGAAGAAACTAATACATAAATATAAACTGAGATGTGTAGATATTTCTAAAACCTACATTTTTTCTTGCTTTCCAAGTTTGGATAGTTTCAGGTTGTATAAGTATAAAAGGAGAAACAGTATCTTAGGACCAACCTCATGTGTTAGGCTTCTGTGTTTGGATTTTTTAGTTCATACTCATATAGAATATGTAGTATTGAAAATGTTTCTAGTTAATACTTTTGTGTAAACCATTGCATACTCATAAAAATGGATGTTTATGACTAATTTAAATGTTAAGTCCTTAATCATTATTCTTTTTTAATTCAGAAATAGATGTTATGCAAAATTTAAGATCAAATATAGTAAATAAATAAAATGTTTGGATTTAGATTACAAAAGGAAATTCAATTGTAATATGATATAATTGGTTCTCTTTTGCAATAAAATTGCTTCTTCCTATTTTTGTTTTAACAAAGGAATTGGGAGAATTTATACAATATACCATAGTGATAATGAAACAATTATCAATCATTGAATTTAGTCATCGTTATAGGTTTTAATTCACAGGATTTTATATACCACCTTCAAGATCAGCTCATATACATATATATGGGCACCTACTCTGTGTAAGGATATTGGTCCATTATCAGTTTTAGGGAGTTTATTTCTTTCCTTCTACTAATTTGGGGTTTGATTTGTTCTTGTTTTACTAGGTTCTTGAGATTCACCTTTAGGTTGCTTTCTTGAGTCCTTCAATTCAGTTATATACAACATTATGCTGTACGCTGACAAAATCACAAAAACATGGAACAGAACCAGCTCCAATTCAGTCTCTAACACTTCTCCTTCCCCCTTCACTCCACTGATCTCTCTTTAATCTGTTTACACTTCAATGTATTCATTTATTTTTTATTTAAAAAATTTGTTCTAATTAGTTATACATGACAGTAGAATGCATTTTTGACACATTGTACACAAATGGAGCACAACTTCTCGTTCCTCTGACTGTACCTGGTGCAGTCACACCTGTAGTGTAATCATACATGTATGTAGCATGATAATGTCCGTCTCATTCCACCATTCTTCCCATCCCACACCTCCTCCACTCCCCTCACTCTCCTCTGCCTAATCCAAAATTCATTCATTCTTCCCTACCCCCTGCATATGGATCAGCATCTACTAATCAGAGAAAACATTTGACCTTTGGTTGTTTGGGTTGGGCTTATTTCGGTTAGCATGCTATTCTCTAGTTTCATTCATTTACCTGCAAATGTCATAATTTCATTCCTCTTTAAGGCTGAGTAATATCCCATAGTGTGTGTGTGTGTCTGTGTGTGTGTGCGCGCGCGTGTGTATACACCACAATTTCTTTATCCATTTATCTGTTGAAGGGCAGCTAGGCTGATTCCATAGTTTAGCTACTGTGAATTGAGCTGCTATAAACATTGATGTGGCTGCATCACTGTGCTATGCTATGCTGATTTTAAGCCCTTTGGGTATATACCAAGAAGTGGGATAACTGAGTCAAATGGTTGCATTCTGAGTGTTCTGAAGAATCTCCATACTGCTTACCATAGTGTTTGCACCAATTTTAAATCCCACCAGCAATGTATGAGTATACCTTTTGCCCCACCTCCTCGCCAACACTTGTTGTTGCTTGTATTCTTGATAATTGCCATTCTGACTAGAGTGAGATAAAATCTTTGAGTAATTTTGATTTACATTTCTCTAATTGCTAGCAATGTTGAACATTTTTTTCATATATTTGTTGGTTGATTGTATATCTTCTTCTGTAAAATGTCTGCTTAGTTCCCTAGCCCATTTTTTGATGGGTTATTTTTTTAATCCATCCCATTTATTGATTCTTTATTTTACTACAGAGCAATAGTAACAAAAAAAGGCATGGTATTGGCACCAAAATAGACATGTAGACCAATGTCACAGAATAGAAGACACAGAGACAAACCTACATAAGTACAATTTTATCTCATACTAGACCAAGGTGCCAAAAACATATAATGGAGAAAAGACAGCCTCTTCAACAAATGGTGCTGGGAAAAACGGAAATCCATACGTAGCAAAATGAAATTAAACCCCTATCTCTCACACAAAAATCAACTCAAATTAGATCAAAGAAATAGGCAGTAGAAGAGAACTATAAGAAAAATTAGGCTCAAATCTTCATTATGTTGGTTTAGAACCTGACTTCTTTAACAAGACTCCTAAAGGACAAGAAGTAATTTTTTTTTTAAACTTAGTATTCTGTGGATACACCTGATGACAGGACACACTGTGCCACATCCATGCATGCACATATGGTCACATTCATTCCACTGTCCTTCACTTTTCCCATCTCTTCTTCCTCCTCTTCAATCCCGTTTGTCTACTCTACTGATCTTTCCTCTATTTTGATGAAATTCCCTTTCCTTTTTTTCTAACTTTCTCTTTTTTTTATGTCCCCACCCTTATTTTGAATTAGCATCTTCATAACAGGGAAAATAATTCGACCTTTGACTTTTGGTTCTGGTTTATTTCACTTAGAAGGATAGCTTCTATTTCCATTCATTTACCAGCAAATGGCATAATTTCCTTCTTCTTTTTGCCTGAATAATTCTCCATTGTGTGTATGTATCACATTTTCTTTATTCATTCATCTATTGAAGGGCACCTAGGTTGGCTCCATAGCTTGGTTTTCAAGAATTGTGCTGCTATAAATTACGATGTGGCTGTGTCAATCTACTGTATTGATTTTATATCTTTTGGATATAAGTGGGATAGCTGCATCAAATGATTACATTTCTAGTTCTTTAGGTAATCTCCATACTGCTTTCTAGAATGGTTATAATAATATGCAGTCCCAAGAATGTACAAGTGAACTTTTTCCTCACATCCTCAACAATGTTTATTTTTTTTTTCATTCCTAATAATATGCCATTCTGACTGGAGTGAGATGAAATCTCAATGTACTTTTGATTTTCATTTCCTTCCTAGAGATATTGAACATGTTTTCAAATATTTGCTGACCATTTGTATTTCTTTTGAGAAATATGTATTTACTTATTTTGCCCATTTGTTGATTGGATTATTATTGTTATTATTTTGGTGGTAAGTTTTCTGAGTTCTCTATATATCCTGGCTATTAATGCCCTACCTGAGGAGCAGGTGGCAAAGATGTCCTCCCATTCTGTAGGCTCTCTGTTCATGCTCTTGGTTGTTTCCTTTGCTGTGCAAAATCTTTTTAATTTGGTGCTGTCCCACTTATTGATTTTTTATATTATTTCTTGCACTTTAGGAGTCTTTTTGAGGAAGTCAGTTCCTTTGCCAATATGATGGAGAGTTATGCCTGCATTTTCTTCTAGCAGGTGCAGGGTTTCTTATCTAATTCCTAGGGCTGTGATCTACCTTGAGTTGAGTTTTATACAGGGTGAGAGATAGGGATTTAATTTCATTCTTTTGCATTTGGATTTCAACTTTTCCCAGCACCATTTATTTAAAAAGTCTATCTTTCCTTCAATAATGTTTTTTGCACCTTTGTCTAGTATCAGATAACTGTACTTATGTCAGTCTGTCTCTCTGTCTTCTATTTTATTCATATTCATGCCTGTTTTGATGCCAGCCATGTTGTTTATGTTACTATAGATCTGTAATATAATTTGAGACCTTGCATTATGGTACCTCCTGCATCCCTGTTCTCTCAAAAGATTGCCTTGGCTATTCCAAGTGTCTTATTTTTCCAAATGAATTTCAGAACTTCTTTTTTTTTTCTAGTTCTGTAAAGACTGTCATTGGGATTTTGATGGGGATTGCTTTGAATTGGTTTAACACTTTTGGTAGTATGGCTCCCTAGGGTCCTATAAATCTCCTGTTTGTGTGTATCTACTTTCCAAATATTAGGGAATGTTTCTTTCTTCTTCATACAATACCCTTAAAGAGAAAAAAAATCTTCCCTTATTAAAACAAATGGTTTCTAGTATAGCACTACCCTTTACCCATACATTTAGGAGAGTAAAAGATTGAACATTTAGTACTTAATTGCAACCTATATCTTCTGAATCTGTGTATTTTCTAACCATACATTTTAAAATTATTTCATGTCATAGTGGGCTTTCACACATATGCCTTTATTTGAACTGCATTTTTTCTTTGAAATATGAAGATACAAAATGTATAATAGATTAAAACTTGAAATTCTGTGTACTTAATTCTTGCATGGTTATAACTTTAGAGATTTTGTGTGTGCATATGCATAGAAAGAGATTGGTATTACATCATTTAGTGACTTCAACTAGATCTAATGATGAAAACCAGCTATAAAATATGTAATTCTTCTTTTGCCTTTATGTCAAAGAGATCTGAACCTGATTTGATATATTCTTAATATGTAGATTGATGTACTTATAGTTTTCTTTGGGTCCATTTTTCAAATTATATTTTATATAAATGCACCTTTACATAATACACCCTTCCATTACGTGGTTATCCATACCAGATGTATATTAAATCTTTACTTTTTATACCTTTTGATTACTTACATTATTTGTGTTTATTTGCAATACTTTAAGAAATCTTCTTTATCTTTGTGGGCACCATAATTCTTATTGAAAAGAAGCTAGAGGGAGAGGGAAAAATGACAGAAATGAATGCACCATCCCCAAATATACACATGTATGTGCACACGTGCACACACGCATACACAGTTGAGTGGAGTATATTCTAGTCCCTTTTTTCCTCAAGTGACAGAATGATTTCATATGTGAGCTGAAAGTGAATCCTAGAGTTCTTATTTCTTGGACCTTTCTGTTAATAAATAGTACATTGTTTTGGACTGTATATTAAAACCTTTTCATTTCTCTCAGGCAAGACTTTGCTTATATCTGTCTTATATACAACAAAGCAGTTCTTGCAAATTTTCTGAGATTTAGATATGTTGTAAAGCACATAAATAAAGGAAAAATCTATAAAAGTCATTGTGATAAAGCTATTTCAAAAGAACCTTCAATTTCATAACGATAGGACAATAATAATAGCTATGATATAAATCATTTTTAAACTATTTTCGTACATCCTGTACATGAACTGAACTTTCTTGGGCTGGTGGAATGTGGTCCAGGGAGGGACCAGTTAGTTTGAACATTAATCCATGGGTTCCTTTCAGTCTAAGAACCTATTTGTATATATCCCTGTCTCTGATGTTGCTATGAGGAAATCTGAATATGAAAAAGGTGACAAATAAGTATGCAACACACTATATATGCATTTCCTTTCTTAGAGATTCACAGCTTATATAAGTACATTCAGATCTTTCAGAATATCTATCAGTATTTTAAGAAGTTGTTGAATTTATCCCAGTTTTTCACCACAGTAGTTGACCATTGACTGCTAATAACTGTGTTAACATGTCTTGCAACTAGTGGTCAGGAGAAGTCACTGGTAAAAATCAGTCTTGAGGGTGTGCAATTTCTGTTGGTGAAAACTTTTTTTTTTATTATTATTCTTTTTAGTATTATTGTAACAGCAAATGTGTAACAAATGGCCATAACTGCAGGCTGTTTTTGAAAAATGAGTTCATATTATAGGATGATGAGTAGTGAGAATCTTAGTTATTTGTAGAAGAAATTAACAATGCAAAAATTAGGTTGCAAAATATGGAAGACCTAAACAGAAATGCCTTAGCATAACAGACTTCAACGAAGTTGTATTTTCTTTTGCAAATATATCCATTGATTGATTATTTATGATGCCCTGAAAAGTAAAATAAAATACTTCCTTATGTTTAGTTTAATTATTTTTTTCCCACTGCACTTGGCCCTCTTTCCTTTATTGGCTTTATCACAACGACTGATCGGGTTCTTTAAAAATCTTTTATATTCCTTTACCTTCTTGAGAAACAAACACAAAAACAAAACAAACAAAAAAACTACTTTTTGTAACTTTTGCTCATATATATATATTTTTTAACATTTTATCACTTTGAAACTGTGCTATTATTTAGAATGTAATTTAAGGCTATTGTTTGTGAAATTTGATGATATATTTTTGTGGTATCATTGAACCAAAATTTTCTGCTCCATTGAAAGCAGTTCCTATAATTAAGTTTCTTAGTAACCAACACAACAATTGTTGTCTAATGCCTACTTTTATTTTCATCTAAGCTATTAGACGTTTCATCTCAGCTATTCAGAATGCTAACAATTTAGGGGAATAGCATTGTCTATCCAAGGGACAAACTAGACTCTTGGATAGATAAATGTAACCTGTAGTATAGTCGATACTGCATGTGGACAAATAATGATAGGAAAAGGCATTGAAAGAAAGTTGAAAAATAGTTTTTGAGTGTCTTACGCTAATAGTTTATTGCATTAATAACACAGTATTTAAAACCTGCTTTGTTTCATTTTTTAAAAATTAAAGCAATATTACTCTTATCTGAAAGAAGAAATACTGGGGCATTGATTTAGCAAATATGTGGTTCATAAAGGATTAGAGCTCAGACAAATATTTTTTCCTACTTCCTATTTGTGCTTTTTTCCTAAAGTGAAGCTTTCGTATCTTTCAAATTACATGCAACACATATATTTTATTATCTAATCACTCCAAGTTTGAATTAGTTGCTCCTTCTGTTCCATCTTTATTTTTAAATGCACATTTAAACTGAATTTAATTATTAAAATATAGCAAACATGTAGGTGGAAAAGTAAGAACAAAAATGTTTACAGCTTAGCTCAATTCATAAAACAATGACAATCATATATCACCCAAATGAAGAAAGAGCATGCTACTGGTGCTCCAGAATTCATGGCGAACCCATCCCTGGGAAGGCATGTTGGGAGGGACAATATTTGCATGCAGCCTACTTCTGTGAAAGTCAGCAATGTTGATGGAGTCCTTCACATTAACCCACCCACCAGAGGAATGTCACATCTGCAGGAGCAGGTCTGCTTAGTATCCCTGCCAGTCAGTCATTGGCTGGGACTACACTATAAGAATAGTTGCCTCTCTAAATACAGTGATATACATCAGAGTACAACTGCTGGGGTTTACCACTAATTGTGTTCCCCAGAGTTGGAGATCAGTGGCATGACAGTGCTTCACAGTGAGCTCTTCATGACTTTGTGTCAATATTTTTTAAATAGGATACTGAAAACAACTATAAAGTGAAAAAAAAAATGAATCAATGAAGAACTCTAAGCCAAAAGACATTATTAAGAGAGTGAGAAGGAAAACCACTAAGAGAAGATATTTAGAATAGATTCCACAAAGCATGCATATGTAGCATGTATAAAGAATTTCTACACAGAAGAAGATATACAGGTGATTAATGAATATGTGAAAAAGTGTTCAACATCTCTAGTAATTAGAGAAATGCAAATTAAAATCACCCTAAGATTTCATCTTACTCCAATTAGAATGGCTACTATCAAGAACACAAGCAATGATAGGTGTTAGTGTGGATGAGGAGAAGAAGGCACACTTATACATTGCTGATGGAGTTGTAAATTGGTGCAGCCACTTTGGAAAACAGTATGGAGATTCCTCAGAAAACTTGGAATGGACCCACCTTTGGCCAAGTTATTTCACTCCTCAGTTTATACTCAAAGGACTTAAAATCAGCATACTACAGTAATGCAGCCACATCAGTGTTTATAGAAGCTCAATTCACAATAGCTAGATTGTGTAACCAACCTAGATCCCCTTCAATATATGAGTAAATGTAGAAACTATGCTATATATACACAATGGAATATTAGTCATAAAGAAGAATGAAATTATGGCATTTGCAGGTAAATGGATGGAGTTGGAGAATATCATACTAAGTGAAATAAGCCAATCCCCCAAAACCAAAGGCCAAATATTTTCTCTGGTAAGTGGATAATGATACATAATGGGGGTGGGAGTTAAGAGAAGAATGGAGGAAATTTGGATTACATAGAGGGAAATGAGAAGGGGGTGGGGACAGGGGTATGAAAGATGGTGGGATGAGACAGAAATCATTACCCTATGTACATGTATGATTGCACGAATGGTATGAATCTACATCATGTACAACCATAGAAACAAAAAGTTGTGCCCCATTTATGTACGGTGAATCAAAATGCAGTCTGCAAAAAAAAAAATTTTTTTCATATTTTAAATACTTGAATATTGAATCTTCTGAGAAGTAAGGCTAGATATGTTATATTTGCCATTATCAAGTGTGACTTTAAAAAATTTAATAAACTCTGAAGTCATCACAGTGGTTAAAAAGAAAAAAAAAAAGAAGTTCTACAACTCAAAAAAATCAACCCAATTGAAAAATGGGAAAAAGACTTAAAACTGATAGTTTACAAAACAGAATATTTAAATAGCTTGTAATCATTTGGAAAATAAAATGTCATTTGCAGCAGTTATCGAGGGAAAGCAAGTAAAACACATTAAGAAATCATTAAATATTCACAATAATGATTACATAGAAAAAATGGACGATAAATGTTGGCATGGATGTTGAGAAACTGGAACTCATACTCTGATGACGAAGTGCATATAACAACACATTTGGAAAAACTGGTAATACAGTAGATGAACATGCCCATATCCTTAGTTTCCACATACCTATTTTTCCCAAAGTCATACATATGAATGTTTGTGGCAGATTGTTTTTTAATAGCTCCAAATTGGAAACAACTCAAATGTCCATCCACAGTAGAATATTAGCTCAATAAATAATGATGAGTCACACAATTGAATGCTATGAATAATTAAAATACATAGTCCTTTTAGTTTTTGTTTTTATTGTCTTTGGGCTCTTCCTCATTCTCATGGTCTCATTTATTTGTTTTGTAAGTCAGTAGGGCAATCAATCAGGGTGGGATAAATGTAAGGATTTCTGTTCTTTATGAGTTTATAACTCAGTAGAGCGAAAGGCATGTCAAAGTAATACTTTAATATGAAGTATAAGGTGTAAGTGCTGAGAGAAAGGTTGAAACATGCACAGGGGGCAGTCTGTTCCTCACTGTGGAACTGGGTAGGACTTCACAGGGGAGGTAGGCTATGAGTTGATCCTTGACTTAGTAATAGCATTTATGTGCATGGGCAACAGCAGAGCAGCTAGGGTAGAGGCAAGAATTCAACAAACGTCTTAACATGAATTTTGCAAACAGCCGGGTGTGGTGGTGCACTCCTGTAATCCCAGTGTTTTAGGAGGTTAAGGCAGGAGGATTATAAATTCAAAGCTGGCCTTAGCAAATCAGTGTGTGCCATAATTTTTCTAAGTTAGTAAAGTATACTTGGGTGCCCTATAATTATTATCACAGTAAGAGTTAAAATTAATACCAGAAATAAAATTTATAAAAGCTTTATCTTTTAAAGCTGTTGGTTATTTCATTTTAAAAATTAAGATTAATCAGTCAGTGCGGTGGCGTGTGCCTATAATCCCATCAGTTTGGGAGGCTGAGGCAGGATGATCTGGTTTTCAAAGCCATGCTCAACAACAGCAAGGCACTGAGCAACTCAGTGAGACCCTATCTCTAAATAAAATACTAAGTATGGCTGGGATATGGCTCAGTGGTTGAGTGCCCCTAAATTCAATCCCCAGTTCCAAAAAACAACAACAAAAAAATTAAGATTAATCAGAGATTATTATAATGAAATAGTTAGCCATCCTAAAATTAATTAAAAATCTCAATTAATCAAAAGTCTCAAATTGAGAATTGCTCCTATGCTCCATTACTGCTCTGGTGTCCCACTATTTTTCCTGTTGTTCAAATTGAATTGATTCCAGGTCCAATTTATGAACTTTCTAATTACATTACTGATTATATGATTTCTAATTGAGTTACTGATTATATGATTTATATTTTATTTTACCAAAACTCATACTACATTGATTGTATATATATTATTTTTTAATTTAAAATTGGTGGAATTTAAATTAAAGGAAATTCATTGTTATCCGAGAAGACATTATAAAGTAGTAATAACTGCTAAAGAGTAATTTTTTAGATTCCTTGATACATATTTAGAATTATAACACTAGTCATTTAAACAGTGGTGTTGTTGAGGTTATTAGAAAATCACTATATATTTGCTTTAGAATTGGAATTCTAGAATAGGTAAATTTTAATAGGTGTCCTCTCAAAAAGGACTTTTTGTATAATATTAAAGAAGATTCTGTAAATATTACATTGTGGAAAATCAATAATGAGACACTTTTCTAAATAGTAAATGCTGTATGTTTTAACTATTAATCAGTATTTCCCTTTGAATATTTTTTCAAATAAAATAACAAAATTCTATAGTTTTTAATAAAAATTTAACTGCAACATAACCTGCGCTTAACATCAAAAAATAGGAAAAAATCAGAGAATTTAATATGATTTACTTTATATTGAATGAATACATGTTTAATTACAGAACTCCCAACCAATAACTAATGAGGAGGATTTATGCTATCCTATTTTATCAGTTTTAAAATTCTTCAGTTCTCTGAAACCAGGACAATCTCTTAGAATCACTAGCATCCAGCATCTAGGCAGGGGTGGCAATGTAGTCGGTCCTGCCTGGGCATGTATAAGCTTGTCATAGCTGTTCACATTATCATTGCTTCAGCGAGCTATGCGTATAATGGTGTGCTACACGTATTGAGTTTAATTGTTGTTTAAAAATCTTCAGCAATATGACACTATGATTTGGCATTGAAAGGAAAAACTGTGTACACAGAATGATACAGCAAAAGAGTAATTCAGCATACATACCAATGAAGCAGATATATCTCATTAGAGGGAGAACAAGTTCCTATTTCCTTGCAAAGCAACTGTCGAGTGTTTTACATGAACTGGGAAAGAAAAACACCCTGAAGCAGGCGAATCTCTGTTACATTTTGTTCCTAAGATTCACTCAAACAAATGGTCCCTGATGCTCAGAAAAAACAGATTGAAGAAAAGAGAAATTGTTAAATCCCTCACAATAGATAAAGATAAAATTCAGAGCAACCTAGTATGATTGATTCATGCATTGTGCCTGTTGTTGAACTTATGTTAACAAATTTCCTAATTACTTTGAAGAAGCTGCTTACTTCCAGCAAGATGTGATTTAATTGGGAATACATGCAAGCATGAATACAGTCAAATCTAACTTGAAGAAAACCCCAAAGAAAAGTTTTTGGTTTTTTTTTCAGAAATGCTTCCTCACATTACTTTGTCTTTTTTTTTTTTTTTTTTTCAGGGATGTGATAAGTAAATCAATATCATCTTCCCTAAAGTTATTTTTTAAAGCACATTGTATTTTGTCTGCTGTTTCCATGTTTTCTCCTGTCTTCTTTCAACTGGCCCTCTTTTTAAATTTTAAATTTTTATTTTGGAATTTTCCAAGTCCAAATGGATAGTGATACAGTGACTACCATGTATGTACCACCCAGCTTCAGTAATTGTCAGTATAAATAAAACCAATTTTTATTTACCTAATTTTCTACCCAACTCTCATTTTCTCCTGGAACCTCCAAAAAATCGTTAAAATAAATCTCAAGCATCTTGTCCTTTCATTCACAAATACCTCACGTATAACCTTCAGAGATAAGGACTATAGTAACAAAACACCATTATCATGGCTAAGCTATTATCATTTCCTTAAATCAAATATCCAGTCAGAGTTCAAATTTACCCAATTTTCTTACAAATGAATTTTAAAAAACATTATTTTTAATGTTATTATGCAGGGGGAGGGCCAAAGTGATCCAGGCAGGTAAGGGCCCAGGGGGCATCAATTAGCAACTCCATAAGTCCTGGATAAGGGCAGGTAAATTTGGTAATCGATGGGCTTCAGAGATCTTTACATTCCATTCTCCTAGGGGAAGTCTTCAACTGCATATGGGTTTCATGACTTTCATGGCTTCCATTTCCTCTATTTGACCGGATTCCCTTTATCTGCACTAACTGCCTGTCTCCAGTTCTGGCTTCACTGGGATTATAGGCGTGGGCCACTGTGCCTGGCATGGATTGGTCATCTTTATATTGTAAAATCTTATATATATATACATATACATACATATATATATATGTATATGATGTAGAAAGTCAAGATATAAAGTGATTTGCTCAAAATAATAGTATTTATTTAAAGCTTATAGGTTAGTGCTAAATATCAATTTTCTGCCATCTTGATACCCATTTTATTGTAATAACAATAAGCTATATCTCTGAGGATGTAAAAGGATGATTTATCACAAATATTACAATATTAAAAATTATTGGACATTTCTTATTCTTTCTGCCTCATCATGAGAAATTCAACTCCAATGAGTAATAAATGATATTGGACCATTCTATTTAAAAAGAAAATAAGTTGTACTTTCTAATAAACAAGAAGAACATAGTGTTTCCCTTATTGTGAAAGCTAAGAAAGTGCATTCATATTTGGAGAAAGGGCAGTAATATTCTGGGTTAAATAAAAAAGCCGCTGACCCAGAGTCTCTTTTATAATTATAATTAATTTTAAAAAGAAATATTATATGAGAACCTGTAATTTTTTCAAGGTTATTAATGTGAAAGAATTATTTAGAAGTGTCAAGAAAATCAATATTGAAACACTTATGAACAGGATAAAAATGGTGTATCATTATTTGATAGGGAAAAGTGTAGCTACTACATGTATAGAGGCCTCACCATCAATTTAATATGCTTGAATTAAAAATTCAGCTTAAGGTCTTTGGCAGCTAAGTTGTTCATTCATGATCAGAACATACCTGTACTTATTTTATTAAGAAACTCTTAGCCTTCTCAGTGTTATTTTCTCAGGTGACACCACTTCAGGATGGGATTTGATTAAAGATCTTTAACATCAACTTTAGAGTCCATCTAACTTGATTTTTCACCCATAACATATAATATTGCATTTCATTTTTGGAATATATTATTACTCAACTCATAATTGTTAGACTTTTGCAAATGGATTGTTTTTGTGATTACTAACAAAAGATAGTTGTTGAAAGATAGGCAGTTTATTCATTCTTCTGGGTTCTTTGTGCTGATTCTAACATAATTCTTACCTAACAAAGCTGAGGGACAGAACAATCTACAATTCATTGCTATGTACAATAATAGTGACTTAGAGGCAGGAGAAAAGCCACCCAGATAGTACACACCTGTATATGGGGGCATCGTACTTCTTACAAGTGGCCCTGGTGCTTCTCCATGGTCTTAGTACTTCCCTCTAAGTTGAGAAGTAATGAAGACATAGTGATTATGATGTCATAGGCTAAAACTCAGAGAAAATCACAATTTGCTTATGAATATTTTGTGTATGAAGATTAAAGACTTTATCTAAATCTCTTAACACAGTATCTTGCATATTGTAAATACTCAATGTATAAATCAATTGTTACTTTACAGTTAATATTTATTTTAAAATTTGGCTCAGATAAAGCTATTTTCATTTGCTGACCTTCTTGGTGTTATTAACTCAGCTTGAAATGAAGAGTATAAGCAGATTAAAATTTCCCTCTGTATTTATTACCAAAAAGTTGTTAAGTATATTATCAAAAGTATAGTTTCTTCTTTATGAGAACTCAGAGGAAAAACTTTCAGTGACTTAATTAAAATTGTCTTCTAGTCATTCATAAAACTTAAAACATCATTTAACCTTGACTCATGATTATTAATAATATCAATTATTTTGCTCAAATGTGATTGTGTCCTGAGGCTTATTGAGAAGCAAAGGAATATTTACCCCAACAGGAAATAGGTGAGGCAAGATAGCTTGACTGGAGTTAATAAAAACATTCCTACAGAGAGAAAAGTTAGGAATAGATAAATAATGACCTAATGGGATGAGGTGGTCTGTAGAAAACAGTTTTAAAAAAATCCTAAATTTATGAGGTAGTAAGAAATTCTTTTTATGGAAAATTTAGCTTGGTTGTGTTAATTCTTCTTACATTTGAATTATTTGTCATGATAATGAACTACTGCTTATGGCCATATTGGGTATGATTTATGCCACCACAGTTGTACCATTCACAGAAGCCAGGAAGTAAGAGATGCAAGTTTCACGACCTTATGACACTCTATTATATATATTTTACATAGATGGCAGTCATCTAACAAAAGGTTTTGAGGCAAAGAAATATTGCTATTGTGTATCTGCTTTTATATAGAAAATTTTAGTATTAGGTAATACAATTATAATCATTTACAAAGTTGTTTACCTTTATGTAAATGACTTGTTTAAAAATGCATTCCATTACCATTAAAAAGAATTGATGCATTTACTTTGAAAAAGTGAAAAATAAATGTCTAATATATTAGTGAATCATTGGAAAAAATACATGATTTCAATTCCTTTCGAAAATTTGAAGTGAATTGAAGTTCTTTATAGGTTTGGGTGTTTGAAGACAATATATATCTGTTGTGAATATAATGCTGAATAATAATAGAGACTTTTGTTTGACATAGTCTCTGTATTTCTTGGCCAACTGTAATTAGAGCTACTGTTCTGCAGTTGTTACAAGTGAGAAATACACCATTGCTGGGAAAATATCTTAACATCAAGAACTGTAGTTGTAATTAAATGGAAAAATACACATAAATTTAATTTTTAAATGATTAACAAATATGGTGTTTCTTCAAAATTCTAAAATATTTTACATCAAAAATATTTGTAACCTCCAATTACATATTCTTATTTCTCCTGATATATTGCCCTTAAGATAGCAAGATTGTAATTAAGCAAACAATCTCACATTTACTAACAGTTTATCAAAATGTAAATCATGAACTATGTCAGTCTCCCTATGGGTTTTTAGGAGCACTGAGTTTCATACAAATAAGGAATTATTTTTAAAATAATTAATTTCAAATACTAGGACCAATTGATAACAGTCATAAATCTTTCTTAAACTTTGTGTTTATTAGAGTAGAGTGCTTGTATTAGTGGCATCAGTTAGATACCATATGTGATTTTCAATGTGTATACCTATGTAAGTTTAACAGATTATCTGTTTAGTATGTGACCATGGGTAGTATTAATGATGTGAACATTAGCTTCTGAAATCATTTGAATGATAATTCTGCTTGGAGCTTTAAGCTGTGGCAGGTGCTATGCTTCTGTGCTTGATTCTTTGTCTCATAATTTAAGAGGAATATTGATTTACTATCTCACTAGTTTGAATGTGTCTGGCATTATACATGCCAAATGATGCAAATTTTTCTTTTTTCCTCAAGTTACTTGATAGATCACTACAACCAACAAAGTCCCCCAGGTCTTCATTCTGTCTTTCAGAGCTTAGGGTGGAAGAATTTATAGCATACCAAGCAACTTGTGCCATAGTGGAACATTCAGTTACTCATCCACAAGGCTAGCTCACTATTTTTCATTTTCTAAATATCAGCACCATTTTTCACTTCAAGGTAGACTGTAAACTCAAGTCTTGTGGAAATTGTGTCGATGTCGTGAACATTTATGAAGTTCTTCTTAGTAGACTTGAGAAGAAAGAGTTATACCTGTCAGATCCACAAATGAAAGGAAAAGCATTTTCCCTGGAATTATCGTGAGCATTAAATAGAAATTTGATCCCAACTGTAGGAAAAACAAATGGAAACAAAAGTCTGTAATTATGAAAAGAATATCCTAGATTTCAAAGATAGAAGGAACTCATTAGATATGGAGTCAGGTAGCTAGGATTTGGGCCTGGCTTTACGCTTAGTTACTGATGATTCCTTCAGGTCTTAATGTTTTATAGTCCTATAGGCAACACTTTGCAAGGATGAGAACTACCTTTGCTGAACTGTTTTACAGATTACATGAGAAAGTATGGATATAATTTTGTGGATTTCCACAGATATTATTCTATTTTCACAGACAGCAAGTAAACTTTGAAAAAAATTTTTAGTGAAATATAACCTTCTTACAGACCATGCCAGGTAAAAGTGTTGAGTTTGATCTTTTCAGAGTAAAAACTGTACTCAAATATCTTCTACCCATCAGAAAACAGAATATATCATCGCTCCAGAAATCCTTCTTCCTTCAAATTGAAACCATTATCCTGATGTCTAACATGGTAGCCTGGATTTGCTGTTTATAGAAGTTTGTAAAGATGGACTCATTATATATATATTGTAAAGATGGACTCATATATTATATATATTTACATATATATATATGGACTCATGTGTGTGTGTGTGTGTGTATACATATATATATATATATATATATTTTTTTTTTTTTTTGTGGTCCTAGGGATGGAACTCAGAACCTTGCCACTGAGGTACATCCTCAGTCCTCAATATATGTATTTTGTATGTGGCATCATCTGTTTAAAGTTATGTTTCTGAGATTCATGCAACATTTCTGCTGGATTAATAGTCCATTTATTACATGACTACATACTATGCTGAAAGAATAGGCAAATTTATTTATCATGTTTTCTGCCATTTAATTGTTTCTGTGAATATTGCTGTTCTGAATATTTGTGTGCATGTCTTGCAGTGAGCATTATATGTATTTCAGGAGATATGTAGGGAGAATTCTGGGTTACATGTGTATTTTCAGCTTTTAAAGATACCAGGGAGTTTTCCAAAATGTGTGTCCAAACTGACCTGCCCAGCAACAATACATGATAGTTCCAATTACGTCACTTGCTTGTCAATACTTGACATTGTCAGAATTTTTATTTCAGCCCTTCTGATAGGTTAGCAATTATTTCTTTGTTTCTTTATTTTTTCTTGATTGGTTTTTGTATGTTTATAATAAACACCTTTTGAAATGTAACTTTTTTCCTTCCTTACTCTTTTCCTGGTCTCTGCTATTTTATTTGATTCTTTCTCCTCCCATCCATGGAATTCATTCCATGACTTGAATATAATATTTAACTATAAATTAGTATGTATATGAATTCTTTTTTTAATAAGATAAACATTTTGTACATTCTCTATTTAAAAAAATAATTATTAATGTTCTCATTAATTTTATTTCCTATGGTCTTTATTCCTGGATAATAAGAGTTTTCTCATCTAAGTTATATGATAAATTATATACATTATTGATGCTAGGCTGAATGCAGTTTTCAAGTTGTGATTTAACTTTTGGTTTAATGTTTTCTTCTTTTAATGATTTCTGCAGTGAATTAATAAAATGCTATATAAATTTATCTTATCTTTATTAAACTGCAGTTCCTCAGTACAAGGTGAACTTTAAGAGATGGTTTGTTCATTTTGTGAATTTTGGAAATAACTATTCTATTTTTAAGTTTACCAGTTTATGGAGAAAGATACCCAAGGAAGCTTTGAGCTTATTCCTTGTTATGAGGAGAGACTGCTCAGGCATGACACCTGTACTTGAATGCCATTGCAGCAATGGGTTCACTCAGTTAACCTCCTTCCAAATTGCCATCCTCTACTTTATCCCATGAAACAACTGGTGAAGGAGAAAATGTTAATTAGGAAGCTTTTCAAGATTAATTTTTTTAATTTTCAGAAAGTGAAGTGTTCGCCACTTTCCATGTTAAATAAGGTTCCTCACTTGGCAACATAGGCTTTGCTGCATTAATTGTGTGCTCGCAGCAAATACTTGATGGTGAAGAAGACAAGTGCAAAAAGCAATTTTTGCAACAGCCAACCAGAACAGCTTGTTCTGTTCCCAATAAATTAATGGATTTAACCTTGCAGCTGTAGCGGTGTTATTATGCAAATATTCTCTGAGTATTATGAAAGCCAACTGATTCTCTATAGAGAAAGTTGTTTCCTTTTTTTCTGAGAATTCTAAGTGACTAGATAATTGACACATTGTATTACCATGTTAAGTGAAGGAAAAAAATATTTTCAGTAAATGTACTGAGTTTCATTTATGTTAACAATGTTTTCAGCAATTTATTGAGGCTCTTACTAAGAACAATACTATTTAGCTTGTAAATTCCAGTGTCCACAGACCACCTCCTAGAAAAGAAGGGATTAGAAATATTAGATGACTCTTTTTTTTTTTAATTCAGAAAGAAAAAAATGTACTTTATTGTTACTTGAGTATAGCAGTCTCATCATGTTAGCTGTATTCAGAGAAAAGCATTTGTATTCTGTTTCCTGACAGATTAGGGCACTGTGATCTACTGACTTGATAAAGTCGATAGCCACTTTGGCTTTTGAAGCTGATCTTGGATTTATACGACGTATAAAACACTTATAGTTGAGGGTTAACTCTTGGTAATTGACCAGTTGTGAATATCACTCAAAGTGCTCTTCACTGATTGAAGTTTCGTGGCTAATAAAATCTTCAATGATTTAAAAATATTTTAAATAGAAAAATAGTGGGAACATTGGTGGTTTCATTGTGACAAGACAAACAGTGGGAAAACAATGATCTTTGAAATTAGTTTGACATTTTATATAAACAATTTGCATATATTATTTTTGGTTTAGTCATAGCCAGTATTCACTTTATGTGAGTTTTATATTATTAGATCATTTGAAATCAAATGTCTTTTAAATGTCCCCCAAAGTATTTTATAATCCATTACATACATATACAAGCATTGATAATTATAATAGTTGCAGCTGCTTAATTGATAGAGCACACAATTTGGAATCTGATTCCTGATTTTTGTAGTTTGATTTTTTTTACATATCAAAGATCTTTTTTCTATCAATCACAATACGTAAGAATAGATTTATGAGACAATATATGTAGAAGAGTTTTAGAAGCTTTAAATCACAAGATAAAGATATCAGTATTCTTTACTGATATTAGTCTATGTGTCATCTTTGTCTTTCATCAAATCTTTGTTAACATTTACCTCAAGTTAATAATGCTCAGTTACAATCCAAAGTATTTCAAAATAATTGGCTTTTAATTTTAATTTTTTTATCATATAGTAAGTCAATAAAGAAAAATATTTATAAAAACAATGCCTAAAGTTAATAAGTATAACATTTCTATTTTTAATGATTATTAGGTAAGTTTCCACAGTTTAAAAACTGTGGAATATATAATCAAACTTGTGAAAATTCTTGGTTCTTGTTTGTCTTCATTTGTCATTTATCTAGTTAGATATCAACATTCTTTTGATCCTACATTTTAGTATCATGAATACTTCCCCACTCAGTATTCAATTCATACCTATGTTAATGCTTTTTCTCAAATATATGGCTCTGCCTTCCCCCCAGTCCTGCAGTGACTCTATCCTGCCTTTGGCTTTTATCATTTCCTTGCTCAGGTTGTAAACATGTTTTTGCCCTTAAGGGAAACATTAATTTGTATGTTTTTGAACTTTTTAATCACATTAAATTCCCGCTGCCTGGCCTTTGTTTTCTCACTGAACATTGTATCCTTATGTCATTCATATCACTGCATGTGGCTGAAGTTAATTTTCACAGCTGTGTTGTATTTCACAGTGTGAATAGACCACTAAAGACTTACTTTTCTCTCTTCAATGGTATTCAATATTTTTCCATTTTGTGTTTCTCATATAGGCAGTACTTCTATGAACATTCTTAAATACAGTTGATTCTTATTACTGATGGTAGATATGTTCTTTTAAGTCAGCTAAAAGACTTCATTAAATCATTGCCACCAAAGTAAATATGGGGTTAGGTTCATGTAATATCTAGTCACAACATTTTCTTCAACTAATGCATGCATGACCTTGTTTTATAGTGTTTCTGTTTAAAGATACCTTATTTCATATATACTATTGGTTCATTAATATGAATGAAGTTTGTGTCACACACATTTTCTCTGTATGCTACATCATAGCATTTTTGCACTTAGGAACACTAGACACCACTTTGACTCTATGCTCGGAAGCCACTTTGGAGAATAAAATCAGGGAAAAAATGTCCAACCACAAAAATGCAAAAATGGCATTAAATCAACCAACAAAATGGTATTTGTTTACAATATTGGAGCTAAATCAAGAAGACATAGATTATCTTTGTTCAGCCTAACTGGGAATGTATCTGGGGTGACTCAATTTTTTACCACTCTGTACATGCGCATGTCTGCATATCAGAAAATGGGCAGCAAGTATTGATTTTGAGGTTACAAATAAAATGTTAGCAAGTAGATGTATTCACAATGCAGAGCATGAGCAATGAGCATAAACTGTATATCTCTTAGTCTAGTGCTTTTCAAACATGAGCTTGAAATGTATCACTCATAGAACTTTGCAAATGACAGATACCTGACCCTACCACTGAGATATTGATTTAGAAGATCTGGACTGGGGACTGAGAATTTGCATTTATTTTATATTTTATATTGTTTTTTGAGTATTTTGTTTGCTTGTTTTTTCAGTGTTGGCTATCAATCCCCCAACCCAGGCCCCTACCTTGCATTCTAGGCAAGCACTGTACCACTGAACTGCATCCCCAACCTGAGAATTTGCATTTCTAATGAGCTTTTGGATGATGCTGATAATGCCAGTTTATGGATCACATTTTGAAAAGCTCCTTTCTCTCTCTCTCTCTCTCTCTCTCTCTCTCTCTCTTTCTCTCTCTTTTTATCCTGGAGATTGAACCCAGGGGTGCTGTACTATTGAGCTACATCTCTAGTCCTTTTCATTTTTTATTTTGAGACAGGGTCTCCTTAAGTTGCTGAGTCTTACTAAGTCACTGACACTGGCCTCTAACTTGCAATCCTCCTGCCTCAGCCTCCTGAGTCACTGAAATTAAATTATGTGCCACTGCATCTGGCTTGCAGAGCTCTTTTTAAGTAAGGCATTAGAACAGCTTTGGAATATGTATTTCTTCCCAGAATTGCCAGCTCAAAGATTGTGCTGAATTGCCAGGTAATTATTTATGCTTACTTTCAACTGTACAGATAGAATGCCAAACATTTTTTTCCAAAGTGGTTGTACAAATTTATATTCCAATTCAGCAGTGCTAAAATTGTTCCATGCCATTACCAGTATTTGATGTAATCATATTTCTTCATTTATGCCAGTCATTTTATTTCTATTTGCATATCCCTAATCACTGAAATGTTTGAGCTTTATTTTCTGTTAGTATATCACAGACATTAGTAGATGGTTCTTAGTCTTGAAAAGTTAGCTCTATCCTTTAACTTCTATTTATTTGAAGTGTGCTTACTTTTCTCCTTGGCTATTTTTTTTCCCATTAAAATTTTTATTGACACAGGGCCAAATCCAACCAATTTTGGAAAAAACACCTTTGTAATATTTCATCTAATAATGCCACTACATTTATGCAAGATTTTAAAATATTTTTCAACAAAATTTCATTCTTTCCTTCATAATTCTTATTAAAATTATTCTTAAATGTTTTGTTTATTGCCTTTCTGAATGAGAATTTTTTGTATTTTATTTTTTACTACTGATAAATAGAAGAACTACAGTCACTTAGATGCATATCACCTACCCAGGTTCTTTAATATGATTTGATGCAAGACATTTTGACAGTTGAGCATCCCTAATTTACAAATCTGAAATGTAAAATATTATAAAATCTGAAAGTATTTGGGTGCTGACATGATGCCACAAGTGGAAAATTCCACACCTGAACTCAAGTACTGGGTCCTCATCAAAGCATATGCTCTCTATGCTGTACATAAACATGGCATAATTTGGTTGATTTCATTCCACAGTATACTCCCATGTCCTTCTCTCTTCCCTTACTCTTGATTACCTTCCTCTACTCTATTGGTCTTCCTTCTATTTTCATATGATCCTTTTTTATTCATTTTATGTTCCTCTTTAGCTTCCATACATGAATGGAAATATTTAACCATTGACATTCTTAGTTTGGCTTATTTCACTTAGAATAATGTTCTCCACTTCCATCCATCTACCAACAAATGATATAATTTAATTTGTTTTCTAGTTAAGTAAAACTCCATTGTGTATCAATCACATTTTTACATCCCACTTTTATAAACTACAATTATAATTCACTAATTTAAAAGTAATAATTGAAAGGAGACTTGTAGAGGAGAGGAAGGGGATCAGGGGAGGGAGGAGGGAAGTGAAAGAGGAAGTACTGGTGAATAAGATGGATCAAATTGTTATGTACTTGTGTGAATGTATCACAACGAATCTCACTAATACAATGCTCTAATAAAAACCATAAATAACTTATCTAGCCCCCCAATATTTGCTCTCTAAACAAGTATCTTCCAGATAAATATATATATATGTGTGTGTGTGTGCACATGTGCATATTTATTTATTTATATGATGTATGTGAAATAAATGAATTTTGTGTTTAGTGTTGGGACCCATCTCTAAGAGATCTCATTTTGAATATGTAAATATTCCCAAACTTGAAAAATTCCAGTCTGAAACACTTTTGATTCTAAGCATTTCAGGAAAGGGGTACATGAACTATAGTTTATTTCTCTTTGTGTTTCTGCAGTTTTCTAGAGTTCTGTCTAGAATTGAATTTCAGTTCTACTGCTTAGACTTCATTGAGCTTCCACAATCTTTGCATTGGTATCTTTGACTAGTCTGAAAACTTCTCATTCTTTATCTGTTCTATCTTTCCTTTCCTCTCATTCTATCTTACTTCTCCATCTGCCATTCCAGTGGAACTTGGATTTTCTAAGTCCTTTATGTCTGAACTTCTCATCTGCACACTCCACCTCCTATCTTTCTGTGCAGTGTGGATAGTTTCTTCACTTATATTTTCTAGTTCACTGGTTTCCTCTTCAACTTCATTTAACCTGCTACTAAAACTTGTGTCATTCAAAATTTAATTACTATGTCTTTCATTCTAGAATTTCTTTTCAATCCTTTAGCAAGTATGCTGGTTCAAAACAGGTTTTTTGTTTTTTATTAAATTTTATTTCTATAAACATAGAAACATTTTTTAATCTGTGTTGGATGATTTCAATGTTAAATTACATATGTGGCTCACATCTGTGGCTCACAGTGTATCTTTATGACATGGTGCTGCTCTGGCTATTGAGCAGCCTTCTTGGATCATGAGGTAAAGGAGCAAGATAGAAGGACAGTGGGAACCTGTGACCAGGAGCTATTCTGAATTAATTAATTCATTTTCTTGGATTTATTTAATTTGAGACATAATCTTCTCTCATGAAAACTGAAGTAGATATAAGAGGTCACAGCAACATATTCATAAGGCTATATCTAATATATTATCGGGTCATTGATTAATAAAGCAAGGTGAAGTGATGAAGAATAATTGGAGGGATGAAAAGATATTTATGGTAAATTGCAAGGGTAAGGTCTCTCTGGTGATGGGAAATTTCAGTTGATATCTGAAGAAAGTGAGGTTGATGCCCACAGGTCTGTAGGTGGGTGTTCTGAGAAGATAGAAAAGTATTTCCAGTGAAGAAATAGGAGGAAGTGGACTCTCACAGAGCAGTGCTACAAGTGTGAATTGTGGCAGCTCTTGAGGAAACATTCTGGCAGCACAATTATTAAAAGTAAAAATGCATAAACTTTTGCCCCACAGTTCAACCTCAAGCACTCTATTGCACAGGGGAAATGTAATAAGCATGTTTGTATCTATTATATATGTACAATGATGATACTGTGTAAAGTTTTTAGTGGCAAAGTTTGGAAATAAATGTCTATTAGTGGAAGTCGCTATAGAATGAATTCATACACTCTGTCATACAATATCATACAACCCCCAAAATATGATATATGCCATAATTATTTATTTGGAAGACTTCCATGTGACACTTTTGAGTGAGAAAATTAATATGTAGAAAACATTGTATATTAAAATCCTACTTTTATTATTATTTATTTTTTAAAATTTTTATTTTTAAAAACACAGAATAGAGCCGGGCGTGGTGGCACATGCCTATAATCCAAGCGACTCGGAGGTTGAGTCAGGAGGATCTCGAGTTCAAAGCCAGCCTCAGCAACTTAGCGAGGCCCTAAGCAACTCAGTGAGACCCTGTCTCTAAATAAAATACAAAATAGGGCTGGGGATGTGACTCAGTGGCCGAGTGTCCCTGAGTTCAATCCCTGGTTCCAAAAAAAAAGCACAGAATAAATACCTACAAGGAAGAAAGTGTATGAATTTAAAGTAAATATATGCCTAATTTTATTATCAATGAGAAACATGAAATTTGTATATTTGCTTATTGACATGAATCACTGGTAGTGAAAGGAGAAAACTAACAATAGAAAATAAAATATATGTTATAGACCATCATTATCAAATTTTAACATGAATGTACATTATTCATCTTGGAGAAATTTTGCATTTCACACACATGGATGCCACAAAAAAATAACCTCCAGGTTCAATTTAGTGGAATTAAAGTAAGCCAACATTTTTCTACTAAACTACATTGAAGAGGAATTTGGAATAATTACAAACAAAATATTTTATTGTAAAGTAATATATTACTCAGCATATAGCCTAAAGCTGTACTAAGAGAAAATATGTAGTCTCGTATATTTATTTTTAATTGCCTGGGAATCACTAATATAGGTATTCTAAGTTATAATGAACCAGGAATATACATAGAAAATAAAGTAAAAGAAAGTAGAAATAATTAAAAAGATACAACTAAAATTTATGGAAAGCTAAATGTATAGAAAGGATAAATGTGATCAAACTTGAAAATAGTAAAACAGAAATATATGGTAAGCTTGATGAAAAAATGTCTTAACTTTAAAACAAAATAAAAATATAAAATCAGGATATGAAAGGAATAAAACATAGAACAAAAGATTTTAAAACAAATATAATATTATACTAGATATGTATATTACAGTTAATGTTTGAAATACAGAGAGATTGTAAAACTTTTAAATTTTAAATAAACAAAATGTAAGTGAAAGATATTGAACTGATAACAAGTCTAGTAGCATCCGTGCTAGTGTTGGAAGATAGGTTCATCCTGGAAAACAGAAAATTAGAAATGCATCAGAATAATCTATTATAATATCAAATTAACATATAGAACACATGAATTTATACATGAGAGTTGGGAGTCACTTATAAAATATGTGAACACTTTGGAGTTTGGAAATCTAAGAGCAATATGGATTAAGAGAAACTACATAAATATGATAAAAAACTTTTTTGTAAAAATTAACACTGACTTCCTTATACCAGCTAAATATTAAGGCATTTCCCATTATGACAGGAGAGAAATGATGCAAATGTCAACCATCATCTCTTTTATTCACTATTGAGTTTTAGGTTATTGCTAATGTAATCACCATATACACAAACAAAATGCATGAATTTTGGGAAGGAAGAGAAAATTTTCAGTTTATTCAGTTGTATGACTGGAAAACTAAAATCTATTACAACTGATAAACAAGTAAGGTAAACAGATTCAGGGGAAATTTTCAAAAACTCTATCTTTATATTATCACAAATATTTAAATGTCAAAATTGCAAACAAACTTATTAATTTAAAAAAGTTACAAAACACTTAAAAACAAATTTCACAAAAGTGGCCCAGGATCACAAGATTCATTGAAAAATATTATTAAAGGATAGAAAACTATTCAAATAGTTGTAGATGTTTATTTCACATAAAGACATGTTATATTTAAAAGATGGAGCTGTGTATGGTGGCACACACCTGTAATCCCAGTGACTCAGGAGACTGAGCCAGGAGGATAGCAAGTCGAGACCAGCCTCAGCACTTAATGAGGCCCTAAGCAATGTAGTGAGATCTTGGCTCAAAATAAAAAATTAAAAGGGCTTGGGATGTAGCTCAGTACCTAAGTATCCCTGGGTTCAATCTCTGGTTAAAAGAAAGAAAACAGAAGAAAAAGATGAAATGACTCAACATTAAAAGTAAAATTTTTCCTAAATTATTGTGGTGATCAAAGATCCCATTCTTGGAGTTTTAATTAGACATGGGAGGATACAGTGGACAGTTCTCACTGGTACTTATGCTTTTATACATTTGTTTGTTTTATTTGCTTCAAAAACTTTCAATTTTGTCAAAATACCGTGGAAATTAGTCTTTTGAATGTATGGGCTTTAGACTCTTACAGATTCTCTACTCACCCATCCATATTTATTCTGTTACTTACTAGCAAATTTTATTGGAGGAGTTTCTTTACCTATGTAAGTCTCAGTGTCCTTCAAAGTGGAAATAACAATGGTTATTATCTCCCTATGATTGATGAGAGGATTAAATAAGCTTACAGCAGAAATAGTGGAGCTGAACGTACATTCTCTGTCTTGGAGGAAAAGCACCTCACTTTGTGTGTCTCCTCCAACTTGCGTATGATTATTTGACATTTCCCCCCAGGCTGCTGTGGTAGGGGAAATGACACTCCATCATTGGTTGCATGGAGTACTAAAATTGGAGAGTTTGAATGTAAGTTGGCCATAATACTGCATGAATAATATTGTTTTAAACAATGGTTGATGAACAAGGTATTATTTATTCATTCACAATATTTTTTGTTGTAGGCCAACCTACAAATTTACATTTCTCAGTACTTATAAAATAATTGTTAGAATAGTCAAGCTGTCAAGAGTTGAAATATTGTTTATTGACTTGCATGGATTCCTATGTTTTGTTAATTTTTTAAGAACATATATTCTTGGCTTATGACTAGAAATTTCTTTAGAAATAAAAAATCTTTTAGTACTTCCTTGTTATCCAAAATGCTGTGTTGGAGTCATTATTCTTTTTTTTTTTTTAACAACATCTGCTTTTTTTAAAAAATATATATTTTTATTAGTTGTTGATGGACCTTTATATTATTTACTTATTTATTTGTGGTGCTGAGAATCAAGTCCAGTGCCTCACACATGCTAGCCAAACACTTGACCACTGAGCCACAACCCCAGCCTAGGGTCATTATTCTTATTTTTGAAAAGCATGAAAATTTAAGGTACCCAAACTTCAGATCATGGTCATTGGTTGTAGCCGTATCATTTTCACTACATCAGTTGATAGTGGGTTTTTTGTTTGTTCTGTTTTGTTTTCTTTTTTTCCATTTCAAGAATGAAAAAGTGAGTCATTCTTGAAGCACACCAGGAATTTCACTTTAAAATTTAGTTCATTTTCTGGTAAATGGATGAAACTGGTGAACATCATACTTATTGAAATAAAGCAGATTCAGAAAGTCCAGGATCAAATGTTTTCTCTCACATGGGGAAACTAGAGAGACAGGAAAAAATGAATTTAAAAATTTCATTAATTTCAGCTCTGATTTTGATTATTTCCTGTCTTCTACTGCTTTTGGTGATGATCTGTTCCTCTTTTTCTAGGGCTTTGAGCTGTAGTGTGAGATCATTGATTTGTTGACTTTTCATTCTTTTATTAAATGCACTCCATGAAATGAATTTTCCTCTTAGCACTGCTTTCATAGTGTCCCAGAGATTTTGATATGTTGTATCTTTGTTCTCCTTGACCTCTAAGAATCTTTTAATTTCCCCCCTAATGTCTTCTGTTATCCATGCATCAATCAATAGCATATTATTTAATTTCCAGGTCTTGGAGTAGTTTCTGTTTTTAACTTTATCATTGATATCTAATTTCATTCCATTATGATCTGATAGTATACAAGGTAGTATCTCTATGTTTTTGTATTTGCTAAGAGTAGCTTTGTGGCATAACATATGGTCTATTTTAGAGAAGGACCCATGAGCTGCTGAGAAGAAAGTGTATTCGCTTTTTGATGGATGGAATATTCTATTTATGTCTGTTAAGTCTAAATTAGCGATTGTGTCATTGAGTCCTATGGTTTCTTTGTTCAATTTTTGCTTGGAAGATCTGTCCAACGGTGAGAGAGGAGTGTTAAAGTCCCCCAGTATTATTGTGTTTTGGTCTATTTGGCTCCTGAAGTTGAGAAGGATTGAAAGAAAAGAAATAATTCAAAAAATTGACAAAACAAAAAGTTGGTTCTTTGAAAAAATAAACAAAATTGATAAACCCTTAGCCACACTAACAAAGAGAAGGAGAGAGAAACTCCAAATTACTAAAATTCATGGTGGAAATGGAAATACTACAACAGACAATATTGAAATACAAAACACAATAAGAAGCTACTTTGAAAATTTATACTCCAACAAAATAGAAAACATGGAAGACATCAACATGTTCCTAGAGGCATATGAGCCACCCAAACTGAATCTGGAGGACATACACAACTTAAATAGAGCAATTTCAAGCAATGAAATAGAGGAAGTCATCAAAAGCCTACCAACAAAGAAAAGTCCAAGACCAGATGGATTCACAGCCGAGTTCTACAAGACCTTCAAAGAAGAGCTCATTCCAATACTCCTCAAAGTATTTCATGAAATAGAGGAGGAGGGAACCCTTCCAAACTCATTCTATGAAGCTAATATCACCCTGATACCAAAACCAGAGAAGGACACATCAAGGAAAGAAAATTTCAGACCCATATCTCTAATGAACATAGATGCAAAAACTCTTAACAAAATTTTAGCGAATCGCATACAAAAGCATATTAAAAAGATAGTGCACCATGATCAAGTGGGTTTCATCCCGGGGATGCAAGATTGGTTCAACATCCGGAAATCAATCAATGTAATTCGCCACATCAACAGACTTAAAGTCAAGAACCACTTGATTATTTCAATAGATGCAGAGAAAGCATTTGATAAAATACAGCACCACTTCATGCTCAAAACACTAGAAAAAATAGGGATAGTGGGGACATTCCTTAACATTGTAAAGGCTATCTATGCTAAACCCACACCTATCATCATTCTAAATGGAGAGAAATCGAAAGCATTCCCCCTGAGAACTGGAACAAGGCAGGGATGCCCTCGTTCGCCACTACTATTCAATATTGTTCTTAAAACTCTAGCCAAAGCAATTAGATAGACCAAAGAAATTAGAGGAATACAAATAGGAAAAGAAGAGCTCAAGCTATCCCTATTTGCTGATGACATGATTCTCTATTTAGAAGACCCTAAGAATTCCACAAGAAAACTTCTGGAACTCATAAATGAATTCAGTAAAGTAGCAGGATATAAAATTAATGCTCATAAATCTAATGCATTTTTATTTTGTAAGTGATGCATCCTCTGGGAGAGAAATTAGGAAAACTACCACATTCACAATAACCTCAAGTAAAATAAAATACTTGGGAATCAATCTAACAAAAGAAGTGAAAGACCTGTACAATGAGAAACAGAACACTAAAGAAAGAAGTTAAAAAGAATCTGAGAAGATGGAAAGATCTCCCATGTTCTTGGAATAGGCAGAATTAATATTTTCAAAATGGCCATACTTCCAAAAGTGCTATACAAATTCAATGCAAATCCAATTAAAATCCCAATGATGGATCTCATAGAAATAGAGCAAGCAATCATGAAATTCATTTGGAGGAATAAGAGACCCAGAATAGCTAAAGCAATCCTTAGCAAGAAGAGCGAATCAGGGGGTATCACAATACCAGACCTTCAACTATATTACAGAGCAATAGTAACAAAAACAGCATGGTATTGGCACCAAAATAGACAGGTAGACCAATGGTACAGAATAGAGGACACAGAGACAAACCCACATAAATACAGGTATCTCATACTTGACAAAGGAGCCGAAAACATACAGTGGAGAAAAGACAGCCTCTTCAACAAATGGTGCTGGGAAAACTGGAAATCCATATGCAGCAAAATGAATCAAAACCCATATCTCTCACCCTGTACAAAACTCAACTCAAAGTGGATCAAGGACCTAGAAATTAGACCAGAGACTCTTCACCTAATAGAAGAGATAATAGGTCTAAATCTTCATCACATTGGCCTAGGACCAGATTTCCTTAACATGACTCCCAAAGCGCAAGAAATAAAAGCAGGAATCAATGATTGCGATAGAGTCAAACTAAAAAGCTTCTTCTCAGCAAAGGAAACAATCAGCAATGTGAAGAGAGAGCCTTCAGAGTGGGAGAAAATCTTTGCTACACACACTTCAGATAGAGCACTAATCTCCAGAATCTACAAAGTACTAAAAAATCTTTACACCAAGAACACTAATAACCCAATCAGTAAATGGGCCAAGGAAATGAACAGACACTTTACAGAGGAAGATCTACAAGCAATCAATAGATTTATGAAAAAATGTTCAACATCCCTCGTTATAAGAGAAATGCAAATCAAAACCACCTTAAGATTTCATCTTACCCCAATTAGAATGTCTTTTTATTAAGAACATAGGCAACAACAGGTGTTGGCGAGGATGTGGGGAAAAGGGTACACTCATACATTGCTGGTGGGAGTGCAAGTTGGTGCAGCCACTCTGGAAAGCAGTGTGGAGATTCCTTAGAAAACTTGGAATGGATCCTCCATTTGACCCAGCTATCCCACTCGTGGGCCTATACCCAAAGGACTTAAAATCAGATTACTACAGTGATGCAGCCACATCAATGTTCATAGCTGCTCAATTCACAATAGCTAGATTGTGGAACCAACCTAGATGCTCTTCAATAGATGAATGGATAAAGAAACTGTGGTATATATACACAATGAAATATTATTCAGCCATAAGGAAGAATAAAATTATGGCATATGTAGGTAAATGGATGATGTTGGAGACTCTTATGCTAAGTGAGATCAGCCAATCCCAAAAATCCAAAGGCCGAATGGTCTCTCTGATAAATGAATGATGATGCATAATGCGGGGGGGAAGGGTGGCAAGAATGGAGGAAGGATAGATAGCACAGAGGGAAGGGAGGGGTGGGGTCGGGTTGGGGGAGTAAGAGTAATAACATAATGTGTGACAGACATCATTGCCCTGTGTACATGTATGAATGCACAGATGGTGTGACTCTACTTTGTGTACAACCAGAGAAACAATAGTGTACTCCATTTGTGTTCAATGAATCAATAAGTAAATTTAAAAAAATGAATTTAAAAAAGGAGATCTCACCAAAATAGAATGGAGACCAATAAAATAGAAGAAGAGGATCCGGAGGCAGGGAGGAGGGAGGGGAGGACATGGTGAAGAACCTGGGAATGAACTCTGCCAACTACGCTATATCCATGTACAAATATGCCCCAAGGAATCACATATATATGCTTATATATATATATATAGAGAGAGAGAGAGAGAGAAATAATACACTAATAGAAATAATAACAACAATAATAATAGAAGGAAAACTAGCAGAGTAGAGCAAGTGTATCAGGAGAAGGGAGGAGAGGAGGAAAGGGAAAGTACTGGTTAATGAGATTGATCAAATTATGTTATATGCTTGTATGATTATGGCATAATGAATCCCATTATGTATAATTATAAAAATCCAACTTTTTAGTAATTCCTTTTATGATTTGTCCGTGTTATCAAAACTTGTTTTTGTTTCTTTTCAATATATTTAAAATACCTTTGTTTACATCATGTGCAACATATTATGGTAGTTTCCGCATTTGGAAGCACTTGAATATTTGAAAGGAACTATGTTTCCTGTTAATTTGAGTTTCTTAATGCAAAATAACCTCATGGATGTTGAATGGCTACCACTTTTGAGGGTTTTTTCTTTCACATTCCCTTGTTTCATTCCTTAGTATACTGTAGTATCTCTTCTCACAGTGAAGCTCATGCATTCAGAAGGGCAGTACTTTAAGCATGTTTGGATCCCCCCCCCCCCCTTTTTGGTCATTTTTCTGAGAAAGAAAAGGATTACAGAAAGAACACTTGATTTCGGCCAAAGAATTACAGTTTTTTATTTACTTGACCAGCATTCTATGAAAATATGTTTCGTTTTAATAGTTTATCTTGTTGTCTTATTTCATTTTAAATTTGGCAGTCCAAACTCAAATGGTAATCTCTGCTTTTGAATATTTTGTGCTGTGTTAAAAATTGCTGCCCTGAAGAATTATGGGGAGGGGCAGGGAAGGTTAAGTGACAGCGGTGTAGGGGTGACTGTGATCAGAGTCTGATGTGTGCCTATACAAATATGCCACAATGAAACCCATTATTCTGTATAATCTCAATGCACTTACAAAAGAAAGAAAAAAAATCACTGCTCTGAAGATTTAAATTTGCAAAATGACATGTAACCTATAAAGCAATGTGATAATATTATGTGAATTCTGGTCTTGAGATTAAAGAAAGAATATATTTGAATGTGCTCATAAAATAAAGAAAAAAATACTGCTCTAAAAACTCAAGTTTACAAAATGACATGAAACAAAATGACAATCTGATAATATTATGTGAATTCTGGTCTCAAGATTAAATAAAGGATGTGATAAACTGTAAATGTATCATTCTTTCATTGAAGAAATGTTTTTAAAATACCATGAAATATTTTTAAATGTAATTATATGAGTAAGAAAAAACAAGAATAGAATCCCCATATCCACCTTTGTGGACATGGGTTTCTAATGGGGATGAAAATATCAATTATATAATCATATAAAAATGGGGTGGGAGAGGTCTCCCATAATCCAAAGGATGGGTTGGACTTAACTATGTGAGAAGAGGAAAGTGTATTTCAAGTAAAGGAAACAAAATGTTCAAATGTTCTGCTGGAAGGGAGCCAGGTAGATAGGAGAATACTGAAGACTGGAGGACTAATGAGAGACAAAAAGAAATAAAAGGCAGAGAAAGAGGTAAGATGGGGACCGATCATCTTGCAGAAAATTGAAACCTTGACTCAAAGAGAAACTACCTATGACAAAGAACTCAATGACTGTCAGATTCTTTCTTTTTTTTTTTTTTTTGTCGATAACATCTACCATAATCAATTCATCATTATCTGGTATATGCTACACACACACACACACACACACACACAATCACACACACACTGTTGTATATGAAAATTTTAAAATGAATCTTTAAACTATACTAATGATTAAGAAGACCATAACTATTCTATTAGGTATAAATCCAAATGCCTTTTAATACATTCCTTTTTCTCCCTTAGAAACAAGATTTTCAGCTAGCTGTTTTAAGATAAACCCAAACCATATGATTTATATCAAAATTAAATAATCTCTCTTTAATATAAAAATATGATTATACTTTGGATATCATGGTAGAATATTAAAATAATTTGTCATTTTAAATGAATGTCTAGTTCAAATTTTAAATTTTGCCCATAATTCATTTTCATATTTCATAAAGAAATGCTGAACATCTCACCAACTTGCCTTTAATAAGCTCCCCTGTCACTGAACCCAAGAACTCCATGCTGCTTATGATTAGGACTGTCCAGGTTGGAGACTTCAGCCTACTTTCCATCTGTCATGGGACAGTTCCTCTGTTTTTTCCAAAAATAGCTCTTCCCTTTTGTCCTAACCTTTATTATTAAATGTAAACCACGTGAAGGATGTTTCACCTCTGAAACTGAATACAGTTATTACCGTGATGACTGGAGTGCACTCCTGTGCGAAGGTGTACACCATTTAATTCACAGCATCAGTTTATTGATTTTGTTCTGGGTCAAAATTAGAACACCATCAATAATCTCAACACAGCATAATGTTGTACATAGTACAAAGTTTAAATATTTATTCACTGAGTTGAATTTCACAGTGTCAAGGGGAAAGCAGAACTAATGGGATAATAAGTACCTATGGTGATAGTGAAGCAGATATAACTAGTATACACATGATATTTACAAATCTTAATCATATTATTTGTTTCTCTTGGTAGTCATGGAAAATCATTTTGTATTTCAAATTCTGTACCTTGTCATCATGAAAACAATATCAAAAAAATACTAAATGTGAATTGCTTCATATGTCTAATTTATATGTCTGTATTTAACACTAAGACTACTCAGAAAGAAGCCAAAAACTCAACTTAAATAAAAACTTTAAAATAAATGGAAATTTTACCATAGGGAAGAATGACAAAATTGAGCCCCAGTCAATTTATTTGCTCTAGTTTTATTTCAAAACTGTACATAATTAAAATATCAAGGTAAGAAAGGAAGAAAATAATTGAAAAACTACAAACCATACTAATATAATACCACCTTTAGTTTCTCAATAAAGTTATGGTTTAGTTAATATAAATGAATAGAGCAGTGTGTGTCCCATGAAATTTATTTCCTTCTTTAACCATTTGGAATTTCCTGAACTACACTGATAATATGAAGGAGAGTAACAGATAACTTAGATAGGTAGATATAACAGATAATAGGTAACTTTTCAAAAGAAAATGTCAGTTTATCTTGAAAATTTTTAGTCTTGCTTTAATGCTAGAGACTAATTTGATCACACTGTGCATGCAACTTAGAGTGAAAATGAGAATCCTTTTATTTTTTTCAAGGCTATAGAGTACACAATACTCAGGTTGTTTAAGATAACTTAGATTTTTAAGATTGTATTAGGGAGATTTTTAAGAGAAGCATTCAGATTCATTTCATTTTAATGTAATTTTTATTATGTTTCAGTGCATTACATTAAGGGAATATATAGGCTTCCATTTTTTTCCTCATTCTTTCATGTGGAAGTATTTATTAAAAGAGGTTTGGCATTTCAGTCAATACTTTTACATTTTAAAAATCCTATACCCTCTTTATTTCTCTGAGTATGCTAGATTCACATTTTTCTCTTTAATAAAAAAGATATTGAAATTTAAAATGGTATTTCTTCACAATTATATTTAATGCTTTTAAGTTTTATAGAGGTTCAGGTAGGGTCACTAATAAATATTACCTTTATTTGAATCAATAGGAATTATAGATTAGCTGCTCACATTCAAAATTATTTAAAGTGTTCACAAACCATTGCAAAATATGTTTATAAATATATAAATGTCATCTATAAGTAAGCTGATCTATTCACTGAAATTTTACTTCTTGAGTCTGTTAACCTTTTTATAAAACTGTACTTAAGGTTTGTAAGCTAGTTGACATAATTGCATGCAGTCATAATGAATACAATTAAACTTCTTAAAAATATTCACATTTCACAGTTATTCTAAAACTGAGGGTGATTCTGTAATTATTCTGTAATTATTTAAGTACTCTGTAATCAAGTTAAACAGTGCTTCTTTATAAAATTATTTTCTAGAACTAATATTACGGTTTATGGAAGATAAACTGCCCTTCTTAATTGTTTTCTATAAACTGTAGATGGTAGCTGTGCATATGACAAGCATTTGTTGACTAAGTGTGTGTGTGGTTCCTTTAAAATTTAATACACATTCCTATCATAATTCTTAGAAAACTATAAAAGCCTTCCTTATCATAGCAAGGAGCCTACTCAAACTCATCAACTAAATAATATTTAATAGTGAGACTGTGAGTGAACTCCCATTAAAATCAGTAAATAAGACAAAAGTGTTCTTGGCACCTAGGCACTGAGATATAGTAGTGAAAGTGACTTCTGAATTGTCATGCAGTTTTCCTCCTGTTATTCATCTCTTTCTTGTCTGGTTTCTCTAATCTCTTTGCCTTTCAGCTATTAGGTCCCAGGGATTATTTTGTGGATTTTTTTTACATACATTCCCTTTTGGTGAGCTTGCTCAGTTTTATGGGATTTAAAAACTGAGTATTCTTGATACTAAATGTATTTCTCAAGACCAGATCTCTCCCCAAATTACCATGTTTAAGCTACAATTGATTCTGAATTTGCCTTTCATCTTGTCTTCCCTTTCAGTGCCATAACACATAGCATCTGGGAAATGTTTTTAGAAGGTAAGTTAGATCAAGTCATTTTTCTGTTTCAGCCTGTCCAATGGCTTCCCATCTCACTGAGAATAAAAGCTAAATTCCTCACAGTGGCCCACTGTGCAGCCACAACAGGGCACTGCTATTCTGCTGACTTGATTTTCTAATGCTCTCCACTGACTTCTGGCATTTTTTATCACCTTACTTGGTCAGTCTTACTGATCCTAGAACTTCCTTTCTCACAGCTTTTTGTAATTGTTTGTCCTTCTCTATACAATACACCGTACCTTCTATCCTCACAGACAACCTTCTATCCTTACAGGTTAAGTCCCTGCCTTTTCAGTTATCTCACTTTTTTTTAACACTTTGTTAAAAAACAGCAGCAGCTCTACCTAGCATACCCTATATCCCACTCCCTGTTATGGTATTTCTTCATACTGCATAAAATATTGGCATATGAAATGTTTGCAGTTTTACTTGCATGTTTTGTGGTACTAGATTCATAGGTGGTTTACTTATAAAACACTAGAGGGTCTACTAAAACATGTATACAATTAATACAATAGAATTAGATAGCCATACGCAGTGGTGTCCTGCCTAATGTTAACAACTGGCTTTCTGTTGAGGAAGGAATGGGCATAGATAGCAAAAATTTAATACAATAATTAGGAAATGGTGGGTTTTGAGTATCTATTACCTTTGCTTTTTAATGCAATTTTTAATTCTATCTACATTAATACAATTATATGTAAGTCTCCATAATTTCATTACATGTGTGTATGTGTGTGTGTGTGTGTGTGTGTGTGTGTGTATCTATATATATATGAACCAGCCAGCCATTGAGCTCTGACTCCACCATTTATGAATTTTGTGGCCTTTGGGTAAGTTATTTAGCTTCTCTGTACTTCAGGTTTTCTTTCATCTCTAAAACAGGCCTAATAATAGTCAGTACCTCATTACATGATTATGAGGCTCAATTAAATAATGTAAAGCACTAAGACCTGATAAATAACTAAGCAGTAAGTGAACTTTAGCTATTTTAATATTATAATTTTTATATACTCATTAAAATTAATCTAAAAATAAAATAAACATTCTGTCATTTGTCAAATTGAAGAAAAATATGAAAGACAATGGGAACACTGTTTAAAACTATCTCTTACTGTTGTGAACCTTAAAAGAGATAGTAAACACTCAGTTCTTAGAATAGTATCTGGCACATAGAAAGTGATATCTTACTACTGACCATTATTATTATTCCCAACTTGAAATACAGATAATGCATTTAACTAAGAAATTATAATAAATTTTTAAACCAATGAAAAATCATTTTATGTTTCTATATGGAAGGACTATAGATTTTACTGATGGAACTTTGTAAATTAATTTTTAAATTTAATGCTTTTAAAGTAAAAATGGTATTATTTTTAGAGAGAGACTAGAAGAATAAAATTATTTATGAAAATCGTCTTCTTCTAAGAAAAAGAGCAGTGACAAGAAGATACTTACCAATGTAGATGTTAAAATATATGTTTTCCTTATTCTTACAAACGATCACTGAAGACAGTGTGTTCTGGGTCAGGAAATTAATTTTGAAGTCTGGACCCAGCACTGCTTGGTTTTTTGATCTTGGCCAAGACATTTGACATGTTATCTTCATAATCTTCATGTGTAAATAGTTTACTGCATCAGCAGCAACAGAAATCTACATCACAGAATTGTTAAAAAAAAAAAAAAAACCTTCATCACAGACTTCAAAACACTTTCAAAGTGGCAAGGCAATGACAGATATGGTGTGAGAATTATTAAGAATAGTGACTAAGTATCACAAGTATATAATGAGTTGAAATTAATGACTTTATATTAATTTTGAACTGGTTTTGTTTTCATCTCATGAACTGCATATCCATACTATTTAGAATTCTCTCCAATTATACTGCAATTTGTGCCTTGGTATTGTTGTTAGTCTTTTTTCTATACCTGAATTGCCCTTTTCCTATGAGCTAAATTTATTGAAAAGCCCTCCACCTTCAAGATCTGCAAGACTACCAGTTGTTCAATGGAGTACTGTTTAAATTCCCCACTTCTACCTTCCCTACTAGTTGGAGCAATCTTGCTCTCTTCTGCCTGCCAGCACACTGCTCCCCTTTTTCCTCATGAACCTCTGACTTCCTTGCCCCTCCAGAGTAGTCTGTGAATCAACTGTATAAATTGACTCACCAGGGAGTTTATTAGAAGTGCATAATCCCAGGCAACCCCCATAACAAGATGCCCAGCTGATTGTTATTATGGTTTCAGAAGCTCTACTGTAATTCATCATAAACTACTTCAGGGTGGGATGTGGTGAGGGGAGAGTTGGTACATGCCAATAGGAACTTTTACAGGACCCTGCATTGTCAAATGCTCTGCACAACATACGTGTTCAGTTAATTGTGAATTCAATTTTACTTTTAGTATTTTGAAGTCAGGAAAATCCAGTTAAGGAAAACTTGAATGTTAGGAAAGGATGTTCTAAAGTCAGAGCAAGAAGAAAGCTATTCATTATTGATGTTACTCACATCAGCTAATCAATATTTCTTGGTCATCAACTACTACTGTACTTTTTCATGCATAAAATATTAGTATAGATCCTTGATCTTGCAAAAAAAAAAAAGATCTTGAGTCTAACCTTCACCGTCAAAGAATTCATTTAGATAACTGAATCAAAATGTGGTTGCTTTGTCATCCTTCTAAATATTTAATTTTATGCTGTTAGAAGTCATGACAGAACCTTAAGGCATTGCACATCCAAAAATGACTGGTAAATATCAAGATGTGATTTATCTTAATTATTTAAATAAATCAATTCATCTGTATCTTGATTTTCTAGAAAAGATGAGCAAAAAACTATAAGCAACAATTTTTTATTTATAATTAACATAAAATGATCATACACTGTGAAGTGTTTTCCTTTAAATCATTGTGGTATTTTTCCATTATACTTTTTTACTAGATTTTCTATTTACTAGATTTTTCTCTCAAAAATTCTATAAAAGTTTTGAAAGGGTGATAAGTACCATTAATTCACAATTACCTATATATGTACATTGTTGGTCTGGATTAAATTAAGCATGTCTTTAATTGTACATTTTTTTTTTCTTTCCTAGAAAGTTGCAAGCCTGCTTCTCTCTCCTATCAGTTGAAAAGTGCTTAGGGAATAGAAACCAATTTTAACATTAGCAAAAGAAAAATGCAATTAAGAAGCCTAATCTGCTGAAAAATACCCCCAGCAAAATCCTTATTTTACGTAATGCCATTTTAATGGAAATGACATTTTTATGAAATGCAAGTGACAAAGACTTGAATGATGCCTGTGAGCCTTTTATTTAATTTTTAGCCCTAATTTATTAATAAAGGGAGAGACTAGGAGAACTTCACTCCTATCATTTCGGATATGGAACAGATTTTTAAAGTAGAATTTTTAATGTAAATGTTCAATTTTACCTGACATAATGTTTTAAAATAATAAATCTAGGCTCTAATTGCTCCTGTAAATGGTGGATGTGTGTGTGTGATGACAGCACTATACAAAAGGACTTGGGGTATTGGCTTAGGATTCTCATCACTACCCTTTCCATTCCTAAGAATGATTGACAGTGACCTTGTTTGTATGACTTTTCTTTCCTTTCCCTGTCCTTTTATTTTCTCTTACAGACAGATGTTCAGAATTTAGAATTATACACTAAAGCAATCTAAACGACTGACAATTCTCTTAAAAATAACTACTATTGCCACTACCACAATTCATAAGTTCTTAATATATACCAGGCACTGCAGTGTTACCAGTTCCTCACTGTGTGTCACAGTAGTAAAAGACAAGAGTCAGAACAACTGTGACAATAAAGTTTGAAGATAATGGAGAACATGTCCTCTGCTCCAGTCACTCTGTTCTGCATCATTCAAAGCTTATATTCCCAAACATTTTCTCTCCTAAATGCATGAAAATAAGGAATCTTAGTAGGAATTCTATCATGGAAAACTAACATTTCTTTAATGTGCAAAGACAAAGGTTTTGTACTGACCAGTTTTCTTCAGGTTCTGATGCTCTCCTGGGCCTCACACAATCTCTGTCATGGTCATTCTGTTCCTTTCTATTTTCAATCTATCATCATTCTTTTCTGGCTTCCATTTGAAAGAAACATAGATACTTGGAGGACACTAAACCTGAATTCAAATGACATTAAACTTGTGAGTTTGATGGTTAAATTGAAATTTACTTGTCCTTTTTTGTAGTATATGTCTTATTGAGCAAATTAAAACTTTTGGAGAAAAATGGAAGAATATTAAATTTTAGGATTTTTAAATTTTTTCATTTTTATTGTAAATTGACATATTATATTTGTACATATGCATGAGATACAAAGTGCAGAGTAAAATGTAAAGTAACTTAATCAGCAAGTTAACATATAAATCACCTCAAATACTTGTAATTTTTTGTAGTGAAAACATTCATTTTTTTAAAAAAATATTTTTTCAATTGTTAATACACCATTATTTTATCTATTTCTTTGTGGTGCTGAGAATTGAACCCAGTGCATCATACATGCTAGGCATGTGCTCTACCACTGAGCCACAAGCCCAGCCCCAATTCATGTGTTTTGATTTCTCTTCCCATGTCCGAGTATAGTCATGAAACAGATTTTTCACCAAGAATGTCAAAATGTCTGAAAATAGTACCATTTACACCACCATATTTGTGTAATTGTGTTCTATTGAAGTTAAAGAAAGTCAATGGTTATGCTTGTGTTGAAAAAAATATAGGATTATTTGGTTGTGAAAAAATGATGGATTATAAAATATTTTTATAAGCTAATGTTTGTCTAAGCCTAATGTATCATCACAGGACTGTAGACATTAGAATTGTAAGGAAACTTAGACTTCATTGTAATCACTGAGGTTGCCTACTGTTAATCAGTTTGCAATTTGCAACGCAATACCAGTTATGTTGGGGTGAAAATGTGCCCAATTTTAGCAAGTGAATCTTGGCCAGGGAAAGGACCATCCCTCTCACAAGACTTTAGAAATATTTTAATAAGTTTTGGAGTACCAAAAGGATGAAGACATAATGTTGACAATTCCTTTGTAGTAAGGATGTTAAATGTTCTGGAATATATATTACTATATGTATAATAAAGAATTTTCTGAATCACTAATAAGAAACACTGGTTTGATGCTGAGTTATCTTCTTTGCACAGCTCATTATTATTTTTTTAAATTAGTGTAGGCCTGTAATCCTATTCTGGCTAGTGAGATGAAAGGGGGAGTATTCTAGAGGATAAATATATTGGTAAACTTCATGAAAACACAATATTTCTTTTTGGATAAAATAGACCAATAGACTTGCTATTTATTCAGGTAGACATGGAGCTACAGCTGCCATCTTGCAATAAGAGAAAAACAAAGCTCCCAGCTCCGTTTGAAAGAGTAGACATATGGCAGCACTTAAATAGGAGTTGAACAGCATCCCTGGCAATTCTTGTTCTGTGAGTGCTAATCTTATATGTGTGGGGGGATTTTAATCCCTTAATAATGTTCATTGGGACACTGGATTTTCAGATCCCAGTAGTTTGAAACATTAGTGAATACCATCCCTTAGTAAACGCACAACTTTCTTCTCACCTCTACCTCCTTAATCATTGAAAAAAAGTAGAGGTCAGGCGGGTGGATTTACCTGAAAAAAAGTTACCTAGCTTTTTTTTAATTAAAGGATTATAATTATACATAGTGTTTGAGTTCATTTAGACAAAATAACACATGTAAGGAATTTGATTTCAATTCCCATTTCCCTCCCTTTTCCTTCCCTCCTCCCTCCCCCATTTTCTCTCCTCTCCTCTGTTGATCTTCCTTTCACTCCTTTATTTAAATTTATTTTTGGTTGAGTTACCTAGTTTTCTAAGGACAAGCTGCAATTACAAATATATTTCCCTCCATTACTAATCTGGGTTATTAATCAGCATGTGTGGGTTTTTCCCTCTCCCCATATTCTAGAAAGAAATACATATTTTCTAATTGTTTTCATTTGAAATCTAGGCATACCTGATGAAAAATAATAAGCACGTCATGGCATTATAAAAGCATTTTTCATGTGTTTTGAAATTTAACTGTTCAGTGTGGTTTGTCACAATTTATACGGGTAATGAAAATCACCAGGGCTTTAGAAAGTCTTTATTATTATTATTTTATTTTTTGGTACTGGGGATTGAACCCAAGGTGGGTTTACCACTGGGTTACATTTGCAGTCCTTTTAATTTTTAAATTTTTACTTATTATTGTTACTATTATTTTTTGGGACAGAGTCTCACTAAATTGCTTAGGGCCTCCCTTAAATTCCTGAGGCTGGCTGTGACCTATTGATCCTCTGCCTAAGCCTCCTGGGCTATTGGGATTATAGGCATTGCCTCTGTGTCCTGCTTCTATTAATTCTTCTTTATCAGGTGCAATAGAAGTCAGAGAATCTGATTGTAAGCAGAAAAAGAACAAGACAAGTCTCTTAATGAAATGGACTCTTACGAAATACTATACAATTTAAAATATTTTAAAATATAAAAGCATTATTCATGTGCTAGTTGTTTGTCCAATTTATAAGGGAACACACTTTAAAATATTTTGTATGATTTTGATTTTTACTAAAAAATACACACAAAAATATAATTTATTGATGATATCCAAGCCATTGCTTTACCATGTGTTTTCAGAGTTCCTCCTAACCAAACAGCATTTACATCTTGCAAGAAGAGAAAAAAATCAGAGAAAAAAGTGAGAATAAGGTATTTTCTTACAAAAATGTTCACATAGGCAAGAACTTACATAGATCTTTTAATTTAATATATGACAAAGGGCATAATCACTTAAACATTTCCTGTGTCTAGGATTCTAGTGAACATAAAATTCATGCTTTTAGGAGTATGGTATGTATTGGAAGATTTAAGGGAGATGAACTCAAAGGCTTGTGATAGGTCACATTAGCCAAGATTCTTGAAAGTTGAAAGATGCTTCTTTTTTCACACCTCATAAACAGACTCAATGACTGCAAAATGTAAGAGAAACTTGAAGCTGTCAAGGTAGTGACACATAATATGGTTGATATAGAAATGATTCTTTTAATTTTTAGAGCTGAAGGAGATGTCAGGAATTATCTAGTTCAGTGTTTATCATATTTAATAACTTCAATGACTTCTTGAAATACAAACATATCATGAACTCTCACTTTAACATATATTTTTCTTACTGAAAATTACTGATTTTATTAGGCACAGTGGAGCATGCCTGTAATCCCAGCAATGTGGGAGGCTGAGTCAGGAGGATCTTAAGTTCAAAGCAAGCCTCAGCAACTTAGCAAGGTCCCAAGTAAATTAGCAAGACCCTGTCTCAAAATAAAAAATAAAAAAGGACTGAGGCTGTTGCTTAGTGGGTAAGCACCTCAGGCTTCAATGACTGGTATGAAAAAAAAAGTGGCTAAGGAGGCTGAGGCAGGAGGATGGCAAGTTCAAAGCTTGCTTCAGCAAAAGCAAAGTGCTAATCTATTCATTGAGGCCCTGTCTAAATAAAATACAAAATAGGGCCTGGGGACATGACTCAGTGCTTGAGTGTCCCTGAGTTCAATCCCTGGTACCCCCCCAAAAAATTACTGAAATATTTAAAAACTGGAAACTACATTTACATCCTTAACTTGCAACTTTTTAAAAGTCATAGAACAATAAAAATCAATAAAATTAAAATTAAACTTATCATGCATTGTGTAATGTTTTCCTGGAAATAAGTCATTAATATTGAGAGTAACACTAGTCATGGGAAAGGTTCTTAATTTAATCTTTTTTTCAACCTCCAAAAAATTTGTTTATCACATGTTGGTAGTATATTCTCCTCAATTTTACTTATCTGATAATATTTTAATTTCACACTTATTCTTGAAGGATAATTTAACAGATTTTATGATTTATTGATTTTATGACTTAGAGTAGATGGTCATTATCTCAAAGAATTTTGAAAGTAGTATTCTATTGTCATCCGGCTTTCATACTGCTCTTGAGAAGTCTGCAGCCTAAATATTGAGGTACTATAGAACTGTCTTTTCTCATTCATGCCATATATATCCATATATATGGAGGCACATATATATGATCATTTGGTCATTTATGGAAAATTCAAAGCTGAATATCTCTTCAAATATTGTCTTTTCTTCTCACTGTTTCGCTGTAACGTCTTTTGTGTGCATGATAGACCTTTATATTTGAATATATAAAGATTTGAAACTCCTTAACATTTTTTTAATGTTTATTTCTTTAATGCATTGTGGGTAATTTCTTTAACTCTATCATATGCTTTTTTAAATTTTGTATTCAATGGAGTCTAAGCTGCTGCTGAACAATACATTTTTAATTTTAATAATTACATCTTATTTATAAGGTTGATTTCTAATTTCATTTGTTCCACTTCTCTCTGGTGATTTTTGATAATAAATATTACTATTTCTTTTTATAATGGCATAAGTGTATTTTGTAAATGTACATAGTTTTTCTTTTGTGTTTAACAGTTATTCTAATTTATAATTTCCTTGCTATTGTAAATTTGTCTTTTGTTGTCATTATTTTTGTCAAATATTACTTATGAAGTTTTGTTTTTGGTATGTTTGTGAGCTTTTTGTATGAACTCATATGAAGCTAATGTTAATGTTTTTAAAATTTGGGGCCCTAATTCAAAATGCTTTTCTCTGGAGAAGATTGCTTCTGTTTTTTTCTGAGACATTTAGAGGAATTACTTTCCCAAGGAGGATCTTGGGGTATCAGATTTATTTGTTCCCCCTGCACAGGAACTGTCATTAGTTTCAGGTCCAATTCTTTCTCTTGCTTTTCCAGATTTCTAACTCTGCTTGTTTACCTGTTGTTGGCTTATTTTTAGATATGAGAATTTCCCTTCTTCTGAAACACCATCATTGTAAAATAAAATATATTTTTTGCAAAATGTAGTTGTTCTACTTTGAAAGTACTCCAATCCACCAACCAGCTGAAAGTGGAAGTTCCATAGGATACACAATTTTGCCATAAAATATCTATTTGTAGCAAAAAACTAACCGTTAAACTGTAGCATTATAAAGATTCCAAATTTTAAAAAATAGCTCAACTTTGAAAATAAATTTTGAAAAACTCAATTTACTCTAAAGTCCTTATCCCACTTAGACTATGTTGACATGTGGCCATTGGAAACTTGGTCTATGTAAATGGCCAAGACTATCATGGAAATATGCTTCCAAAGCTCACTATTTAAAATCAGTGTATTACATTTTGTGGGACAGCTCTGAATGTGAAACCTTTCTACTGAAAACCAGACTAGATTTCTACAGTGAAAACATACTGCAGGTCTTGACTTTTACTTACTCTTCCTTTTTTTTTTTTTTAAATGGTGCTAGGGATTGACCTCAGGCCTTATGCACACTAGGCAAGTATTGTACCATTGAGCTACATCTTCACCCTTAAAAAATTGTATTGAATTTTTTCCTGTGTGCTAGGCATGCTTTATACCCTGTGGCTAAAAGGGTTAACAAAAATGGTCACATGGTACTTGCATTATAGTGATGAAGACAGGCAATAGCCAATAAATTAATAAATAAGTCAACAAATAGACCAAATTCAGGAATAAGGGAAATGTAAAACTAAAATGGGGTAATGTGATATAGAGTAAGTGAAAAAGGGCATAATATCCTATTTGGGTTACATTATCAGTGATGGCTTTGCTGAAGAGATAAGAGTTGAAATAATGACCTAACAGAGAATTTTAAGAAAGTTGGAGTAAATGCAGTGACTTTGAGTGACAGTGAAGCTTGGCATGTTAGAGGAAGAAAAAAAAATGCCTGTATCACTGTAGTCTAGTGATTTCTTGTTAGATTATATGACATTACAAAGATAGAAGGAGAGATACAAAAACAAACTATTTGGATTACATTTCAAGTGCAGTGAAAAAGCCCTACACAATTTCAATAGCGTGAATGATTATTTGTGTATTTACATGCACATAATATATGTTCATCTTATAATTAATACTAATAAAGTATATATTAATTTTAATAAATTTTGTAATTATAATCATTATTTCAAACTGTTAAATTGTATGTAATAGTCATAATTATACATATTTTATGACTATTATATTAAATCATGCCATAGCTGAATATAAAACTACCACTGCAAATTACTGAGCAGTTTTCAGAAAAGGGAATGGAAGTTTTGACCTAGTTAGAAACCTGAAATTGTATGCCTTTACTGTTTATCTTCATCAAACAGAATACTGTGGATGTTAATCATCTTTCCATGGACTTATTGGCTTCCATAAATCTTCTCTGGCTAAATACCTACTCAAATAGTTTCTTGTTATTGCCTTAATCAGTATGTAATGTTGTCTTAGAACAGATATGTGACAACATAATATTTAGCTTTATTTTTACTTTTTTTCTTCCTATTCTGCCTTTTCATCTGTTCAAAATGATTTAAATAAGTATCTACTTAAGTTTCAAATACCAGGGAAACAATGAAGAAGGATATTCTGTACCTGATCTCAATCAAAAGATCCAAAAAATAGCAATTAAAAAGTGAATGTAATTATAATATATTCTCCTACCTCAGTTCTATAAAGTTAAAGATTAATTTATGTGGATCTTTCCTATAAGGGACAAGGTCAAGAGACACATATGGTTTTAGTTACATCAGGTCCTGCATCAGCTTTGAAAGAGTTCACACTACTTGGGAAAAGCAGACAGCTGAAATGTACAGTAGCAGAAAGTAAATTACCAATAAAAAGCCCTGAAAATAAATATTCATGTAAATAGTCAGCCTGTCTCAGAAGCAGTGGGACTTGGATCTGAAGAACTGATAAGATTTCCATAAGTGTTTAATATGAAGAGATGTGATTATTGAGGTGAGAAGCAGCAATATTTAAGTTTTTGAAAATTAAGAACATGCTGGGCTAATTGGACTGAATAGTTTCCTGGGAATCATGAGAGTTCTACAGGCATTTGATAATAAGTGAGCAGTTGTCTTCTATCACATTCTAGATGCTTGTCAAAGATATCTAGTGAAGTTTATAATTACAGGGTCTTAATCCGCAAAAAGAAATCATCATCATCTGGAAATTTTAGAATTCCGAATTTAGAAATTTTGGAATTAAAAATCATCATGCATGACTTAGACATTTTTTAGTAACATAATGAGATTTTTTAGTTACACAAGATTACCCTGCAGCTCTTATCTTAGCTAAGGTACTCAGCATGGAAAGTAAAGAAGACAAGAGTTTCCTTCTAAAAACTTTTCAGCCTTACAGATATCTTTATTTAAAGTACAATGTACTCTGATCTTACAGTTTTACTTTTTCTTTTGCTTTCTCCTGTAACAGTTAAAATAATATTCTGAAATCCTGAGGAAGTATGATCTTTCTGTGGCCTCTTTAGGGTAGGAGAAGTTTTAGAGCCTGTGCAGGCTGTATGCTGAATTAAACGCCAAGTACTTTAAATCAGAAATACACTAGAAAAGAAGAGTTTGCTTTATTTATCTGTCTATTCAGAAAGAGGACATGGGCTCTGAGGTACTGATAATACTTATTCTAATGGAAAGGACCAGGAGACATAGAAGTTTCAGGCTGAAGATCATTTGCTCACTAATAAATATATAGTTGCCTTTTTTTTTTTTCTAGTGACATGATAAAATGTTCTAGTGCTATCAACTCACTACAAAGGGGGAGGAGCTTGGAAAAACAAACTATGAAGAAATAATTGCTCATTGATTCCTGTTTTCTACAATTTCATATACAGAATCAAACAAAATTATAATCAGATAATATTCTATAGTATATTAATATGACAAAGGGATTCCTAGGGAGGGGTGGGGTTGGGGGTGGGGGGGTAAGAATATTATCAGAATGTGTGACAGACATCATTGCCCTGTGTACATGCATGAAAGCACAGATGGTGTGACTCTACTTTGTGTACAACCAGTGAAAGAATAGCTGTACTCCATTTGTGCTCAATGAATCAATAAGCAAATTAAAAAAAAGGGATTCCTACACAAATAAATAAAGAATATTCACATAAAGCAAAGGAAAAATGTTTACTGAAAATCCCGATTCTTGGGATCTACCTCTAGGCTCTGGTTCCTGTGCTTGGAATGCTATTTATAATACCACAACAACCATGCAGCAGGACAAATCAGTTAAACACACACACATATACACACACATATGTGCGCACACAAACACATGCTCACAATGTGATGGAAAATAAAACTTAAGAATATAGGGGGAAAATCATCAATTCATGCCGTGTGGATTAACTGGATAATGTTGTACCTATTCATTTCATAGGTTTTTTCTGATAATTACTGGACAGTATGCTACTATCTCTTGAGAGTAACATAATTCTTCTGTGGCATATCTAACTCTTTGTATATAACTGTTTGTTGTAGGGTTCAATAGATTTTTAGGACAATTTGCTATGAAAGAAGGATTGTTTTAAAAAATCCAATTCTGTGTCCATTAAATTCTCACAAGACTGCATAAAGTAAGCGTTGTACATGTGATACTGCTTGAAATTCTTTCTTATATTGAATTGGTGAAGTCATTTCCTAGGGAATATACATGTGCGCATGCACACACATGTAAAACATGTATAATTCAGATCTTTTCTGACTTATTCTTCTGTCCATTACAATATTCCTCTTACCAACTCCTATTTAACCTTCACTTGGGGTTTTATAAATGTGTCTTTTTTGATCAACAGATAAATTTAATACAGTGTAAAAATTTAGCCAAAGGAAGTGCTTGTATTGTTAGAATATTTGATATCACTGAAAGTCCAGTTAATGTAAATAAATATAAGAAAACAAACTTTGTAATAAAGCTATCAAATTTATGAACAATTGGCTTTTGACAAGAATGCCAGCAATATTAAATATGGAAAATGTAGTCTTTTCTAAAAATGGTGCTGGGCCTATTGGATATACAAATGCAGAAGAATGAAATATGATATGGTACTTCATATCATACACAAAAATGAACTCATGGATTATAGGCCTAAATTTCAGAACTAAATCTGTAAAACTCTTAGAAGAAAGTATTAGAGTAACTCTCCTTCTTTGGTCTTTGCAATGGTCTTAAATATGACACCAAAAGCACAGGGGACAATGTAAAGAATAGATTAGACAATATCAAACTTAAGTCTTTTTATATAGGACATTATTATGAAGTGAAAAGATAAGCCAATGAATGGGAGAAATCACATAGGCAAATCATTTATTTAAGAAGGGAATGTGAGGATATATTTATATCTGATTATTGTGATGTTAAGTCTATTACATTTCATCCCTTTGTTTTATCATCAGTACCAAAGTTCTCTAGTTTAATTTTCTCAGAACTTAAAGTCGTTCATGGTATAAAGAGTCATAGTCAAAGAGTCAATTGTTATGTATCCACAATTTCCAATGGAAAGAGTACAGATAAGAGATTATAGGTAGTTTTTTATGGTTTGACTCATCTTATTTCTCATGTCTGTCTTTTCTACACACCTCTCCACCTCACTGTTTTTTGTCTATGAAAAGGTATAGATAGAAGAAATAGAAAAGACCAAAAGGAAATTTGGCTCATTTTAGCAAAGAAAGCACTTCCCATTGGGAAACTCCTCTTAAGTCAAGCAGAAATGATTTAAAGGGATTGCCACTCACATAGTTAGTTACTTGCTGACATGTTTGTTTGAAGTTTACATGCTTGATCCATTGGAGAACTAAAGAAATAATGAGTGACATATGACTTGTTCCACTTTTTAAATAAAATCGTGTAGAAAATAAACTAACCTTTAAATGCATAAATCTCATCTTGTGAGAAATTTTAGTCCTCCTAACAACCTCCTTCACTATATATGGCAATATTCCCTAGGGAGCCAACGTGTAATTACCAATGAACACCATTTAGTAAATGGTGAAACCTGTCTATACACTTCATAAGTCAAATGAGGAAAAGACATTTTCTGTTTATTTATTTTTAAAATATATCCGGGGGGCTGGGGATATAGCTCAGTTGGTAGAGTGCCTGCCTCGCAAGCACAAGGCTGTGGGTTCAATCCCCAGCACCACAAAAAAAAAAAAAAAAAAAAAAAATCCGAAAAACTGCTTAAGAAAAATAGTGTTTGACTTACTGCAAATGACCTTTATAGGTTTGCTTAAATTAATAGCACTTCATGTAGTTTTCTTGTATTTAAATATAGATATTTAATTTGAACTTTAAAAGAGGTGTTTTAGAAATACTGAAGTGGAAATTAATTTTCCATGTTTGAATTTCAATCCAATTTTTTGTTTGTTTGCATAAGAATGATTTTTGGCCTAATGCACATTATTTGAATACAGTATTTTGAATATTTTTTCTAATTGTAGTAATCTTAAGTTTTAGTCTTAACTTTTCAACATAATCTGAATTACTTATTTTCCAAATAAAATTCAGGCATTCATTATATAAGATTTAGTGTGCTTGATACATGTAATTTATTCATTTATTTAAATACAGCCTCAATAGCCACAGGATTTGAGTTACTTTCGACAGAAATTCAAGAATAAGGAATATTAATAAAGTAGAAAATAAAGAGAAGATAAAAGGAAAATACAAACTACTGCCCTGAGGACATACATATTCATTATATTTGAATCTAAACTCTCTCACAATCATGTAAGAAAGGGAAACTTGTCTCTTCCATCATATTGGTTGCCATAGTGTAAAAAGTTCCTGACTTTTAATTCTCAAAGAACTGTTTCATAGAGAGCATTACATAGGACTGGCAAATGACATGGTGATAAATATTTTATGGTGACAGATTCCTTAAAGAAGGCCTAGCACTGAAACATGACTCCAAGAAAATTATTCTGGGTTTCTAAAGTCAGTACCGTCAAAATTTGTAGTTTTCTGGTGATCTGACCTGATCCAAGAAAAGAACATAGAATATAGAGAAGAGTGGCTAGACTTTAGTTTCTACAAATCATCTTTCACAAACCTAGTTTATCATAGGTATTAAGATTTCTTTTTTATAGCAATGCTGTAAGCATCATAATACCTAACATCAAATTATACTATAGAGCTATAGTAACTAGAACTACATCATACTGGTATAAACAGACAGACCAATGGGACAGGAAAGATGACACACATCTGCAATCATCTTATCCTTGACAAAGGTGCTAAAAACATACATTGGAGAAAAAATAGCCTCTTTAACAAATGGTGCTGAGAAAACTGATTATCCATATGTAAAAGAATGAACCTAGATCCTTATCTCTCACCCTGCACAAAAATCGACTCAAAATGGATCAAAGACCTTGGAATTAGAATAGAAATTATGCAACTCCTAGAAGAAAATGTAGGGTCAATACTCCAGCATATAGACACAGGCAACAACTTTCTTAAGAGGACCCCTAAAATTCAGGAAATAATGTCAGGAGTTAACAAATGGGATGGCATCAAATTTAAAAGCTTCTGCTCAGCAAGGGAAACAATTAAGAATGGGAAGAGATAATCTAAAGAATGGGAGAAAATCTTTGCTAGCTATTCTTATAGGAGATTAATATCTATAATATATGAAGAACTAAAAAAATTTTGCACCAAAAAATCAATTAACCCAATTGATAAATGGGCAAATGAATTAAACAGACACGTCTCAAAATAAGAAATGCAAACAGCCAACAAACGTGAAAAAATTTCAACATCATTAGCAATAACGGAAATGCTAATGGAAACTACACTGAGATTTGACCTCACACCAGTCAGAATGACAGTCATCAAGAATATAAATAAAAATAAATGCCATAGAGAATGTGGAGAAAAAGGAGCACTTTAGGATGGATATTTCTCAAAAGACTAGACTTGGAACCACTCTGACCCAGCTATACTACTTCTTGGTATTTAATCCTAAAAAGTTAATGTCATCATACTACAGTGATACATGCATACCCATGTTTATAGCAGCACAATTCACAATAGCCAAAGTATGGGAACAAACCTAAGTGTCCATCAGCAGATGAATGAATAAAGAAAATATGGGATATGTACATAATGAAACTTGATTCAGCCATAAAAGATAACAAAATTATGTCATTTGCAGGAAAATGGATGAAACTAGAGACCATTATGTTAAGCAAAATAAGCCACTCAGGTCAAGGGTTGTATGTTTTCCCTCATATGTGGAAGCTAGAGAGGACAGGTGGTAGTGGTGTGTGGGGGGCAGAAATCTCTCGAAAATCAAAGGGAGATCAGTAGGGGAATGGGACCAGGGGATGGGAGGCTGGAAGAGAAAGGGAAAATGCTGGGAGTGACATTGGCCATATTATATTGTTATATTGTGTGTATATACAAAAATGTAACAACAAATGCAATCATTATTTATGACTCAATGCACCAATAAAAAATGTGGAAAGAGACAAAAAAAAGATTTTATTTTTTTAGACTAAAGCCAATTAATAGACTATAGGTTAAAAACCTTGATGTATTAACTAACTTATTGCAAGCTTATTGTTTGCGAAGAGTCCTGTAAATTAGTCATGTTTACCTCCTGGAACTTTTCAGTAGCCAGACGCAGAAGAACATGAAGATAATGAGATATTAAGATTCCCAGGCGTCTGTTGTTTCTCAAATGTAGGAGTGTTGACTCTAAGAATTCATTTCTTTACATAATGAATTGTTATTCTCATAAACTGAATGTGATAAACTTCAATATTTGTGGCCCTTCAAAATGCACACCATTTGCAATACATTTGTTTATATTAATAGAGAATGTGATTCTAACTGGTACTAAATATTAAAAGTGAATTTATTATCTTAATGGTAGGCAGAATTCTAAAATACCGTATGATCTTTAGTCCTTGGCATATATTCTCTCCCAGTTAACTGGTCAAACATGAATCCAGGTACTGCTGTAATGACATTTTGCACATATAACTAAGGTCTTAATGAGCTGACCTTAAGACAGGGAGATTATCTGTGTGGAACTGAACTAGTCATAATGAGCCTTAAAAGTAGGAAATTTTCTTTGGCTGGTTGCCTATGAGGAATTCAGTACTTGGAAGCACAAGAAAGATTTGAGGCAACGATGCTTTCTTTGAGGTGCAGAGACCCTGGGGCACACAATACAGGCAGTCTCTAAGAGACAGGATAGTGAACCCAGAACTAAATCCTGCCAACAAGAATAAACTGCTTATTGATGAAATGCAGTTTTTTTCTGGAGTTTTCCAAGGAATAATTCAGGCTAGCCAAAACATTGATTTCAGCCATGTTAATCCTCAGTATGAATGATATCAGTATGAATGATAACTTCTGACCTCCAGAACTAAACTAACAAATTGGTGGTGTTTTAAACTGCTTTTTAGAGTTAACTTCTTTTGTAGCAATAGAAATCTAATCCAGCTATCTCACTGATAATTCCAAGGGTAGAATGATCTTCAATGGAGCTCATTCCTCTGGAATTCTTATGACTATGTTCTCGTGTTTTTCTCTTGAGAAAATCTGGCTTCAGGATCTCCGGTTTAAAGTCTGTGTACTGTACCTTCCACAGATAAAGATATATAGGCTCTTCATCTATTCAGTGCCTGTCTTTCCCCAGCCACTTTGATGATTTAGATTGATTTAATCAATGAGAAATCTGGCACCAGATTAAGGGTGCAACATTGGAAGTCAAATTTTGAAAAGGTCACTTAAGTGAGATCATAACAAATTTTATCCAGATTTTCTCATTCTCCCCTCAGTCCCTGTGCTGGTAAAAGCTGTTCTTATGAGAGGAACCTGATTTTCCTAACTCCATAACAACAGTTATGGTTCCATTTTACATTTCCCTATATATTATGATTAGTTATATAAAATACTCAGTTTTTTCTACTTTCATGAAAGTACAGGCATATTTCCCATCTTTGTCTTTGGTCTTTCCCAGTGTGCTTACTCAGTAAGGGTAAATTTTCAACATATGTTTATTTCAGATTTAAATCAAACTTTAATGCATACTATTTTTCAATAGCAACCTTTATTGTCCCCAAATTGTAGGCAGTTGAGCTTACTAGATACTCTGTGCAGACTCTTTCTTAGTAAATAATAAGTTGCTTCTCAGACCAATATTCTGCATAAGGCTGCTGTATCATTTTATTCTATTATGGCACATATTACATTTAGGATAAACATAAGACTTTTTTACAGATCAGATTGACTTTTTTCTTACCTTTATCCCCAGACATAAACTCATTATTAGCTAGGCTATATGAGTTATCGATTCTCAATATAACCTTAAAAGTACTTTGAGAACCTAGATTGGTCATAATGGTTCCTTGATGGATAGTTTAATAATTTCTAATAGGATAAACAAGACTATATCTAGCCTATTTTCTTAACCTATAATATTATGATAATACAGTTGGTTGTTTGAACCTGCAGATATAAGATATAGACCTATCCATAGGGTCAAAGAACCATAGATCAAAAGTGTTCAAGGAAAAAGAATTACATCTATCTATATATTTTTTTTTCTTGTCATTATTCGTGTGGCATTTATATTGTGTTTGGTATTATAAGAAATCTAAAGATGATTTAGTATACAGGAGGATATGCATGGGTGATATGTAAATACTTTGCCACTTGAGCATCTGCAGAATTTTATATCCCTGGGGGATCCTAGATGCAATCCCCTACAAATCTGTACTTTCAAGTGAGGTCTACCCGAAAGTTCCCTATTAACAAACAGACTCACTTCTATTTCCAACCCTGCAGTAATCTACGTAAAAAAGAGAGATGTGCATTTCCCTTTATAATGATAACATTTTTTTAAGGTCAAAAACTAGAAATGGTGGGCTGGGGTATGACTCGGTGGTAGAGCACTTACCTAGTATGTGTGAAGCACTGGGTTTGATTCTCAGCACCACATATAAATAAGTAAAATAAAGGTCCATTGACAGCTAAAAAATATTTTTAAAAAACTACTAGAAATGGCCCATATTAGTCAATTGACTTTGTTTTCTGATTACTATCCTGAAAAAATATTTAAGATAAATCTATCCCAAATCCAAATCAATTTTGCAAACTTTTCTTCAATGTTTCACTGAGTTGTATTCAAAAAGTCTTTGCAGCAAGCCAGTTCTCTTAGATATGTGGGCATGCATCTATAATAAACTAGTTGTTTATTATAGATGATTATAGTTTCTTATCTATTAACTATTATCTATAGTTTATTATAGATGATTCATCAGAAATTATGTTAAATAAAGCCAGAAATTATATGGGTACAATATTGAAATTATTCTATATCATTGTTAATTATATGGGCTTTCAGTATTTGGAGGGACATGTTAAAATTATCAGTACTACCAATCCATTGATGAAATAATTTTATTTAAGAGAAGACCAGTGATGTACTCTTGTATTTTCTTTCTTTTTCTTTTATACTCCAATGGTGTTTTTTTTTAATTCTTATTCTTTTCGGATATGATTGGCAGTTGAAAATATTTTGACATATTTATGTAAACATGGAGTAAATCTAATTCTAATTAGGATTCATATTTTCTTAAGTAAGCCCCATGCTAAGGTTGAGAAGCCTAATATCTAAGTATGGGCAGCCATTTTCAAATTTTGTTAGGGGCTTGATTTCCTCCTCTCAGTCTGGCTGACAGTGGAACATATTAAATCTGCCTATCATTTTCACCTAATAATCAGCAAAAACCCACTTTCAAGAAATACTTGATACTGATAGATACAGCAAGACAGATACTGTAAGCATTCTTGAGTTGTGTTGTTTCAGATCTTCCCCATTGCTTTAACAATGGATATTAGAAGGTGTTATAATAAAGACAATCAACATATCATTGCACCTACTGGGACTCTGATTGGGGGTGAGAAAGTGGGAGTGTTATGAATAAGGATTTCTATACCACAGGGGACTCAATGGGATGACTGATTGAAAAAGTATTTCTCTAGGTTTCGGTTTCAGGAAGATTTGTGATATTCCTAAGTGACTGGTTTATGTTATTTTAAAATGGCATAATTCATCCTGTTTTTTTTTCTTTCCTTTGATAGCTAAAGCACTCATAGTCTAATTTTTAGTTTACTTCTCATTTGCATGTACCTAACTCCAGATATTTTGTTTACCAGTCTTAGTGTTAGCATTTGACTAATTTTACACTTTTAATCCCTTTCACCTCGTTTCCTCATTAACTTTTTATCTTATTATGTGAAATATTTTTAGATTAATAAATTGTTTTCCTCTATTTGAGAAGATCATTTTCTCTGATCTGGGATGACACTGGTCTGGGAAGACAACTCAGGTGAACTAGAAAGAATACCTGACTAGTTAGCCAGACCAGCCATGTAAGCAGATAAGCAGTTATCTATGACAAGCATCTATCATATCTGTTGTTCATTGTATTGTTTGCTTTGCTTGTTTTTTTTTTTTTTTTTTTTTTTTTCCACCAAGAGGGAAAGCTTCACAACTTTAAGTAATGAGGCTTTTACAGAGTTCGAAATATGAGGATATAAAAAGTCTGGTGTTCTAAATTTACACAGTTCTATCAGTGTAAGAGAAATCCACACTTGTGTTGTATTTCTAAATACATAAAATAAAAACATCACAATAAATTGCCATGTAGATGCATATATTTTTCATTGCTTTGTACCAGTGAATAATATGTTAAGAATAATTCTACATTTGAACATTTATTTTTCTGCAAAATATTGCGAGGCAAAAGCTTATCTGAAAAGACAAATAGAGGGCTGGGGTTGTGGCTCCATGGTAGAGCGCTTGCCTAGCATGTGTGAGGCACTGGGTTTGATTCTCAGCACCGCATAGAAACAAATGAATTAAATAAAGGTCCATCAACAACTGAAAAAAAATGACAGATGCATTATCTGACCCAGGTTCATCTAATCATAATCTCTACAAGTGTAGCTAGGGAATGTGAGTGTGTATACATGTGTACATAATGTATGTGTATATATATACATGAGTGCATGTGTGTGTGTATACATACACATATAAATGAGTAGGTGTGTGTATATATGATATGCATATCATATATATACATATATATAATCAGTCCCTAGAAACACACATGCCTGTCTTTGTGTGTGAGTGTGTGTGTGTGTGTGTGTGTGTGTCTATGTCCAAGGATGAAACTGTTGTGCAACTATGTTTGGAAATTACTGTATTAATAAGGTATTATCAAGACATAGAATAAAAATGTTATTTAAAACCTCCAGAAAATAGCTTCAGGTCTGAACTGTGGAAGAATAAATGCTCTGTACCTATTTGAAATCTATTAATATTCTGTAAGACACAAATAAAGAAAATGAGTATGAGATTTTAAAATTGCATTTTTTAAGACCTTGTTTTGTATAAAAATAGGGAAGACTGTATGATACATTTGGTTTTGTAATGTGGAAGTTAAAAAAAGACTTTTCTTCCTCAATGGTCTGAAAGCCTAGACTGTTTAAAACAGAGATCACCTTCAGAAGTGATATTTTACTTCCTGAATACTAATCTGAAGAGCTTGTTGGTAGAATAGGGGAGAAAGAAACCGGTCTTAAAGCATTATCTACCCCAGTCTTGCTGGTGAGTCTCTATTTTTTTTAATTGTGCCAATTCCCAGAGAGACTCATTATAAAGCTGAGATTGAAAGAAGTAATTAATTCAGGAAGGTTGATATTGGTTTGATGCACCAGAGACTTTCAGTTCATCTGGTGAAGTGTGAAAATAATGCTGTGGACTGCAAGATAGGGGGAGAGAGAAATGACATGCCTTTTTTTCATACACATCTAAAAATATACAAATTCCAAAATACCTTCAATTTGTAAGAAAACCTGTCTTAATTAGAAGACTGGAAAGAGATCAACCATTTAATCTTTCAGTTTAGTAGACCAAATGTGTGCTTTCAGAGACCCTTGAAAAAAGGTACAGAGATTTTTTTCCCCACAATTCTAAACAATATTCTCAGTAATTACATCTTAAGGATTTACATTTCACATGTCATTAGCACCTGCCCCTTCTAAATGGTTCCACATATTCAAGACTTCCTTATGGAGTATTGAGTATGTAGTAAGACATGACACTTTAGTACATTGCTTTAGAAATTTAGGAATTTTAGGACATTTTTTTCTCTTGAGTGTATTGATAAGCCTATAATTCACTTTTGAAAATTTTTTTGTAAAAACTCTAATTTATTAATTATGAATTATAAGGCATATCATTGAAAAATTTTGTAATAAGGCATTTTTTGGGGGGTTATTTCTTTCCCATTTCCTATCTGAATTTAAGATCATATATGTTTAAATGTTTATCATTATTTTAATAATTTACATCATTAAATATGACTCAAGACCATTCTGCTACTAATTTCTTTGCAATTATATACAAAGGATGACTACCGAAATAAGAAGTTACAATCCAGATTTGCATAAGTAAAAATGAGATCACAGTAAGTTAGAACCAAGGGTCCAAACCTTCATAAATTATTGACCAAGAAACAGAATCAGAGAGGTGAAGCGATGATAGCAGAGCTCTTAATCATAGGACTAGAACAAGAAACCATCTTCTAGAAAGTAGAGGAAAGTGACCTTGCTGAGTGTCCAATTTTTGCTGTGGGATACTGACATTATTATCCCTACAAGAAAAGGAAACTAAGGTTCAGAGAGGTACAACTAAAGTTCCCAAGATGGTGAATTTCAGAATTTGGCCTAGATACTGTGTCTAAATTCAAGTTTTATCATCCCAAAGCTTGTGGAATAGCAGTTCTCTCTTAGTAACAATCTTTGCAGGGCTTTGCAGTCAACACATATTAGTACTAGAGAATGAGTCCTATTCTTTTAGGCAATGACATTTAAATAAATTAACAATATAATTCAGCAAGAGCAGTAAGAAGTAATAGGGGGAAAATAATTGGAAAAGGCAATTTTTTTTTTTCTTTTCTGTGTGTATGTGTGTGTTTCTGGTTATTTTGAAGCTATTCTGAGTAGGGAAAAATAACCATGTGCAGGAAAAATAACCATGTGTACCTGAGAAATCTCTGATGTTATCACTGTACACAGTGTTGCCACACATGAAAATGACTTGAGATATTAAGAAAGATAGTTTATTTTCAGCTTGCTCCATTTAATATGACATAATGCAATTCCGTAAAAACAGGTCTATAAAAATGTTGAGACACATATTTTAAAATATTCTGGTATTTTAGAAATTAACATTTCTGCCACTTGTATCAGTGACTCTAGATAACATTAATAGGCCATGACACAATAATCTTTCTCTTGAAAATCTCCCATCCACTTATACCTTTATGGTGAGTGGAGATTAAAAACACATTCTGTTTATAAATGGCCTTATGCAATTTTTTTTCTTTGATTTGTAATTTTATTACAATTGTGATGTTAAAAGTAGCTGATTTCCTTAACTTTTAAAAGGATATATAACTTCAGTGTTTCTGTACTACACATTCATGAGATCTTTTGTTTTTCATTTTGTAAATGCAGGACTTAGCAACCAAGGTGGTTAAAGGCCTAAGCACAACTTCACAAGAAGATATAATAAATGTATTCCCTAATGTTGGCTTTCAGGTGTTGTTAATATATATCATCATTGTTAACTCTTTGATTATTTACTCTTTTGATTTTAACCCTAAACATAGTTGAGAGAGAAGCAGCAGAATCCTCCTGAGTTTGAAATGTTTGAAGCAATATTACATTGAGATAATGGAATTGTACACTAGAATATTCTGCCAAGAAATCTGACTGAATTTGACAGTAACCTTATTAAAATATCAAGAAGTAACTTGCTTCATGAAAGACAATTCAGTTTTCATTATGCTTTAAACAAAGTATTTCAGAGTTTCCATTTGATGTTTACCTTTATTAAAGTGACATTTGAGATATAAATTAGTGATAGTGTTTTTAAGGCATGGTATCATTTTATTATGCTTTTCTAAAGGTACATTTCAGTATATTTGTGAATTTTAAAAGAAAGACAATGACTTGGCCACTAAAAAACACTTCTTAGCTTCAAAGTTATAACTAATTTATTTTACATAATGATACATTATCTAGCATAAATTAATCATATAAACTATACATTATAGTTATATACATACAGGTATAGATTGATCTGTTAGATATAATAGATTTATAAAAAATATCAGTGTGGATATAAATAAAGATATATATAGGAAAGAACTCTATATTAATCTTTATCATTGTTAATCTAAATTTATATGACATGAATTTTAAAGCCTGACACAAAGTATTTTGCAATGAAAGCAGATTTGGAACTCAACCATGAGATGTTTGCTTATCAGCAGTGTTTAAATGAAAAAAAAATTATCATCATTACAAAAGTAGGCATCCGGGATGCAGATGGGACAGCTGTTGTTCTTTAATTGTGACTAGATTAATAAAATGCCATTTTTACAATCCATTTAAAACTTACCAATAGGGAATATATTTTAGTACCACTTTGGGTGTCTTTTGGTTAATAAATTCTTGCCTTTTGAGTGTAAGTATTTGGCTTCAAATCCCAGGTACAAGTTTATTAAAAATTGTAATAGTTCGTAGAGACTATAAAATGAAATGAAGTGCACAAAATGTGTGTTTCCGGTGCTTGACTTTAAAACGATTTTTTACATGACTAATTTCAATATTTTCAACTTAAGCAGACTGTTGTTGAATTTAAATGATTATTAAATATTTAGCCAGACAGAATATATTATTTTCAAGCAAAAATTTCTTTCAATTTCTACACATTGTTTTAATAATAAAACAAGATATGTCCTCTAAAATAGCATGTTATACTAATAGTTATGAATATAGTAATATTTATGTGGAAGAGTCTGTAACTTTAGACATATTTTAAAATACAGCTATTATAGTTAATAAAAGAAGAACCATGAGGAATAGTCTGTCAAATCATTTTTAAGAGGTGATAGAAATACACATTTTTGAACACTTGGAATATGACATTAAATATATCTACAATTAGCATTATTCCACTAAAAACAGTTCCTTCATTACATAAACAGATGAAAGAGAATGTTTAAAATCTATATTAATAAGCACCCTACTCCAGGATGGCAAAAACTCCAAATCCACTATCATTCCAGGAATGCCACTGTCTTTCATTCACATTTGTGCTCCTTGCCCTTGGGGGCATGATGGTTTGGTCTGAGGAATCCTAACATTCCATGTGGTGACCAGTATATTTCCAATATCCACGGTAGTATTTCATTCTCTTTTTTCCAAGGAATAGACTTATTCCAAAATTTTCTGACCTTAGCCCTTCTACATTTTGATTCAACAGTTATATACAAGGTAGAAGAATAATTTTATTTATTGATAAAGGACATTACTAACTGTTATATTATTAAAATGTTACTAATAGAATCTTTGGTACATGCAAATGTAAGCTAAATATAAGGCAAATATAGATAAATTATTACTTTATGTTTTAATTTTTTAAAATATGATTTACTTACTCTTAAATTCAAAGAGCAAAAGAACATTAATTCTGTAAATCAAGTGGAAAGGTCTTCAGCCTGAGGTCATCTGTGACATTCTAAAGACAAATTTGAGTAGATTAGATGGGCTACTAGATATCTTCTTTTCAAACTCATTAATTTATGTGTATTTTATGTAAAGTTCATGCCGATCTGAAATGTTCCCCTAAATAGGAAGTCTTCCCTTTGTCATTTATGTGTATGTATGCATATATGTCATTTTCTTTTTTTTTTTTTTCTTTTTTTTTCAGCCTGGTGAGACCCATTTTTTTAATATTTTATTTCTATAATTGTAAGATAATAAATTTTTATTGTTTTAAGCCACTAAAGTTTGAGATAGTTTATTATAGCAGCAAAAGGAAACTAATGCACTGTCCATTTGCCATTTGCCCTTTGCCATGTGGGAAGGCCCTGAACCAGTTACCTCCTACTAGACATAGCAAAGGTTTTCTATAAAGGTTCAGACAGTAAATATTTCAGGCTCTGTGGACCATACTGGTTTTGACAGGGAAAAGGGCTTCATGAAAACTGATCACAGAAACAGAACCCTTGCAAATTGCTCTCCAGTTCTCTAGCAGTTATTCATCTTCTTGAGGTTGGGGGACATAGCATAAGGATCATTTACACTTAGTAACAAGGGACCTACTTCTGATGGTGAAAATCATATGGGGTAACTGAGGACAGAACTTGGCTCTAAATCAAATGCATCCAAAAAAATCATGTTTACCCTTATTTCAACTCCATAGGCAACATTAGTTTCAAAATGGGCTCTATTATCTCCATGTTGCCCTTCCACATAGAACTGTATCAGATAAATGCTATTTTTTTTTACAGACTTCATTTTGATTCATTGTACATATATGGGATACAAATTTTCATTTCTATGGTTGTGCATGATGTACATTCATATCATTCTTGTTAATCATACATGTATGTAGGGTAATGATGTCGGTCTCATTCCACCATTTTTCATACCCCTGCCCCTCCCCCTCTCATTTACCTCTATATAATCTAAAGTTCCTCCATTCTTCTTTCACCCCCCACACCCCCCAAAAAGATTTTATATCATCATCCACTTATCAGGGAAAACATTTGGCCTTTATGTTTTTGGAATTGGCTTATTTCACTTAGCATGATAATATCCAATTCCATCCATTTGTCTGCAAATGCCATAATATTATTCTTCTTTATGGCTGAGTAGTATTCCATTGTATATATATATATATATATATATATATATATATATATATATATATATACCGCTTCCTTATCCATTCATTTGTTTAAGGGCATCTAGGTTGTTTCCACAGTCTAGTTGTTGTGAATTGAGCAGTTATAAACATTGATGTGGCTGTGTTACTGTAGTATGCTAATTTTAAGTCCTTTGGGTATAAACCAAGGAGTGTGATAACTGGGTCAAAAGGTGGGTCCATTCCAAGTTTTCTGAGGAATCTTCACACTGCTTTCCAGAGTGGCTGTACCAATTTGCAACTCCACCAGCAATATAAAAGTGTGCCTTTTCCCCTGCATCCACGCCAACACTTATTATTGTTTGTGTTCTTGATAATAGCCATTCTAATCAAAGTAAGATGAAATATTAGAGTTGTTTTAATTTGCATTTCTCTAATTACTAGAGATGTTGAACACTTTTTCATATATTTATTGATTGCCTGATCATATTCTTCTGTAAAGTGTCTGTCCAGATCCTTGGCCCATTTATTGATTGGGTTCTTTTTATTTTTGGTATAAAGTTTTGTAAGTTCTTTATAAATTTTGAAGATTAGTGCTCTATTTGAAGTGTGTGTGGAAAAGACTTTCTCCCACTCTGTAGACCGTCTTTTCACATTATTGATTATATCCTTTGCTGAGAAAAAGCTTTTTAGTTTGAGTCCATCCCATTTATTGTTTCTTGCTTTGATTTCTTGTGCTTTGGAAGTCTTGTTAAGTCTGATCCTAATCCAACATGATGAAGATTCAGGCTTACTTTGTCTTCTGTTTGGTGCAGGGTCTCTGCTCTAATTCCTAAGTCCTTGATCCATTTTGAGTTGAGTTTTGTGCAGGGTGAGAAATAGAGGTTTAATTTTATTTTATTACATATGGATTTCCAGTTTTGCCAGCACCATTTGTTGAAGAGACTATCTTTTCTCCATTGTATGTTTTTGGCTCCTTTGTCTAGTATGAGGTAACTGTATTTTTGTGGGTTTATCTCTGTTTCTTCTATTCTATACCATTGGTCTGCCTTCTATTTTGGTGCTATACAGATAATTCCTGAGGTACATTTACAGAAAAGCTATGTTAACATGCACATTGTTAAAAACATTTCAGAAATGTAATCAAAACCATGATGATACTGATTAATTGGCACAGACTATATGTAATCAATGCATTGCCACAGTGAAGACAGCAGTCTGTCTAAAAATGCACAGTGGGAATAACAATTGTTTTCCCTTTGTTTTTAAACTATATTTTTGCTTACCTCCAGATGGATTTGGGACAAATTTTAAAAAGAAGCATTTAAAATTTTAATTTTTAGAAAGGAGTACTTTAAAAGTATTGCTTCATGGATTATGTTTTAGTCAAATTTTTCACCACTGTAACTAAAGGACCCAACCAGAACAATTGTAGAGCAGGAAAAGTTTATTTGAGGGCTCACACTTTCAGAGGTCTTAGTCCATAGAAGGCTGGCTCCACCCCTCAGGACTCTAGGTGAGGTTGAACGTCGTGGCCATGGTGGGAGAGTGTGGCCCATGTGATGATCAGAAAGCAGAGAGACTGTATGCTCCAGATACTCCAGATACTCTCCAGATACTCCCATAGAGTATCTCATGCCCTAATTCCCATGTCCTTCAGTCACACCCTCCCACTTCAGTTACCACTGAGTTAATCCTTATCAGAATTAAATCACTGATTGGGTTAAGACTCTTAAAACCCAATCATTTCTTCTCTGCACTTTATTGCACTGCCTCATGTGTGAGCTTCTGGGGACACATCACATCCAAACCATAACAGATTATCAGCCTTCTTTTCTGAAACATCACCCTTTCTATCCCTTTGCCTTCAACCAACTTTCTCTTTAAGCAACTGCAGTCTCTCTTTTCACTATTGCATTGAAACTACTCCCACTGTCACCAACGGCTTTCTAATTGCTAAACCCAAAGGAAGCTTTCCAACTCTCAGTGTTGTGCCAACCCATATCAGAAACTGTGGTAGCAGGAAAAGGTGTGTCCCTACATACATATTAAAATACCCTCCCATGTTTTGGACTGAGGGGAAAAGGTGAGTAAACACTCTCTCTACAAAAACATATGTAAAGTCCCGGATTGCCCAATCTATTGGCACAGCATTGTCAACCCCATAAACCTACCCTGTGGGAAAGCAAGGCTACCCAGGCCCCGGAAGTACAGGCTGTCATGTTGCAGGGTCATAAACAAAAGCCTGTCTTTAATTATGTTTTATATTTTTGTCATTGTGCATTTTTTTTAAATTAATTCTGCTTTTGCCATGCCCCAGTGCCGCCTATGCTGGAGATTGAACCCAGGGCTTTGGGCAGGCTAGGCAAGTGCTGCTTTACCACTGAGCCACATCCCAGCCCCTTAATTCTGACTTTGAAAATAATACATCTAAATATTACTCCTTTGGTTACTTTTTTTTCTGTACACCCAAGGTGAATGCTTCATTCACCTCACCCCTAATTCCAGCCCTGTCACAATACTTGGCTTTATTACAGTAAAGCCTTTGATACTATTCTTCGTGTCTATTGAATCTGTCTTCTCTGAGCTTCTGTGACACTGTTGTCTCATGATTTTTTTATCCTTCATCACCAAATAATCCTTCTCAGTATTTTACTTAAGGTCTTTGTTTCTTACTGCCCCTCTGGCTTTGGTGGTCTCAGTGGCTCATCCTAATGATCTAAGCACACTGTTGCTTTTACTCTTCCCATCTGTGTTCACTCATTTCCATTGCTATTGCTTTATTTCATTCCCTCATTATTTTGTGGCTAGACAATTGGGAAAGGCTGCTAATAAAGCCCTCTTATCTTCATGTTGGCCTATCTCTGATCCCCAATGCAGACCAAATGATATTTTTTTTTTCAAAATAAATGTGATTCATTTATTAACTAAATATTTGTTTCTTTTTGTATCAGACACTGTTTCAAATTCTGTATAAATCAGGAATTAAAAGAAAAAAATTATGAACCATATTGATTAGGTCAATATTTTATTCAATAATGCCCGTAAAGTTAGTGATCAGTAACTTTATTATGCACTTATTAAAGCACAGTGAGGTTAAGCAAGGTGCCCTTGTCCACACTACAAGTAAGTATCAGGGCCAAGATTTAAACCCAGATAGCCTCTCTCCAGTGTACTTGAAAGCATTTTTCATGAGTTATCTTATTTTCAATCCTCTATATAACCTGATGAGATGGTATATTATATAATTTTGCCATTTTTACACAGGAGCAAATAAGCCTAAAGAATAATTTACTTGCCCAAGGTCACAGAACTCATGGTGTATCTGGGATTGATACCCAGAGAGTTTATATATCTTTCATATATCAGCTTTTTGAGTTATTTGACCAAGAAGCAATTATCCCTAAAGCCACAGATTTGAGTACATTTATGGACAGCTGGCAGGGGTACTGGCATTATAAATATAAAATACAGAAATGCAAAGTAGCTAGTGTTTTACTGGTAACTTATCAGGCTGCCCTGGTGGACTCAGAACTTGGCATACAACATAAAACCCAGAGGACTAAGTCTTAAGTAACCATTAGTGCACTGAAAATATTCTGTGCAGGAGGAACAAGACTTCTTTAAGTTGCATGTGAATAATTATTTTTCTATAGTCAGTGTTATGAATGAAATAACTTTTTTAGCAGAATATTATTCAAAAGGTCATATGCTGAAAAGCTGTGTAAATCCATCTGGCATCTCTGACATTTTCTAGACTAACTTCCTAAAATGTCCTATCCTGTTAGTAACTGTACACATCAACTGCAGTTAATAAGAGTGATAACATCCCATCACTGAGTGATTTCTACCTAACAGGTTGTAGTTAACTTCACAGGTTCTAACTAGCTTTACTAGTATTAACTCATTATTACCCAGACAACTTCTAAGGGGCAGATACCAGTGCCATCTTTCCCCACTTTTCTGATGGAAGAACTGAGATTGGTGAGGCTAAGTCACTTATTCAAGGTCACACAGTAAACAGCAAACCTGGGCTATGAGCCCAGGTGGATTGGGTTGGGCCTGAGTAATTAAATACAATAAGCCTACATCTCAAAATATAAACCCTAGAAGAGGCAATCTCCAGAGGAGAGCTGTTAACTTTTTCCTTCGTTTTAGTATTTATTGATTACCAACTCTGATACAAACAGACATGGTTCAAAGACATTTTTAGGTAATTAAGTATAGGTTTGGTTATATGAATTTTGCAAACTGTTTTAGTCAACTTTCCATTATTGTGATCAAAAGACCTGACAAGAAAAACATAGAAGAGAAAAAGTTTATTTATTTATTTTCATAGTTTCAGAAGTGCAGTCCATGATCCACCAACTCCATAGTTCTGGGTCCCAGATCAGGCAGAACATCATGGTGAAAAGACATGACAGAGGAAAGTAGCTCCGGACATGATGATCAGGAACCAAAGAGAGCTCAGCTCACCAGGGACACAATAAAAACCCCAAAGAAATGCCCTCAATGACCTACTTCTTCCAGCTACAACCTACCTGCCTACAGTTACAACCCAGTTAATCCATATAAATGGATTAAGCCACTGATTAGGTTATAACTCTCATAACCCAATCATTTCACTTTGGAACATTCTTGCATGAACATTTGGGGGATACCGCATATCTAAACCATAACACAAATGTCCATATTATCTATTAATATACTTTTCTTTTGACTTAGTATTTTGAGTAATCTAGTCAAAATTAGTTTTTCCATCTCAATTACCTTTTTTTTTTTTTTTTTTTTTTTTTCTTTTTTATTGAACACAAATGGAGTACAGCTATTGTTTCACTGGTTGTACACAAAGTAGAGTCACACCATCTGTGCGTTCATGCATGTACACAGGGCAATGGTATATGTCACACATTCTGTTATTAATTTTACCCCCCACCCACCCCCACCCCTCCCTTCCCTCTATGCTAGCTATCTTTCCTCCATTCTTGCCATCTTTCCCCCCCACATTATGCATCATCATTCATATATCAGAGAGACCATTTGGCTTTTGGATTTTTGGGATTGGCTGATCTCACTTAGCATAAGAGTTTCCAACATCATCCATTTACCTACAAATACCATAATTTTATTCTTCTTTATAGCTGAGTAATATTCCATTGTGTATATATACCACAGTTTCTTTATCCATTCATCTACTGAAGGGCATCTAGGTTGATTCCATAATCTAGCTATTGTGAATTGAGCAGCTATGAACATTGATGTGGCTGCATCACTGAGGCAATCTGATTTTAAGTCCTTTGGGTATAAGCCAAGGAGTGGGATAGCAGGGTCAAATGGTGGATCCATTCCAAGTTTTCTAAGGAATCTCCACACTGCTTTCCAGAGTGGCTGCACCAACTTGCACTCCCACCAGCAATGTAAGAGTGTACCCTTTTCCCCACAACCTCGCCAACACCTGTTGTTGCCTGTGTTCTTGATAAAAGACATTCTAATTGGGGTAAGATGAAATCTTAAGGTGGTTTTGATTTGCATTTCTCTTATAACGAGTGATGTTGAACATTTTTTCATAAATCTGCTGATTGCTTGTAGATCTTCCTCTGTAAAGTGTCAATTACCTTTTATCTCATCATTTGCCAATTGTTTTGAAAAAAAAAATTGATGTGCTATAGTAATAGTGAGACTATCCTCCAGAGAATTTTCATCTTCTCACTAGTTTTTAATGTGTATGAAATCATAGCACTTAGATATGCAAAGGACAATAAAAAGGAAAAGTAGTTCATTTGGTATATCCCACTAGTATTGAATAATTCTCTGTAGTATTTTGGCAAAGACAGGTTCTTGTCTAATTTTAAATGACTCAATTGAAGAGACTTCTGCTAGAGGTTGATTGTAGAGGCTAATGGACTTGCTATGAAAAGGTTTCTAACGTTTAGCCTAATTTTTCATTCCTTAAAATTTCAGAGCATTACTCTTAATTGCTTTCTGTAACTTACTTAACCTCTGCTGCCTCCTTGTTGCATGGCATTTGTGACCCACTGTCCTTTCTAGATAGGTATTGTGTCTCCCCACTATGAACTATTTCTGAGTGAAACAGGAAGATAGAATCTATGAACAGATAGATAGTTTCTATCTGTACATGGACTGTTAGTTACTAAGCAAGGGAATAGGTGTGTATTCTTCCTTTTTGAATTTGGTATGCTAAGTGTGCCAAATTATATATTCATGAATATGTGATTTAAATATGTGAATTTTAAGTCTTTGAACCAGAATTCTAATAGTCATCAATCACTTACTGAATTCATAGGTACAAAATCCAGACTCATATTTCTCAATTATTCTATTACATGGCAGGTCTGAACACTTTCCTATTTTCAATAGATATATGTCAAAATAAAAGAACTCTTAAATGACTATTAAATAAAGTGTTTATATGGATTTTAGACATATGAAATCTATGTGCCACTCTTCAAAAGAAAAATGATGGTTATATTATGGTGGGAAACCATAATGATTTTTTATGGTTAGCAAATGATGTGAACTTTCTAGAGGCTGTCAGTCAGCAGTTTATTCTTATTGATTGATGTATGTTTCTTTTAACCTTTACATAGAGACTTTTCAGTAGGTTAAATAATTTTATTAGGTATTTCCTTATATAGCTGCCATGGTTACACCATTAAAAATATAATACATTGAGGGCTGGGGATATAACTCTGTCTGCCATATGCAAGGTGCCCTGGGTTCAGTTCCCAGCACCACACACACAAAAAATAATTATATAAATGATACATGGAAACAAGAATGTTTCAAGAGGAAATAATATTTGTTGTGCTTGTCTCATTGATTTCTTGGCAATATTTTTGGTATGTAATGATCCTTTCAGATCATACCCATAGCTCTTAGAGCTAGTTCATGTTCTAGAGAGAAACAAGGAAGAAGGAAGATTTATTGAAAAGTTAAAACATATGTTATTTTGTGAAAATTTTATACATTATACCACTTAATCATAATATTAATTTTCATGGGTAATTCCTACCTGTCACAAGACTTGGAGGTGATTACTCTTTATTTCAACCCATACACTATCATGGAAAGTGTTATCTGGCCACATTTGTGACTGAGCTGGGGCATGCATGTTGGAACAGATCCTTGATTAGCAGAGTCCCATACTGAGTGACAGTGCCACTTCTTCCATGTCCCTGCTGAGAACCATTGTGCAAAGGTTTGTCTTGACAGGCAGCCCTATAAAATTGCAACTTATCTGCTATATTGCTTTGATATTTCAATCTATTTTTGAATAGGTTTTGCACTTTGGCATTTGGTGTATTGTCTTTTCTTTGGATATACAGCTGGAGGCTATATTAGCATTCACTAAAACTGCTGTGACAATTCCCACATCAAGGTAATCCTGTTCCTCAGTTTTCTTTCACAGTAAATCCAAGACTTAATCATATTTCAAGACTGGGAAAAGATAATTAGTACTTTTTAATTACATACAATGTTTGAAGAAACCCATCTTCTATAGCCAAGCCAAATCATTTTGGTCAGGAATAAACACATGTTCCTCTCTTTTTCTAATCTAATGTGGTTCTCAAATTTTAATATGCATTAGAATCACTCAAAGTGCTGATAAAGACATAGGTATTGGGCTCCAACAGCAGAGATTCCAATCTAAAATCTAGGATAGCAGATGAGATTTTTTCATTTCTATCAAGTTCCCAAGTGGGGTTCATGCTGGCAGAGAGACCACCCTTACAGAATCACTGGATTAGAATATTGTGTAACCACACCTCTTAACACATTATGTCCTGGCATCCCTATATAGGACACCTATCAAAACCTAAATCAAGCAACAAAATTACTGTATGGGTTAAGGTTTTATAGGTGTTCCATAGTCAGGACATAATGGGTGAAGACTTTGACTCCCCTGATAAGATCTTGTCTGGTGCCAACAGCGGAGAACCACTGATCTAATCTGCTAGTTGGGAAAGTTAATCTGAAATGGACAGCATAGTAAATATTTTAAGCTAGTGGGCTGACGACCTCTGTTGCAACAACTCAAATTATAGTTGATCTATTGTAGTAGGAAAGCAGCCACAGACAATATATTAATGAATGGGTGTGGCTGTGCTCAATAAAAATTTATTTACCAAACAAGCAGCAGGCAGAATCTGGCACATGGACCAAAAGTTTATCAATGTCTGATCTGATTCATCAACAAAAGACTTGGAACTTTCTTAGCTCTTAAATTGTCTATATATCTTAGGCAACAACCATGTGCCCAAAATTGAGCTATGATCTGTGGGGGATATATAAGTGTAAATCTGATTTTCCCATTCTTCTTTATGAGATCAGAGTGTTGTGTATTATAGTGTTGAAACAATTAGAAAGAAATTAAATGTCAAGGCTGGAATAGATTACATGAGTTAGGTCAGTCTTGGGTAAACTAGTGACGAGAACAAAATAAATGTCTCAGAAAGTCAGAACAGCAAAAGAAAAGGAACGGAAAGAGTACACAGCAAATTCTCCTAAAGAGTAGTGGGGGTATCCTTGATATGGAGAGGACTGTGGAAGTAACAGAAACATGTAGAAATGTTGAATACCAAATGCCACTTATTGGCATTTGTTGTGCACATTCTAGGTATTAGAACAGTGATGGGTTCTGGATACAAAGCTGATGAAGACAATAGTCCTTTCCTTCAAGACTCAAAGGTGGGTGGAGATATCAAGGTTTTCAACTCCATATACAAGTATTTGGAGTTGATATGTTTAGATTAAGTTGGGCTTTCAATGGTTATTTAGTTGAAAATGATATTTACATGATTGACAACAGGGAATTTTTATTAGTTTTTAATCAGCAGTAGAGTGACTTGAAGACAACTTTTAGGAAAATTAGGTAATCATCTTCTAGAAACTAATAAAATGATGACCATGCAAAAATTATTTTTTAATGTTATTTTAACCCCATAGGAATTTTGCTCATTAGAAGTGGCATGTGTTGGGTTGGGTTGTTCTTTCTAATACACTGTGCTCAGAGAATCCAAAATTAGTGTACTAATATGTTTATATCAAGTCATCATCAGAATTAAAGATAATTTCAAGTAATTGCACTATTTCGTCTCTCTAATACAATGATATGTAATTAAATTAACTTATGTAGACAAGAGATTATAAGTAACTGGAACTTTTCAGAGACTTTTATTGTTAAACACTGAATGTAGGATCTGGATGAAGTTGATTCTAAAATAAAACATCCAGTGGGAGCTAATGGTAGATGCTGGTGTAACATTCAAGTGAAATAATTGCTGAACTTCCAGTTTCAGTATTCTGACTCTCTGTAATGCTTGAAAGTCCATAAGGAACTAATTCAATCATAAGAACCTAAGAGATGGGAGGGTGGCACATGCCTGAAATCCTAGCAGCTTGGGAGCCTGAGGCATGAGGATTGTGAGTTCAAAGCCAGCCTCAGCAAAAGTGAGGTGCCAAGCAACTCAGTGAGACCCTGTCTCTAAATAAAATACAAAATAGGGCTGGGGATAGGGATGTGGCTCAGTGGTCATGTCCTCCTGAGTTCAATCCCTGGTATCCCTGCCCCCCCAATAAAAGAATCTAAGAAAATCACATCTCAAATATTCTATTTCAATACACGAAACTAGAGTTCATTTTATGAATCAAATTGAATTTTAAATTTGGTGTTGTCCAGAAGCAAGGATGGGTCAAAGGCACTGTCTTAGACAAGAAGACATATCTTTTTAGCTACCTAACCCAATTTACATAGTTTGATTCTTAATCAAATGTAAGGATGCAGATGGCAGCATTCCATTTTTTAATTTTTTTAGTTGTAGATGGACACAATACCTTTATTTTATTTATTTATGTGGTGCTGAGGATCAAACCCAGTGTCCCACACAGGCAAGGCAAGTGCTTTACCACTGAGTCACAACCCAAGTGCTACAGCACACCATTTTGATTCAGTTGAATGCCAAGAGAAGGGTTAAGGAGGAAAGTGCCGTGTGACTTAGCATTTTGTGTGAGTCATAACCTGAGTTCTTAGGTGTCTTGGTACACATATCTGTACCTTTGTGTTTGGGCTCCTTCAATGTTGCAGGAAGGCAGAAGTCCACATTTGTACTAAGACGATAATGGATTCACGGAACACCCTTGCCCATGAGTAGAATGTTGAGACACCTAAATAAAAGTTGAGAATTGAGAAGTTTCCCTCAATCTTTCTTATTCTATATCCTATTCATATCCAAACAAATGAGGTATTCTTAAGTGTCTTTATTTATGTGTGTGTGGTAGACATGTGTGTGTACCTATGTTACTGATAATGTGATATCACTAATTCTTGAACTATAGGGTTTAAAGTATTATTAGTCTGCTTGGGCTGCTCTAACAAAATATCATAATGGTGACTTAACCAACAGAAATTTATATCTCACAGTCCTGGAGGTAGCAGGGTGTACAAGATCGAAGTGCCAGCCAATTTGGTTGCTGGTGATTCTTGCAGGTGGCTGTCTTTTTGCTATGTCCTGACATGGAATAGACAGAAAAGAGAGTGCAGGCTGTCTGATGTGTTCTTTTAAAGTCACTAATCCCACCATAAGGAGCTCACCCACATGACTTCACCTGCACCTAATTACTTCCCCAAAGGAAATACCTCCAAATAGCATTATATTTGAAGTTTAAGGTCTCAATATGTGAATTTTGGGAGAACACAAATATTGAGTTCACAACATTCAAATAAGTAAATCCAGGAAACTTATAATTCTTGTATTAGTAAATTAGGTTAATCTTGTCAACAGGCTCTGAAATTTTTGATAAAAGAATTAGATGGTACTTCCAAATTAGTGAACATACAGAACCTACTTTAAAATTTTTCCTCACTGGAAGTGGAATTTTAAATAAAAATCTAAGCTCTTGGTATTTGAGGACTTTATGACACATTGTTATATTCTATTATGTAAAGCTTAAGGAAGATGTGAGATTTTAAAATGAGGGAGAAAAAGGAGAGCAGAGAAAGTAAACTAACCTCACAAAAGGGAAAGTCATGTTCTTTTTTCTATTTACCACATCTTATATTGTAAGTTGACCCTTACAGAAGAAAATAACACCAGTTTCTTTTTCTTAATTATAAAAGAAGGGGAACATTTTTAGTTTTCAAATGGCTCAAATCAAAGATAAAAGTATAAAAATAATAAGGGGGAACAACAAAGGATCTGATCATCAGAATGAAGACAACCTATAAAAGGCAAAAAAATGTTTGCAAACTACATCTGATAAGGGATTGATACCTAGCATATATAGAAACCTCAGAAACTCAATAGCAAAAATCCAATTTTAAATGGGAATTAGACCTAAAGAGACATCACTCAAAGGAAGACATAAAAGTGTCCAACAAGTCTACGAAAAAATGCTCAACGTGAATCATCAGGGAAAAGCAAATCTAAACCATAATGAGATGTCATCTCTCTACAGTTAGAAGGGTTACTACCACAAAGGCAAAAGATGAGTGCTGGCAATGGCATGGAGAAAAAGGAACTCTTGAAACACTGTTGGTGGAAATGAACATTAGTGCATCCATTATGGATGTGTGGAGGGTCCTCAAAAAATAAAATTAGAACTACATATGACTCAACGATCTCATTCCTGGGTATATACCCAAAGGAAATGAAATCAATGCATTAGAGATATCTGCTTTCTCATGTTTATGGAAATAGCCATCAACTGATAAATAAAGAAAATGTGGTTCATACATGTAGTGGAATACTATTCAGTCATAAAAAAGAATGAGATCCTATATTTTGACAATACGAATGGAACTGGAGGACAATATGTTAAGTGAAATAACCATGGTACAGAAAGACTATACTATGAAGAAACAGATTAGATAATAGAAATTATTTCTGATGTTCTATTGCATATTAAGGTGACTGTACATGATGTACTATATTTTTCAAAAGAGCTAGAAGAAATTATTTTGATTGTTTCACTATGAAGGAATGATAATTATTGAGGAGATAGATACTTTTATGCCAATTTGAACATTGCACAATGTATGCATGTATCAAAATATCACTTGGTACCCAAAAAACATGTAAATTTTATCTGTCAAATAAAATAGATAAATGTAAAAGAAGAGAAAAATGAGAAGCTCCATAATTAATAACACTTATTGCTTGATATTACAACCAATTAATATGAAATGGGGAATAACCTTCTTGGCATTAAAAAGCATAAAATAAAAGGAATAAATTCAATGTTTGGAAATGCTATGATGGTATCAGTCATTTATTGAGCACCTACTATAGCCTAGACCATATCCTAGCACATTGTAGATAATGTTTCTAATTTTCTCAATAGTTCTAATTTTACCTATTTTCATCTTAGGAAATTGGGAGTTGTAAGATTACAGAAATTACTCAAGGTCACACTTGTTTTCAAATGAATAGTCACTTAGTCCTAGATATACTCTAATATACATCTCTACCTTTTGTTAATTTTTTCTCTGCAAAGAGATAATAAATAACTTTGTGTCCAATTGTATGTTTTCTGCTTTATCTTTTATATTTAGTAGCACAATGTACAAAGTAAATGGGCCATTTATGTTTGCTGAATTAAGGTACAAGTGTGAACACATGTAAAAGATGAAAGCGAGAAATAGAAGTATTTGTTTTTGTGCATTCATTTGTCCTTGAGATAAAATGCTGTGGTTAAAAAGGTCTAATTTCTCGACTTCCCACACATGGTACAGAATTTCCATCTACTAACCATAAATGAACTTATAAAGTAACATTAAAAAGAATTGGCAATAAAAAAATTCAGGAACTAACGGGTAAGTGATCCGATATAGCTCCCGATTAAATTGATTGCCTCCATTTTTTATTTATTAACAGGAAATTAACTTTGACAGTTAGGCACCTGGATGAAGAGCCCTGGGTTCAGATTATCAGTCTCCTGTACCCTGCAAAGACCTGGTTGCTGTAGGATCATTCAATTGAAGTAAGACCTAATTAATTAGAATGTAAGACTTTTATTCTTGAATCAACTTTTAATAAGGTAACTTGGCATGTTTCTGCAGTGTGCCTATAGCTGCTAATTTTGGAAGAAGAAGAATGCAAGCACTATTCTCTGGCCAAATTTTATGTATTTCAATTTCTATTCATCTTTTATGGTTAAGTCCATTTTCTATATTAACGTTATGTAAGTGTATCAATTTCTGTGTGGCTCTTAAAATTGGTATAATCTCTTTGGCTTTCTAGGTGCCAATACTTTTTCATTTAGTTATAAATATCATTACAACTAATTTAATTAGGCTTATCTTTTTTGTTGTTTAAGTTTGCCACTGATTTCAAATAAAGCTTACCACAACAATGCAGTCCATACAATACAGTGTTGACCATATATCAGTTATTACTTCTTTTCTCAAGTATAGGTAGACTCGTGGGCCTTTTGGAACATTTCTTTCTATGTGGCCACAGGTAGTCGGTGGACTACCACGTGTTCACTGAAGTCTGGAGACATGTAAAGCAAGTTTATTGCTATTCTTGGAGCACTGCAGTTGTGGGTAGGGGATGATGCTCCTGTGGGATCATAATACTAGCTATCATCAATGTTCAGATGCTTGTTCAAGTTTACTTCCTATGAAATTTGACATGGTGTGGATAATGCAAAGGCAGTAAAGACAGCACAGAACCAAGACAAGACCCAGCAAGACCATCAGCATACTTTAGGGACTCAGTTGAATTATGTAACCTTAGAATTCCCTTACTCCCTAATTTGTGAGGTTAGATTTGATCAGGGAAAGGTAACACGTTTCTGTGCCCTGAAGGGTGAGGAAGATAATACAGATTTAGGAACTACCTGGGGGAAAGAAACTATGCCCCTTATAAAGCCATTCAGGTTCAAGGATTTTGAAGTCAACTGCATAGTTAATTGGAGAAGTTAGGGAGGAGTGGAGGAGGAGGTGGGTTGCGTTTGGACATTGAATTGAATTAATTCCAAAGTCATTGCCAACTAAATGTAAGGTTATAAAATTGTATTATTATGTAAAGCACTTATTGTCTCACATCTGTTGAGTCCTATATGTGTTCCTTTTTCAGTGATTAAAAATGAGTAAAATACAAATAATTTTTGTTTAAATTTCTCTATTATAGTGGGAATGAAAAAAAGTGATTTTTAATCATGAAAATCCATACTACTGATTCATCATCATATTTCTTCTGAAGCTTTTTTATTTTTTTCATTTATTGATCTGGAATGAGAACTTCCAATCTAATAAAGCAACTAAGAATAAACCCTAGCTAGGTTATCTAATTGGTATTTTCACTAAAAAAATCATATGAACCCCTAAACAAAGAGAGCCATACCACTTGTTTGAAACTAGTTTTGTGCTTCTTTAAGAAGTGCCTAAAAGTTCTGGTTTATTTTTATTAATATCAACTAATATTTGAATTGAAACCTTATTTCACATAGAAAACATAAAATTAGTAGTTTTAATGTTTATTTCCTAGCTTAATCAAATGTTACTCCTCCAATTTCCTTTACTCTCTTTTTTTACAGAAATCACATACTTTTATTCATTTTTATCACTTATTACTGCCTTTCGAATCTGTAGCTTAACTGAGATTATAAGTGCATTTTATCAGAAGCTAATGGCAATTAGGCAACAGGCCTAGTGGAAGATGGGAAGACGGCCAAGTCAATATATTCTTGGGGTCTTGTCTATTTTCTTTGGCTTAATTTAAGCCTGAATTCATGTGGACAAGAAAATGGAACGCGGGACTCTCAGAAGTCAATGTGTTATCCTAATGATAATGGGGTAGAAGAAGCTACTGGGATCTTTGTACTGTTCGTAGCACCCCTCCAAATCTTTCTTCTTATCTTTGTTATTCATATACCTTTTAATGTCATGGATATATACATTTATAGACAGAATCAAGGTTACTTCAGTTATGATCTGTTTTGAGAATGGGCATGGTGCCTGATGCTGTGTCTTTTAGGTGGTTTTTCCATGTGGTAGTAAAAACCATAATTACCATAATCACCAAATTACAATAGTTTGTGTGGTGATGAAAACAACCCAGGGCCCTGCTCATGCTCTCTAGCACTGAGTGCAACCCCAGCCTCCTGTGTTCTTTCTTTCCTTCCCTCTTTCTTTTCTTTGGGGGGGGAGTGGGGTGGGGAGGGGCAGTGGTATTGGCTAGGGATTGAATTCAGGACAGGTGCATGCAGGGCAAGCATGCTCCTACTGAGCTATACCAAAAAGAACGTTCCGGAATGGTTTGACATTAGATGTTACAGTCCAGCTGTGTTAGTACAATTTTGAGTGCTTGCTGACCATTTCCTTCACAGCCAAGTTAAAGCTGAAGACCTTAGATGTTAACACTCAAACTGATCAGAACTGATTACATCAGCACCTTGACTGACCCACAACATTCTATATTAGCAAAAACCTATCAACTCTTCTGTTTCTAACTTGTGTTATATCTGCTAAAGACTCCACATATTCTAGAAAATACAAATAAACATAGAAGTAAAAATGTTAGCAGTTAAGGTACAGCTATATTATGAAGAGATTTTCTAGTGATGCCCCCTCTATCCTATGATTTTGTTTTGTAGAAGAAATTTATAAAAAATAAATTACAAGAATAATTAAGCATTTTTTATTCTCTTTAAGGAATACATTCACAAGTTTATATTCAATGCTTTGATGACACAAAGCATATGGACAAAGTAGTCATATATAAAACAAATCTAATTATTTCTTTCTTATCTTATGCATACATAATTAGTGGCAGGAATGTCTAATCCATGGTTTAGCTCGCTGATTTCCAACAGGAAAATGAAGTAATGCAAACATCTAAATTGATGTTTTTAATTGACACCTTTCTTCTCTGTAATCTTTGTCATTGGTTTTGAAACTATGAACCCTCATATTTTGAATTCCCTCCATTGCATGAAAGATGCTCTGATATCCACTCAGTATATGTTCATCTCTAGCACTTGACATTTCCTGTCATGGCTTTCAAATGAAGTGTTTAATTAAAATGAAATTGCCATTGCTTTAATAACCCAGAAAAAATGGGTATGAATTAAATCCTTATACAGAGATATGGCAATGGATTTAAGAGTATAGTAGCTCCTGTTTGAATATTGCAGTTGTTTGAAAAATTTTATATAATATTCTTATTATCAAAATCTAATTTAGAGTTTAATGATGCAGTAAAGTTGAGATGTTCAGAAAGAAACCAGAATAATAACAGTAAAAACTTAGCCATAGCTTAGTACAATCTAACCAAAATTTTCTGGTCAATTAGATTTGATTGTGTTAAACAGTGACACACTACAAAAGTAATTAGAGATCACATATTATTGATTGACTGTATGCTGAGGCTAGTTAGAGGCACTTTGTGCTGCCTGAGATTTGATGCCACTTTCTGGAACTCTTTAAAGCAGGATAGATGCAATTCTCACAATTTTTATTTTTCTTGAGAAGGTTCTCCCATAACTGTTTAGCAAATGCCATTTATCCCAGAATGTACTCTTTGCTATTTTATTTTACTTAAGAGACAGTCTTTGCTGAGGGTGCAAAATTAATTTTAAAAAAGGACAGTTAAATGATCTAATGGGAACAATTCAGTGGAGAAATAAAACCTGGTACCATACGCCATGGCGAAACACTCAGGATCTGTACATTTCTGAACAATGGATTTAAATGGAGAGTATTTCTAATACTTTAATTCTCAAACAAGTTTTAAATAGGGAGAAAACTAATTACAAAAGCCTCGAAGTACTTTTCATTTTCTGTCCTTAAAGGTACCCACCCCAATATACTTTCATCTAAAAAATGGATTTCTGGTTATCTATTCATCATGAGATTAGCTTTTTTAGGAAGACTCACAGTCTATTGGTTTAAAATCAGTATCTTGTACTTCTGTAATAATTATTTAAACAAAATAAATATTTGCATTTTATTGTATTATTTTTGGCAGAATATTAATTTTTGTATTACTATAAAACCTACTTTTGAATCTGAAATTATATTAAATTACTATATATATCTATATGTATATATTTTTTAAGAATATGTGTCTTTCAGGAGACAAACTTGTAATAGTTTCCCTTCTAAAGATTAAAAAAGGACAACATCCATATAGTGAATAAAAACCATTGGAATCTAAATGATATTTTAAAGGGAAAGAACCAAACTCATTAACTTTTGACACACACACACACATATATATGTGTGTGTGTGTATATATATATACCATATATATGCCATATATATATATGCCATATATATATGGCAGCTAACTATATATATATAATTTTGCAAGTATATATATGTAATTTTTGCAAATATATATAATGCCTAATTTTGCAAGTTTTTAAAAGTTCATCACATGTAGTTCTTGATATAAATTTTGATATCAACTTTTAACCATATTAATCAATTCAGCAGCAATTAATTAAGCACTTGATTCTGAAAATCATCTTTTCACAATTTGTTTTCATTCTCTTATACAAGAGGAATAAAACTGTAACATTTCTTTGCAAATTTGGCATATAATCTCTTATATTGTATGATTTTCATACTTTTGTGTTTATGAAGTGAAGTATTTTTATGTTTTTGTTTTTTGGGGTTTTTTTTGGTACCCAGGGGTAGTTAACCACTAAGCCACAACTCTAGCCATTTCTTCTCATTTCCTTTCCTTTTTCCTTTTTTTTTTTTTCTTTAATTTTGAGACAGGGTCTCATTAATTTGCTTAGGGCCTCACTTGTGAGCCTCTGGGATTCCAGGCTTGTGCCACCATGTCTGGCATGAAGTACATTCTTGTTCTTGGAACCTCTTTTTCTATTTTTCTTCCAAAGAGAATGATTTCTAAAATTGATTTTTTTTCAAGTCAAATGCTCACTTTTTTAAATTAAAAATTGTTTGTGCTGCTACAAAACTCATTTTCTTGATTCCCTTACTCGTTCATAATCTACTCTAAACATTTTCAAAGATAATTTCATACAAATTTTTTGGTGAATCTAATGCTATGAAGATGTCGGATAGCAAAGGAACAAAGAAAAATATTCTGCAGATTTTCTTTCAAAATATTCACCTTTAGTGCTGATACAAATAATTATAATGTAGTGTGATACTATATAATGTGAGCATGTAAAAAGTAGCACAAAAGTGAGATGATATTTTAATTCCTAATTATTTATTTCTAACTCAGATCAATTTCCAACTTCAGGTCCAAAGACTAGGGTTATCGGTCATTTTGAAATCCATACCATGCCAGACCAAAAAAGCCAACATAACATATCATTTGGTACTCAGGAATAACATAAAACAATATGTTGTAAATAATTATGTACTTGTGCATTTTTAACTTTATCATTAAATATGAAAAATGGATGTTATTTGATATTATGTACTACTTCATATTATTTGCTTTTTTGTTATGTAATTGTTCCTATTTGAACAAATTATACTGGGTTTAGTTACAGGTAGAAATTAATAGGAATACTAATTAAAGAAATAATATGTTGAGAAAAATATAACAGTACTTTAATAATAGTTTTTTCTGTTCTCATATCTCAATTTATTTAACTATTTTTAATTTTTGTTGAATTTTTACATTTTTATAAACCATGTTATTGTGGATTTTAAGGATAACTATGAGATTGTAAAATGAATGTAAATGTGCTAATATTTCATGCAAAATAGCAATGATATTTTCTATCTATCTCACAATGCAGTAGGATATTTTAATTCTTTCCTTTTCCCATAATATTTCTCTGAACTGCCTGCCACTGTGTGTCATCCTTCTTTAATGTAATGGTAAAATTGAATGTAGCATATAGTCCACCTTGATTTGCAGCTCTATTCTTACCAAGCTCATATTTCATTAGTTCCTGGTATCAGCCTGATGTGTTAATATCAAGGTATCTTGCCAATAAAATCATTTGATTACTTAGGATTTTACTTCTTAGCAGTGGCAGATATTTATGCATGCTAGAATTAGAAACTAGTGTTGCTCTAAGCCTCAATTTTGGGGGCTGCATGTGTTTTGTAATTTCTCCCTAAAGTTTTGCACCATTGTTGAAAACTGAAATGTTTTACATTCCACAGTGGGGGTTTTCCAGGATATTTGTTTGTTTGTTTGTTTGTTTGTTTTTGGTTTTTTTTTGTTTTTTGGGTTTCGTTTTTGTTTTTGTTTTGTTTTGTTTTTTGCTAAAATCTCAACAGTGCCAAACAAATTTGACCCAAAAACCAGTAGATACCTTCAGATATAGTTGGTACTCAACATACCTAAAACATACTTTTCTTTCCTGTGCTAATACTAAAGATACATGTTCTGTCTTGCCATATTGCACTCAATTCATGAAACAAGAAACATGGAAATCATCATATTAAATCACTTTCTCTTACCCTTTCCAGTAATTCATTTAGTCCTATGAAATTACCTGGACTACCTTCCCATGGTTCTAAAAGTTTAAAATACTTAAAAATACACAGAGAAGCCTATTTCCTTTCAAGTTTCCATAAGGCTAAGAAGCCAGTAATCACTCTTATTAGTTTCATGTACATCTATATATGTATGTGTACATGCAAATATCCATACTATTTTCAGTTGTTCCATGTGCCGATAGTCGCTGTCATTTAAAAAGGAGAAGAATGGATGCCATAAACCAGGCAGAGGTCTTTAGAAATTCTGAAATCCATCTGAGTAATATTACCATCTTACTACCCAAAGGATAAGAAAATTCCTTATTCTGTTCTTGGTTAAAACTCATGGATCTTGGCTCTAACTCTCTTGAAGAATCTTCCATTTCCATTATCCTCCTTAGGTACATAAAGAAAGCTTTGAAGGGCTGGGGTTGTGGCTCAGTGGTAGAGCGCTTGCCTAGCATGTGTGAGGCACTGGGTTCAATTCTCAGCACCACATATAAATAAATGAATAAAATAAAGGTCTATCAACATCTAAAAAATAAAAAAAAAAAAAAGAAAGCATTGAAGAATATCTGCTCATGGGTAGCTGAGCATTTCCTTAGCCTGCTCCTGCCCATAGAAAATTGGGAGCTTAACAGTATTATGTATCTCATCCAGTTACAGTCTTTTTGCAACTTTTGTAACTACAACTCTCTTCAAACTATATTTCTCCCCTCAGTGTTTTCAATTCCAGTCAGTTCTATGTGTCAAAAGAAAGTTAATTCTCTTAAATGGTTTATAAATTAAATTATATTTTTAGGTTGTCTTTAAGTAGTAATAATGTTACTTTTCCTTTCATTCACACACACACACACATTCTTTCTCGTTTCATTTCTTTACTAGTATCTTTCGTATAATGTCAAATAATTCTGATGATTGAGGTTTTTTGTCTTATTTCTGATTTTATTGATAAGGCTTCTAGTGTTGCTCAATTAAGCATGTGATTGACTTTTGGGCTAAGCTAGACATAGTATATCCTGAAAGAAAATTGACACATCTAGTTCGATTTTATTGAGTACTTTAATTGAAAAATGATTATTTAATTAGTAAATGACTTTTCAGCATCTTTAAAGGGAATAAAATAACATTTTTCTGAGATTTACTCATATTTTTAGGAATTTTTATTGATGAGGGGTCTAATATAAATTTATAAAATCTTTGCAGAAATCTCACTTAATCAAGTTGAATGTGATTCCCTTCATTTATACCTGAATTTCATGCACTAATATTTCATTTAGGGCTTTTGCCTTGATAAGAATCTCTATGTCCTGACATGAATACTTGGGTATGTGGGTTGTTTGTGTATAATCCTGTTTTTTTTTTTTTTTTTTTTTTTATTTGAGGTAATGGGAATTGAACCCTGTGTCACTTTACCACTCAGTAATGTTCCCAGTCTTTTTTATGTATTTGTTTATTTTTTTGAGATAGTGTCCCACTACCTTGCCAAGACTGGCTTTGAACTTATGATCTTCCTGCTTCTACCTCCCTAGTCACTGGAATTACAGGTGTATGCCACAGTGCTTGGCTGTGTGTGTATATTCTTTGTTGGAACATAAAGTTGTCTTTTCTTAGCTCATATCCTGGAAAATATTTTAGAAGCATTAAATCTGATCTTTAAGGTTTTTTTTTTTTTGTTTTTGTTTTTGTTTTTTTATTAATTCCTCATGAGAACTATCTAGAATTACTGCTTGTTTTTTTCTTACGGAAAAATTTCTCCATTTCTTCTATATAGTTTAGTGTTTAGATTTTCTATGTTTTCTGAGGTCAGTTTTGGTGACTTACATTTTCTTAGAAGATTACCCATTTTGTGTATATTTTCAAATTTATTTGCACAGTGTTTAGCAAAATAGTTGATTACAATTCCTTTAAATGGACTCTGTGGTTATTTTTCATTCATTATTTGACATTCATTTTTGCTTATTTATTCCACTTTTGCTCCTTTTTAAAAAAAATAAGCCCCCTAGTGATTTTTTCATTCAAATGACCAACTTCTGAATGCATTTATTCTACTATTTTTGTTTTCTCATTATCTTTTTCTTTAACAAGTTATTCTTCTTTCCTTTAGTGTGTCATTCCTTTTCTAAATCTTGAAACTATTTGCATAATTTATTTATTTTATTGTTTTTACGGATAAAAAATTTACTAATGAGAAGTTTTCCCTAAGAAACCTGTCTAATTTTTTAAGAACTGCATTTTTCAGGAATGAGAATTAAATATTTTATGCAAAAAATTAGTCACATGTATGACATAAAGCAAGTAACATGACATTCTTTGCTGGAACAAAATATTTTAATGCAATAATAGTAATTAAAGTGAATCAGGTCATGGAAAATCTCTTCTTACATTCAGTGGTATGTATTCTGATATTAACTTTTTCTATACATATAATAGGACTTGTGATGTATAATTACAATTTACATATTGTATATCTGTTTTGTTTATATACATGTCTCTTATAATTTGTAATATATTTACTTCCTTGTCGATCCTCTTTATCCCTAAAGATTTTACTCAAAATACAATAAGGATTAAATAACTATATAAGTTAAAAATTCTCTTTCTCTTTATAACCCTTAAATTTGTTTTTAAATTTTATACTTGTGGTTTTAATTGTTTTTTAGTTTACTGGGAATTCAGCCAGCACTGCACCCCAAACTCACACTTTTTATAAGCAGGAGTGCTCTGAAAAACTTGAGAGTTTTCAAGGACTGGTGGCATGATGGCTAGATGGAAAATGTCCTGTGTGAGAAAGTTTAGATTTGTCAACCTCACCTGTCCTAGCCAGTGATCATCTTTGTTCAGTAGGAACTTAACTGGCCCTTTGTTGCACAAATTCATATGTTGAAGTCCTAACCACCTTTCTCTATGGGGACAAGATTAAGCTTAGATGAGACCGTGAAGGTGAGGCCTAGATGGCATTAGTGCCCTTGTAAGAAGAGACAGCAAGAGGACATTGTTTTGTCTTCCTGCTTCTTGCTCTTTTTCTCACTCTTTCATGAGAGGATGTAGCAAGAAAGTGGCATTCTGTAAACCACAAAAAAGCCCTCGGGCAGAACTTGAGCACACTGATAGCCTGACCTTAGACCCATCCTCCAGGATGCAAGAAGTTAATTCCCATTGTTTAAGTCAACCAGCCTATGGCATTTTGTTATGGCAGCCTGAGCTACCTAAGTTGGTGACATTTAATTTCATTTGTGGAAGCCTCTGCTAAGTATCATATCTTTCTCAAGGTAATAAAATGGTTATTATCTTGGCAGGAATTATAGTGAGACTGGAAACATTTGGAAAATGGATTTGTTTGTATGTTTTTAAAATTTATATCAGGAAGGCTATGTAGAGGTATATGTTCATTTACAAAGTGTAATAAAATATTTTTAAGTTCTAATTCAGAAATTATTATTTAATGTTTACATAAATTATTGGAAAGTATGATTCCTTTGGGAATGAAGATTAACAGAGTCCAAATAATGACAGTATCTCCAGGGGTGCAAAATTTCAGAGCACTTTTTTTGAGATTGGGATTTTTATTTGCTTGCTCAACACTAAAATATTTAATTTTATTTTATGTTTCAGGATGGGCAGGTGAGTTTGTGAATTCCATCAGAAGATCTTAGAATTCACCTTTGATTGCAATTTAACTGTTTTCTCTTACTTGTGTAGCACTCAGGAGCTTTAACATTTATTTATTTATTTATTTATTTATTTTAACATTTATTAATAATGAAAACTAAAATTTATATATATATGTACATATATATGTATACACACACACACACACACACACACATTTGTGTGTGTGTGTATGTGTTTCAGTCAGTTTTTTTCATTGCTATGACTAAAGGACCTGACCAGAACAGTTTTAAAGGAGGAAGAATTTATTTGAGGGTTCATGGTTTCAGAGGTCTCAATCCATAGACAGCAGGCTCCAGTCCTCAGGGCTCCTGCTGAGACAGGAACAGCATGGTAGAAGACTGTGGCAGAGGGAAGCGGCTCACATCATGATCAGAAAGCAGAGGAAGACTCTACTTGCCAGATACAAATATATACCCAAAGCCACACCCGATTCCCACCTCCTCCAGCCATACTCTACCACTTGAGTTACCACTTAGTTAATCCCTATCAGGGGATTAATTCGCTTATTGACTCTCACAACACAATCATTTCTCATCTGAACCTTTTTGCATTGTTTCACATGTGAGCTTTGGGAGGACCCTGCACATCCTAACCGCACATCCTAATCTTACATATAGATATAATTTATGTCACTTTGTCCTCAGTGTCTTTGGGAGATATTTTATTATTTTCATTTTGTAATGAGGAAGCTGAGAGTAAGAAAAAGTAATTGACTCACATTTATATAACTAGATTGTAGCAAAGCTAAGATTGAAGTTAATCCACATTTTTAATCATTCAGTTAAGATTCTGAGTTATATAACTAGGTCAGAAATCTGACAGTAGGATCCAATGATATTTTGTTTTCTACTTGATAACCACTTTTAAAACACTTTTGTGACATACTAAATATATTTTAATAAGACATTTTGAACTGCCTTTATTTCATTCCTCTACTAAACACATATAGTCTGTTGAATAGTCCAGTTCTACATATTGTCAAAGAACTTAACAGACAGAACAAGGCACACAGTGGCTTCTTAAGAAATAAACAAAAAAGACATATTTTTTCAGTCACTATTAGAAATTATTTCCATATAATATTTACTGTATGAAGTGACAGATTGAATAGTTCATCCATGACTTCAATAATGCCTAAGGGAGGTAATCAAATTTTAAACATTTAACTGCTAGGTAACAGATATTCAGAATAGCTTCTTCTCCATACTTACCTTTTAATGTCAGTAATTCTAGTTGTCAATATGTCCCAAATGTGGATCTGCATGCCAGCTCTTGGCTGTTGCAATTTCTAAGCAGTAACTTTGTTCATAAGACCATTGTGTAGGCAAGGTCTTTAAACTAGAAGCCTACTGTGTTTATTGATCTATTTCTTCATAATTCCATATCAGGCAATCACACAATTCATGAACGGTCTGGGAGGGAAGAAACACACATATTAGAGCTGCAGGAGACTGAAGTAGCCACATACTTAGAGACTCCACTAAGAATTTTAGCCTCATCTGTGTCACATGGAATGACTGTGAAGCACCACAGTGGGACTTTTAAACAAATCAAAATTACAGCTTTTTATTCTAAAATATAAATGTTTCTTTAAGGAATCATTTTGGTATTTGCCTAAGGTTGTTTGCCCCCTTCCACTTGAATAGGATGTGAAATTTTCTGAGTCCAAATGAGGTGGTTAGCCAAGCAGGATTCAGTAATGTTCAGTCTTTGCTTTCAAATGTGGTTTTATTTTTATTTTTTTTCCAATTTGTGGCTCTGCTGAGTGTCTGGACTTCTGCTACATACTCTGGGCCAACTTTGTTCAGCTATTCTGATGTCATCTCTGCTCCATCTACTGGAATACTGATTTTTACTATGCAAACTCTTTGGTGATATCATTATTTTTACAATAACCTTAAACATTTTTTCCAAAACATGGTGCCAAAGAGCATTAAAATTATTTAGTTAAATTGAGAAAGCTCAGAGCTGAATCAAGATGAAACTATTAATTTAATCCTATCCTCTTGTGCCCAAATATATGTACCCAGCACAGTCTTTTGTCATAAAGAAACAAAGAACTGCTTTGCACAGGGAGGGAGATGTTGGTAGATGAAGGCAAAAAAGTAGGTGAATTTTGAATAAAACTGGTAAAATGAAGATCCACAGTATTTGCTCTGCTCTGTTTCCCAGTCTCACAGCCACAGTGAGCTATTAGTTCTCATGCCTCCCCTGACCTCTCAGGTCTCCTTCCAGTGCTCTTTCTTAGAGCCCCCTTCTCGATAGTGTTGTCTTGGAAAACTCCTCTATTTTTCATGATTCTTGAAAGTTTATTTTATGTGTTTCCTGATGCCCCAAGACATCACAGAAAGAGAGAGTTCTCTTCCTTGTGCTCCTGTAAGACCTCTAGTCTATTTCTCTTTCAGCATTTATCACAATGTAATTGTCTTCTGCATGTCTGGCTTTCCTTATTAGATTCCAAACTCTTTGAAGGTGACAGAACTTTGTGGCCATTGTTATTATTGTGACTTATGATCAATTTAACTTAGGAGGGAAAATCCCAATATTTGAAGGTCATTTGGCTACCAAAGTGCTTGGATTTAGTTAGTAAAACCCAGAGAACACAAGGAAAAGCACCTTTGTTAAGCACAAATAGAGGCAAAAGGTTTTGAGTAGATGGTGGCAGTGACAGCAAGGGCAGGGCTGCCTGTGCAGCCAGTGAGAGGGGCTGGGACAGGATGGGATGTGATGGTATTCCATGAATTAATGAATAAAAAGTGAATCACAAATTCTTAGCAAAACCCAGGAGGAGTCAGTACTGCAGTTAATTTTAACTTTCCACCTCCACCCCACCAGAAATGGAAAGGACTTTACAATTAGCAAGGGAAGGCAATGATACATAAGAGTCTGGAGGGTCACTACCACCATTCTTTACACCTGCAGGATGCAGAGCTGCAGGTCTTGAGGGCCAACCTCTTGCCTCAAGTCTGACATTTCAGAAGGGATCAGCAAGGACCCCTGTCCCCGATTTTTTTCTCTCCTGAAAAAGAAAACTTCAATGTTTCGGTTTTGCATTTTAGAATATTTTCTTTCTCTTTTAGTGAAACAAAAATCTCCACAGGGTGTAATGTATCTTCGCAAGGAAGCAGCATGATTTATTGAAAGCCAATGGGGGTAATATGTTCAGATCCCTATGCCAACATTTTCTCACCTTTATTAATTAAAGTAATTAATGTAATAATAAAACACAAAACTAGCATAGAGTCAGAGAGAGTAATGCTAATGAACACCCACCCCCAACCTTGTCATTACATCCTTGGAACAAGCAGTCATCAGCAATATTCCAAAGGGAAAATATCAGTACAGTGGGTGAAGTCTATGTAGCAGGAGTGTTGGAGGTAACATCCTGGATGTAAGATGAGTACTTGTAAAAGGGAAGCCTCCTGCTTAGAAGACAAGCATTCCTCTTTTCCTTAGTCTTGCCCTGAAACTAGCCTTTTGCCCGGCTATAATCAGCCATCTGGCAGCAGAAAGAAGTCTGTCCAAGAATTCAGCCTAATGCTTTTCTAGTCTCCACTTGAACTATGGAAATATTTCTATATTCTTAAATAGATTAACGGTTTTGTAATGTGGATGAATGTTCAATCTATGTCATAGGAGGCTAGCAACTCATTTTAATTTTGATCATGAGATAACACATATTTTCATACTTTTGATTTACTTCATTTGAAAAAAGAAACTTAAGCAACATTTAAAAATGAAATTATTTGTTCCCTACTGAGCTTTATCAAGACTGTTTTCTGTATCTTTAAAATGCTTATGTCTATAATTGATAACAGGTTTGACAGAAATATTTGTGTGCAAATAATTATGCCAGCAAAAATCTGCCATTATGATAGACATAGTTTTATCCACAAAAAATTTTTCTTTTGTCAGTAGAAAGCATTGTTTCTCCAGAAATTCAGAATTACATAGAAAGTCTGTTTTGCATGTATGCTACCACAATTATTTGTGTATTTTGGCAGCTGAAATTGGTCTAAATTATTTTATAATCGCTGCACTCAATGCTATATTGTTAATTTGCATTCAGATGATTTATCTGGAATGATTCAAATGTTTTAAATTGTATGTTTTTAGATTGGCAAAAAAATCATGTATCCTTTTCACAATTTATATGAAAGATCCAGTTGCACCTTTATTTGTCTGTGCAAACTCTTCTGATGCTTTCTAAGGGATGAAATTTTCATTTCCCAGATTGATTTGAACCTAGTATATAGCCTTATTAATTGGGAAAGATGCGGTTTATAGAGATACTTACGTTTTCTGCTTAAAATGTTTTGTTAATTTCTTGAAAAGAGAGTACACAAAAGTTAGAAGCAGGAATTATGTGCATTGCACACTTTGATGACTTAGATTCATTAAAGATTAGTTTTTAATTAAAATAAAATTTTATCTTTAATGAATAGATCTATCAGAAGTTTAGAAGTAGTACCAGAGTACATATAGTAAAATAGTTTTTCCTCTATGCTATGAGATACAGTGATTATAACTTTTATTTGGCTAATGCTTTACAGTCTGCAGAACATTTCATGTGCATCTTATTTAAACCTCCCCATTGCCTGCTCTTGTAAAGTAGATAAAGCAAGCAATAATTTGCTTTCCATTTTATATGCAAGGAACCTAGTGCTCTGAAGCTTGAAGCAATAGAAAACAGTAGAAGAGCTGCAATTGATACCCATACGCCTTCCATTCCAAAGTCCCCATTGCATCTCCATGTTGGTGAAGTCTATGCATGGCATCACGATGTCAATCATTTCTCTTGTTTGCAAAGAAGCCTTCCGATCAGAGAAATGCAACCGTGATTTTGCAGTGAAATATAAAAAGTCTGTTTAAGTTTCTAACATAATGGTAAATTTCTAAGGTTGGCCAATATCAAATACATTGGTTGGATTCACTCACACAGAGAAATTCATTCAATAACGTCCTGCAATAGGGACTATGGGCAATGCAGATAAGTGAGCCCCAGATTTAGTGTGGTTCCTTGATTTATTTTGAGATCTCTTTGTGGTGGAGAATTTCATTACTCATTTGTGATAACATCACTGAGAAGAGCAGCTAGGATTTGTCTGGAAGACAGCTACAGGTTTGCATGTGGGTGGATACTGAATGGCCTTAGGCAGGATTTTGCTGTCCTTGTTATGATTTGTACATGGTTATAATGCAGCCATTTATTTTATATACATATACATGTATATATTGTATTTATTTGTTTGTTTGTTTATTTATTTATTTATTTATTTTGGTACCAGGGATTGAACTCAGGGGCACTCTGCCACTGACCCACATCCCCAGCCCTATTTAGTATTTTATTTAGAGACAGGGTCTCACTGAGTTGCCTAGCACCTCGCTTTTGCTGGAGGCTGGTTTTGAACTCGAAATCCTCCTGCCTCAGCCTACTGAGCTACTGGTATTACAGGTGTGTGCCATTATGCCAGCTGATGCAGCCATTTATAATGAACTTTGACTGATTTGGAGTTGGCAATGTTATGAACATTAGCATTTATCCATGGTAGAGAAGTAATTTCTTTTTGCCATTGTTAGTTACACCATACATACTTGTTTTTAATTCTGTTCAACAGTTTTAGTTGTGGTGGTGGTGCTATGTTTTTGTATTTGTTTTCCTACTTACTTTCAAGTTTTGCTCCTTGTTGGATTGCTCAAGTCTGTTAAATGAGGGGAAGAGCAGATATGAACCTACCTTGTGATTTCTTAGTTCCTAATGACTCCCACATACATAACTTTCTTTTTCAGATCTCAGATCCTAAATCCTTTCCACAGTAGTTCACACTGCTGTCTATCACCTACTCTCAGGTGCCATTTTGTCTTAAGTCCTTTCTAGGTCTAATGAAAATAATTATTTCAAGTAAATAATGCCATACCAGGATCCTCTTTTCATGCTCTTAGCAGTATTTGTTATAATGATGATTGAATTTGATTATTCTGATTTGACAAATTTAATGGAACCCCCTGTTTATAGATTATCTTTTAAAAGCTATTTGATAGTTTTCACCATGATTGTAGCTAGAAAAGCAATATGCCCCCAAGTTTTAATAGTACCCAAAAAACAGCACACTCTCATCTAAAAGGAGAGTCCTAAATGTGGAATAAATTATACTTTTAATGCTTTATAGTAGAAAAACAGCAACTTAAAACTTACTACTTACATACACATAAAAGCACATTATTTACAATGTTCTAGAAGCAAATTTCAGAAGCATTTTCTGCTTAGATTGTTATAAAAGAATTTTCATGTATGTTATGACTACTTTGGAGAGAATATAAAGGATCTTATTATATTTGAATTATTTATTCTGTGTCACTCTTTATAAGTAAATAATATGTTTCCTATTTCAGGAAATTCTACATCTCTGAGCTTACATGTTCATTGTCATATCTTCAAATCCATAACCACTCACATCATGTATTTTTTAAAGCCCTATTGAAGTTTTCTATTTTTCTAATAAATAAAACAAAGCAATCGATGTGGGGGAATGAACCTTCTGTACACAAATCTGATTTGTTTGGGACCTCCTCATATAGACATGTTGAACGAGTTTAAATGACTTCAAGGTCACTTATTACATGAAATGTACTTGTCACTTTAAAAGACTCACATTTAAAATGTAGTAATTAGGAAATAAATCTGTAATAATATTGACAAATAAAAACTAGTGGGACATATGTTTGAGAGAAAAGAATTTATAATTCAGGGTGTTACAAAAATGATAACTCATACTTTTATTTTTTTTCTTTTTGTGAGATGTGGTAGATGAAAGAGAGGGTGCTAAATTAGGAATAGAGAGGGGAAGACACACATAGGTGAAAAAAAATTTTGTATTCACTATTGCAAACATTTGAAATGAAATGTCCTTTCCAAGAACAGATCAGAAGCCAAATCTTTCCTTTTATATTTGCCCAGTGTTTAAATGCTGAGGGAGATCATTGTTATGTGATTATAATAATACTGCCAAGTTCTAGGATCATTTTTCTTTCATTCAGATCTTGAAATAATTATTCTGGCTTCTGTAATTTCATAGATAAATTATTGCCACTGGTCATTGTTGCCTGGATGATTCAGTTAAGTTCAGTTTAAGCTTTTGATATTTGTAAAAATGTGACATTTGGTGTTTGTTTCTCTATCACATACATATATACCTGGAAAAAGCAAAGAAGTACACAATCTGAAGCTATTTTGAGATCTTTATATTATCACAAATAGCTTATCACAAGCAATAATTTATTTATGCTCTATTCGTTTATGGTAGGTAAATTAATATCGTAAAAGGCATGATATGACCTTAATTCATGTTGTCTTTCTGGACTTTAGAGCTAAATTTCTAAAGCTTGGCATGACAAGTACAATTGAAATAAACATCACTTAAATGTGCAAATCAGATAATTGCTCACATAGCTACCTGCCAATTAGCCAGTTATTGATGCAATTAACTGAATGTACAGCTAATATGAGGTAAAGAAAAAATATCTTAGTTTAAAATTAAGACAGTCTAAAACCTGTCTTTGGGCTAATTTCACTTACAATAAGGAATCTTCATCCTCAGGCACCTATCAGCTCAGGCATAATTTTAGATATTGAGGCTAGTACATGGACTTATGGGCATTTGCTTTCCTTCCCTCTTCATAGGTTGTAAAGCATAATTGCTTTGGGGAAATATGGGTCATTTTGAAGCTATCTCTTAAGTCTTAAAAATCACATAACTTAATCATAAACTTTTGAAACTTAAATTTTGTTGTTTGTAAAATGAAGACTTACAGGGTAATAGTAAGAATTAAATAATATAAGTCCAATAAAGCATGAAACAATCATATTAGAGGTGTCATTTACTGACCTGTTTACTGAGTGCCAGCTCCTCCACTAAATAATTCAGACTTCTTATATCATTTTCTCTCTATAACTCTTTAAAAGGCACTATTTGTTTCCCCTTTTACAGATTAGAAAAATGAGGTTTAGAGTTTACTAAATTGGCCCCAAATCACATAATTGTAGAAGCCAACTCCAGAGCTCAGCATTCTTGAAATATACCAATTACTCTGTTGCCCTCTGAAACAGAACTTAACATTAAGCCTTTGATTCAATCCAATTAGCTCCTTTCCCTTTTCCCTTAGGTAGGGTTAGGTCAATCCAAGCTATTTAGGGGAAGAAAGGGTAGAAAGAACTACTTTGAATTTCAAAGGATTCTAGGTCAGACCTGTGGCCTTGTGATGGGTGACCTGCATCCACATGTTTTAACATTGCCACAGAGTCCTGAGGCAATTCCACAGCACAGGCTCCCAGAATTCTGAAAGTTACTACTTAGAAAATCAGATTGATAGGTACCGTTCCTTCTGGACCAAGTAATATTTGCAATTAGGGTGCCATTAGTGGAAAAATCATGGATTTAAAAAATAAAACCATCAAGAATTTTTTAAGATGCTTTCTTAATAATTGAGATATATCATTTACAATATTATTATATATAATTTACAATATTATGTATGTATCATTTACATTATAATATTTGAAGCTTCTTAGAGTAAAAGTGAGGTTCCAAATAATAACCAAACATGGCCACAATTTCAGGGGAAATTAAGCAATAAACAAATGCTTTGTTTCTAGTTGTGTTTCTAATGTTTGAATTAACATTTAATCCTGTTATGATCTAATTTACTAAAATGTTAGATCGACCTTATTTATTAAATTAAATATTCAACATTGATCTATAAATTCAACTGTACCCCCAAAATGTTCTTGAATTAAAATTTCCAATTCTTTTCAGAGGGATATATCAATATAATAATTAATGCAATGAAATCTTAGAATTTTATGCACTGGAGCAGATTATTAAGAGAGAAAAATGTTGAAGTAACATCTATCACAAACTCATATTTGACTGCAGAAGAGAAAGTTCAGTGACTTTGCAAAGTATCTTATGTTAATGGAGTAGAAAGTGAAATATACCCATAAAAATGATCCAAGTTGATGAAAATTGTAGGGTAAAAATAATTTGAAATTGGACTTTCAAAAGTTCTTACATTCGTCTTTTGTTTAGTCTTCTGTTTAGTCATTTTGGAAATCTAAAAAGAAAAAAATCCAAAATAATTTTAGAGCCATAACATTTGAGAGATGATTGAAAACTGAAGTCAACTAGTCAACCTCCCTCACTTCTTATGTCAAATGAGGAAACTGAGGCTGAGAAAGACTAAGTAGAAAACAGAGTTTTAAAGGAATAAAAACCTTGGAAACCTTCTAATACAATGTACTCTTTGTGAACCAGAAAATTTAAGAGATTTTGAAGGAACACAGAGGTCATTACTGCCAGAGCCAGGTATATTCACTGATCACTTTTTTCTATTATTTACTATTTTTACAAAAGTTAAGATGAAACATCATTATTCACTCATTTGCTGGATCCTAAATAGAGATACCATATGCTAAATATTGCTATCCTATGTGTCACAATTCATGATTTTTTGCTTCAATTTACGGTTGCAAGGTGGGCAACTTCTGTGTATCATATGTATAATTCCCTTTCTTGAGAATTAGGAATAAAAAGCAAACAAGATGCATATCACACTGCTGTTAGAAGGTTAAGGTTGAAAATTCTCAGAGGTGAATTTACAAAGCATTGATCATTAGTAAAATTGGTAACAGTAACTTTCAGGCTAAATGAGAATAAGGACCTTTTACTCTGGCAGGAGTTGGGAAAATGGAGAGAAGTAGAGAAGTAAGTCCATGATTAAAAAGAAACAGAAGTGGTAGATTTCTTGTAATGTGAGTCTCATAACTAGGGGAAACCAGGGGAAATTCATTTGAATGTTAACCAATAATCTGAAGCAAAAGAGACAAAATTTGTTTTGAAGAACTTGTAAGGTATACATGTGCAAATTTCTCCCTACCAGTCTTTGTTTCTTCCTGTTTTCTTTGACAGCATGAGAATAATAGAAAGGAGATTTGAATGGCCAAGAAAATAAAAGTTCACCAAGTGATTTAATTTGGAATGGATAAAACACCCCCCCCACACATACATAGACACGCACACATACAAACACATATATACACAAAGCTTGGTCATTCACAAAGTCAGGGCTGAAACCCACATAAAGATATAAGATGCTATGCCAAATGGGAAGGTGATTTAAATAGTTGCAGGTAGGAATATACTTATTTTTGTGAAATGCTTGAACTTAAAGTAGCAGCTAAAATCCAGTAAGTATAATTTTTCATTACCAGCTACTCCAAGGGAAAATTCCAAGGTTTATCTTTTGAGGTTAAATGAATATTGCCGGCTTTTTCTTCCTATCATACCCCTCTCTTCCACTGTCCTCACCTGCTCACTTGATCTGTATTAGAAGATGGATAGTTTCCTGTGGCTCAGAAATTTTCAAAAACTTGCCATTTTTAATATAAGAGTTGAAAGGGTGGAATAGAAGTGAGCACCAGTCATATTCATGTTTTTTCTGTGTTAATTGACAACAATGTTGCTTAGGTTCAAGGTCTTTCAGGATGGATTCTCGTTATTTGTTTTTGAATATGGAATTTAGTTTGGCTTTGTAGATAATACATATTTTTATATTATTCAGTAGAATGCCATTTGTTGGCAAAATGATAACATGAGAAATAGTTTGCATTACTTTCTGTCACTTGAATTTTCACACCATACAACACCTGCCTGCCCAGAGGAATGTGATATCTTCACCTAACAGTGTGACAGTGAAAGAAGTAATCAGAGAGAGAGTCACCCTGGTACTGTGCAGAAACTGAGTGAGTTCCTGTCGCTAGCTCAAATGACGCCCATCCACAAAACCCGGGGAGGAGCAACTCACTTCACTGCTGCTTCTCTCTCAGGCCCATATCAGTTGCATACCCCTCATCAGTTCTAAAAGTTTGGGCAATTTGTTTACAAATTGGTAGACTAATAATGCATTCCAGAAGCAGCTCTAAAGAGGTTTCTCCTTTCCCTGGAAAATGCTTCTTTCTTCCCTATTTCTAGTTTTGTTGTTGTTATTTTAAATTCTTTTTATTTGTTCTAATCAGTTATACATGACAGTAGAATGCATTTATGTATTTTGATAAATCACACACAAATGGAGTATAATTTCTCATTTTTCTGATTGTACATATTTCTAGTTTATTCTGATATTCAGTGCTTGCATTCTCATGTGGTACTGTGTTACACTTTTAAGTTGCTTTTTTCTTTTCAGAAATTAGTCACTACAGAATCTCTTTTGTGGCTCCTGGGCCACGAAGCATGGAGTTTCAGGTTGCCCTGTTAGAAGCAGCCATTTGAATGTGCCCTCAGAGATACGAGCATTGTTGATCTTCATGTCATTGCTCTCTTCAAATTTTCTCTTAGGCTCCTGTGAGGTGTAAGATAGAAATGAAACAAAGGAAAGGGAGAAATGTGGCTGGAGACAGAGCTCAGTGGTAAAGTACTTGCCTAACTTGCACAAAACCCAAAGTTCTGATCCCCAGCATCACATACACCAAATGGGAGGGGACAGGTGAGGTTGTCTGGTGTAAGTATTATATGCATAAGCAAAGCTATGGATTTAATAGTTTATTTCTCAGGCAACATTAAAGGGCACCTTCTTTAAAAGAGCCTTAACAAATAACTATATCACTTAGACAACTGCTAAGGCATCTCTTATTGTCAGAATTTCTTTCTACCAATATCTTAAAACACTAGCTGAATCTTCTTTTCTAGAGTCCTCCTTTTGAATCATTTATTTAACAAATATTTATTGAGCATCTACTTTGGAATAGGCATTATTCTAGGTCCTTGGCACATATCAGGGAACGAACTTGAAAAAAATTCTTTAGGGCTTATATTCTAGCCGGAATGAAATAAAACAAAATAAAATATTGATATCTCAGCAGGCTGAAAATTGAGCCTGCATGGGCAGCTGTGCATTTTGTGCACTGCACAAGTAGGCAGTCATTCACTTTATTATCCGTGTGAATGGTGCTCCCTAGAACTTGCAGTACAGAACTATGCAACTCTAAGTGTCAGCCCTAGGGTTGAGTCAGGTTTAGAAAGGGGCAGCTACTTTTGGTTCAGGGTCACATGTCTTCTTGGTTGTGAGTAGATCTGAATTTTTTAAAGGAATGAATTCAAATCTTGGTGAAAATCAGCACAAACAAGAACTTCAGTAGTAGAAACTCTTAGAAATAGAAGTTGACTGTAGTTAAGCTCAAAGAACTTAGTAACTTGATATTGGAGAATATTAGACTTCAAGAATCTCCATATATCCTTTCAGGAAATGTGGTTAAATTGTTGGCAAGACTAATTTTTCTGTTTAGTGTGAGATTCTTCAAGATATTTTTACTAACATCCTTTAACACCATTAGGATCATTTGAAACTTACGTTTTAGGCTATATCATCTGGATCTAATATTCAAGTTCTGAGAAGTTTATTTTTTGGGGGCGGGGTAGGGGGAAAGGAGAACCAGGGATTGAATTCAGGGGCACTCAACCACTGAGCCACATACCCAGCCCTATTTTGTATTTTATTTAGTGACAAAGTCTCACTGAATTGCTTAGCGTCTCACTGTTGCTGAGGCTGGCTTTGAACTTATGGTCCTCCTGCCTCAGCCTCCTGAGCTGCTGGGATTACAGGCATGCATCACCGCACCTAGCTGAGTAGAAGTTCTTGTTGCTCATTAAATAACTCTACCAAGGTGCCCAAATACTTAGATGGGCTTTTGTCAGTCCTAGTCCAGTGATGTTACCATACTCCTTGGGGGGCTGTACTTTGGCTTACAGGTGTCAGAGGGACTCACCCGGCCTGCTTGGCCACAGCTGACCACATTTACCATTTACTGGGATATGTTCACACAAATGTCTAGGGGTAGACTGTCCCTTGGAGCTTTTATTTTCTGCTTCTATTTTCTCTTTCCTCCAAAAACAAATTTATCAAGAACATCTAAACTCAGAAGAACTCTTCTTTCTTATATTTTTGTTTTCATATGGAAGTTCCTGGTATTGAATTGTGTGATCAAGCAAAGAATATGAAGTAATTGTTCCACTGGGAGTGAAGTCCAAAAGTTTTGGCTCTGATCTGAATTGAAAAGTTTATGGTTAAAATGTAAATCAACAAAGTTGCTACCCATATAACAGAAGTACAGAAGTGAAGAGGACTACTAGGAATTGAATTTCTTGGATCCAGATATATTTTAGAATTCAGAACATTAGAATTCTGGTTTTTGTAGTAGGGATGCTCAATTGGTAGTCTAGGCAAATATCCCCAAACTCAAAATACTCACAAATCTCTGTTTCCAAGCATTTTAGATAAGGGAGACTCAACCTGAATTACTTCAAATCTAGTCTGTAACATTTTGATAGAGGTTAAGTAACAGTCATAGGAAAAGTCAGTTGCCCAACAAGTTGGTAGAGGTGGGCAAAGAGAAATGTCAGAATACACAGGTACCTTTTCTGCAAGTTACCATTTGTATATTTTATATGTACTTTAGTGTTAGCAATTCATTGCTCTTTCTTTGAGTTGGAAGAATGATAAATTATTTTGGTGAGGCAGAACATTCAGCATGGAAATTATTTTATAAATTTGGTTGTAAATAAGCATAATTCAATAATATGTAATAATAAGTCAATAAGTATGTAATAATGTCTTTAGCTGGGAGATAGTTTGGCTTAATAATTTTTAAAAAATGAACATTTTTAAATATACCATAAGTGCAAGATATGCCTGAAGACCTTGGGCTTGTAACATTGGACTGAACCCATTCTTTCATTATTAATAAAATGGAAATTTCAACCCCTAATGTAGGGATGTTGTATGGATTAATTCAGATAATATAAGGCATCTTCTCCAGTGTTTTATCCAAATGAGATGCTCAATCAGTTGTTGCTATAACCATGATTTAATTATATGGAGGCATATTAATGATTTTTATTACAGATACATTCTATTTTTCTCACAAAATGAATTTGTCTATGATTATCACATTTTTGTCTATGACTAGAGCAGGTCATATTATATGTTTGAAAAAATTTGCTGATTAATCAGTTTATTATTTCTTAGTCCTCTTAATTATTGTCTTCTGTATCTATTCTTTTGATGTTTTATATTTTATTATAATATGGTTAAAGTTTTGAAAGCATTTGATTATTATATCTCTACTGTCATTTTTAGTTTTGCTGGTATATTTTTTCCCCAGAATGTTAAATATTTCAATTTTATGCAGACTTTAGAAATTGTATATAAATGATAAACTTTCCTATGAATTCATAATTAAAATAGGAAGCAATTTGTTATGTCATATCCATTTGAACACTTTCTTAGCAAAATCATAACTTATACAAGTACACACATACATGCTTAGGAACAAGTTTGTTCACAAATGATGAACAAACTTCCCTTTGAAGCATGTTACCATTATGAGTTAAAACAAAGGGGACAGAACCTTGATAATAGACTTTATCTGTACTCATACTGCCTGCCAATTTGGAATAGGAGTGAATAGTTGATGAGTGATATGTAATCATTAAGGTTGATCAGAGTCAACAGCTAGTAAGATCTTAAGATCAGCACTGCCTTGGAGGTCTGAAGACCTCAAGTCTAATTCTGTGTGAGCTTAGAGGATCCTGTTACTTCTCATCCGTGAACAGTAGGTGATTTTTAATGTTTTATAAATAAACTCACTGCATGTATTAATGAAAAGCAATTCAAAATACTAACATAATTCAGTAGATCATTTTCTTAATGAATAAGCTATATTAAGAAATCAATATTTTAATTTCAATTGTTTACAGGTACTTAAAGGTTTTACTCATGTGGTTTTAATATTCCTTTGGCCATCTCTTTTTCAAGATGTGTTTGTAATCCTTTTTCTTAAAAGATTATAAAGTTCATAAATTAATAACTGAGCTTTCTCTGAAGCAGAATTAATTTTAAGATTCTGTACTTTGAAATACTGAATGTCTTTTGTCGTTCAAATATCTAGATATATATTTGTTACTATGATTATTGATTCATTTTACTCTTTAAATTAAATATATTTTGCAACCCCAGACCTCTGTTGGTGTTAGGAATATAAATAAGAGTCAAAGCACCTGTTATCTAGCAGAGAAAGTATAGACATTTAATAGAAATACAAAAAGTTAGAGTAAAATCAAAGTATAATACCTCTACTTGTATCTGAGGAGTTGGCTAAAACACTAAAGTGAAGGTGATAAAAGAATATTGATATTAAATCTGTTTCTGTTGAATGCAAGATAAGGTCCTAACCAACACCCAGTGCAGTGCTGGGGACTTAGGAAAAGGTGGGCAGGGTGGCTTTTTGATGTCTGAAGGCATGCAGGAGTGTCCCTATGTCCTGAACAACACGGAGGTGTGAGCTGGCTGAGAAACTAAAAGTCTGAAATAATTAATAAGAAATAAAAGACAAAACACACAGAAAAATAGTTTTATGGCAGGGACCTCATGGGTGGATTGGACCTGAATAGTCCAATCTCTAACAAAGAGAAAAAGGCCACCAAAACACATCAAAGGGGGATTTATTGTGAGAAAAAGTTTTTCAACATAAGAGGCGAGAGGCAGTAGGGAAATTGGCCTGATTGGAGACTAATCACTTGTAATTCTTCCTCCCCCAGGCAGCTGGTGCCTCACGGCTACTTGGGCACACTGGTATCTCTTTCCACCTTTAGGGAGTTGGGTTTGAACCTACCGCTGTCTGAACCAATAAATTCAGAGGTATCACAGAATTCTCTTTGAGCAAGATGTTGCCAAGGCAATGGAACTGTCTCAGATGGGTGAGATAACACCTAGAGTTCCCTGAGTGGCACACCTCTGGTTAGTGATGGCTCAGACAAGACCCCAATTCATTTGTGGCTCCCAACATACGAGCATGGCTTGTTTAGGATGTGGAGAGACACTGAGTTTTGCTAATAAGTAGTGTATGTGAGATTTGGTGATTTAAGTACTGGAAATGTACATGAAGAAGTTGATTGGAGTTTGATCATAAGGACTTTCTATGTTTTCTCAAGAAGCTTCGATTATATCTTACACACAAATTGCAGTCAGTGGACATTTAGAAGTGGCCTATCCTGTTATTTAGAAAGTTGTCTGCAGTGAAGGGAAGAATCTATTGGCATGGGTATTGTAAGAATATAAGAAAGCACCAAGCTCTGATGGAATTTTTAAGGGTGTTTAAGTGAATATGAAAATTCTAGGGACATTTCTAGGAACAACTATCAACATTTCATGTCTGGTCTGAAAAAGGGACAGGGAAATGAAGAAAAGATTTTTTACTTCATGCATATACCCAACTCATCCATACTCTTACTAAACACACCTAATCAGACATTGCTCTAGGTAGGAGAGATACAGAGACAAATCAGATACATTCTTACCCTTAAAAAGCTCTTTCTATAGATGAGTGAGAGGAAGTCCAGTAGACTAAAGGAAGGAGATGGGGAGAGGGGAAGGGTAAGGAAAAAGCTGGAGGGGCAAAGTGGGGGATCATGAAGTGAAATCAATTTCCCTGCATGTATCAGTTTGTTGGGATGAACCCAACTATTATGTATAACCATAAAGTTCTAATACATTTTTTTAAAAACATCAAGATAGGCTTATACTTGTTTGCATGTTTAGTGATTGTGACAAAGTTCATTTTTCCTACAAAAATAAAAAATAAAGCTAATTTCTTGGTGCTCGTCCAGGGATATTTTGAGTTTTTTATCATCATAATAATTGATGCATACTTTTCTGATATGTAAGATAACATTAAGCTTTTCCAAAACATAATCTCATTAATTAGTGGGTTAATTCTGATTGCTTTCTTGAAATGGTTAATCTTTTGTCTTCAATATTTTTTAGGTCATTGGGCTGGGATTCTACTCTCTATTTCTTCTAAATGACTCGAGAATGAAAATATGTGTGCAGGGATTTTCAAGAATAATGCATTACTGCATTAGAGAGAAATATAAATATCTCACTCCCCCACAACCCAGATTTTGATGGCAGTTTTCTATGGAATTTTTGTAGAATCAAATTGAGTAGAGAGAATATTAATTAGTGTGCATATTTTTAATTTTCTATAATGGGAAGCGAATTGATGTTTTCCTTAAAGAATGAATTTAAGAAAATGTGATTTGAAAAGAGTGGTGTTGCTAATCTCACTGATCCAAGTAGCAGAGACTACTGATTGAGTAAAATAAGCAGTTTTTATTGTTTAATGGCAAGTTGCACTCTGAGAAATGAATTAAATTAACTATAAGACTTAATACATGATAATGCTGACCTAATTCTGGGCATACTTTTATAATAACTAATTCACTCATATAACCAAAATTCCACATTCTGGTATTGGTAGGTATTGGCAGATACGAATGTTTAAAGTTAGGGTGGGAACACAAGAAATAAATACATGAAAATAGTTACAGAATTATCTTATTTGTATCATCTACTGATATAAAATGCTAAAGGGTAATCTGACAGAATATTGGGTAAATCAAACATTAGAATGCTCTGCACTATGGAGAATAACTCTAAGAGGAGTTAAAGGAGTTTAAAAGGATTGTATCAGTGAAGGTCTGAATGGTTGGCTTATGTATGTATTTATTGAGAAATATGTAAGGTAGAACAGTCATATAGACAAATAGATTGACAGAGTAGTCCTAAGTCTGGGAATATTGTGAGCAAATATAATGCCAAGATATTGGAGGAGTCTGAGGGCTTCATATATGGGCCTATTGTGACTGGTCATGCAGAAAGTTAGAAGAGAGAAGCATAGGACAGACACTGAGCAGAAAGATTGGTCCTAGAGATCTGTTGAGGAATAGAGGCCCTTGGAGAGACCAAAGGTGATTTCATGGCCAATAAAAGGGAGACAGGAAGATAGTACTCTTGGAATAAATACCATATCCCTCAGAGCAAAGGAAGTTTCTTTTCTTTTAATAGATAATTAGCAGGTGTGAAATCTAAATTCATCATCACTCTGGGAACAAACTATACAGTCAAAGACAGACAAAAGATGATCTACCTATGAATTATACAAGGGCCGAACTTGAGTTTACCCTCTGTGGCCCTAGGGAAGATCACTCAGAACACCTATTTCCTATCCCTTTGGCTGAGGGTGATGTTGTGGTAGACTGGATATCAATGATGAGACTTTCATCTGATACTTCGGGTGGACATATGAACATATCTATAAAATGTTTGTTATGTGTTACTTTGAGGTTACTTAATTTTCTGGTTAGAGCATACTGGGGAATAAGTGCCTATCTCATATATAAAATATTTCCAGAAGTTATAATAGGGAAATACTAGGGGCAAGAGACTAAAACAAAGATTTCTAGTCAACACTTACATGGAATTTTAGAACACCAAACATTTTAAATGATGCACAAATATTTTGAAGTTCTTTCATTATATAGACTCACATTAGGTAGGTACATTTATTTTTATAGTTCAACAATGATTGCCCCTTTCCTAGACTCTGACTTCTGGAGTGATGGGTGTGAAAGGAGGGATGGGATGAATAATGGGTGAATATCTTTTAACTGTGTGAATTTGAAATTCCTTCTTCATCAGTTTGAAGTATCCCTATATCCCTGGATTTCCATTGTTGTCTTATGAGAAAGTGTCTTAAATGAGGCCTCTTTTTTTGGATGCACATATGACTGTCCACTTTTCACTCTCCTATTCACCCACTTCACCAAACTGTTCCTCTAGCCCATGTCTCCATTCTGTTGGAGTTCCTTTGCCTGGCATGTGACCCACTTATATGGAATTTTAAACAATAGGTATAACCCTAGCTATCTTCTGTGGCATATATGTGATTCATCAGAAGCTCTATTCTTGCCATACCAAATGGTGGAAGCATGGCCCTAGTTCTACTCTCTCTCTCTAATCCTCTTTCTTTACTCAGGTAACCTCAGAGACACATCTGTTGGTCAGCTGCCCAAATAGACATCTAACCAGGGAATTATATGTCTGAATCCCATTCTTGAAAGCAACTCATATAATTTTTAGGTATTATCTTAACATCCTACTCTTAGTTTCAAGGAGACTTTTATCATGATCAGATGCTCCCACAAGGCAGAAAGCTTGATGATGAGCCCATTTCTTGACAGATGCCACAGAGGAGGTGAGGTGATGCTAAGGGCATACTTCCACCATCTGTTGACTGTAGGACCAGTTGTGTCTCCTCATAGTAAACATGTGTCTCTTCTCTACTTTGGGGGAATCATAACAATTATCTTTAAATAGAGAGTCATTAGCATTTCTGGTAATTCTTCTGCAAAAGAAAGAGTTTCATATAATACCGTGGCAAATCATATTGCAGGTACATACTTATTATATACCTATATATGTCATTGATTCTGGACACCCTTAGTTAATCCCAGAAGCAATAGAAGTATAAACTTCTCCTAAAAAACAAAAACAAAAGCTTCTCAGTAATGAAAGAGAATGCTCTCAGAGATCCTTGGCTTCTCAATGATCCAACTTCAGTCTAAAAGCGTAAAATTACAGGTAAATTTAACAGTGATTTGAGAAGCCTGGTTCTAATTCTTCACAATGGAAAGTTAGGCCGCTCTGTCCTTTTATACTGAGAAATGACAACTGCCAGCAAGAATGGGCATATGCCCTCCCACAGAGGGCTATTGTTATGAGTATAATTTGTTTTAAAAAGAAAGTAAGTATATTTAAAGACTTTAAAGGCTTGATTCATATAATTCATGTAATATAAAACTCACACATTTAAAATATACATTTCAGTATCTTTTATAGTAGTCACAAAGTTGTGTAATCTTTACTAAAATGTAATTTTAGAATGTTTTTCTCACTTCCCCCCACCAACACACAAAAAAGTGCCACACTAATTAGCAGTCATTCCCATCTCTACAACCATAGGCTCTGATAACCACTAATGTATTTTCTGTCTTTAAAGATTGTTCTATTCAGGGCATTTCCTTAAAAAAAATGGAGTAACAATGCAATATATAGTCTGTTATGACTGGCTTGTTTCTCTTAGCACATATGTTGTAGCATGTATCCATAATTCATTAATTTTAGTACTGAACAGTATTGTAGATAAATTATAGAAAGGTCTCTGATGCAAGTCAATGTCTTCATGAAAAATTTTAGAGATGGAGTTCAGCTTGCCATAGTTTTATCGGTAAATACCTGTGAAAGGGAGAGAGTGAAAACAGGACTGTATAGTGAGGCTGAGAGGCCACAGTTGCAGACCTCCCAACAGGGTTCTGCAGAGCAAAGATTGCCCCTTGGAAGAATCCTGCAGTGGGAGGAAATGGCCAGGCTCTTGTACCACTGCCTTCCTCAGTTGTTAGGCAGTGGTAGTCCTGAGAATAAGGTGACCTCAGCTTGGAAGTCCAAGGCAAAACCAGATAAAGCAAACAGCTGTCAACTAACCACACTCCTTCCAACTGGGCAGTCAGTCTTTCCTTAAAGGGCAATCTGGGTGTCATCATCTGTGTAGTTAACCTGAATAAAATAAACATCTATTGAAAAGAACGTCAGCTATCAGAATATACACACTGGGGATGCCAAATTTAAAATAAGCCACCACTGTAAAATCATTAGTTATTTTCTTTCCCTTAGCAATTCCTTGAAGGCAGATATTCTCACCATTCTTTTTTAATCAACTTTCTTCAAATAAGAATCTTTGAACACAGCAGGAACTTAGTATATATTGATTGACAGGCCTTACTCAAGCAAGACAAATACTTCTTATTTAACCTGAAATCTCTCCTTTGGGGCACTTAGTAAAAGAGCACCAACCTACCTGGATCCTAAATCTACACTAAGAAGTGCTACAGGATTACAAAGTGCATATGAAAGTTGGCCTGAGGCTGTTGGGTGACTTCCCAGATGTTACACAATCAGCATAATGATTCCAGAAGTAGAAACCATGATTCCACATAATGCCTACCACTCAGCATGCTGACAAACCTCATCCTACAATGAATGGCCCTGTTCAGGTAAGAGGCTTTAAGGACTTAAACCTCTGTTAATTCTGCGCCTCCATAGTTCTAGAGCCACTTTAGAAATCTTCTTATAAATAACATTGAGCCATATGCTACACCCAGTCCCGAGGTACCTGAAACCTGCCTGATTCCATAGACCTCTTTGTGAACTGAGAAATTAATCTGTACTCCCTCAGCCTTGAAATTTGCCACTCAGAAAACTATATATTCACAATTTGGGAACCTGTAACGATGCATTGTAACTGACAGATGATCTAATCTCCAGGCACATATTGCTTTTGGTTTTACTTCCTGGAGATAGCAGAGATTTCTCTCATTTCTGTGATGGACCATTATGTACTTTTTAATGAATCATGGCAGTAGTATAATAAAATTAAAAATTCCATTGATTTAGTGTTGAATGACTCCATTGCTCACCATGCACAATAAACCTGCATCATTGTTTGCACATAATATACATATTATGTATATTATGCCTCATTTCAAAGTGTATAACATGGTGTGTGGTCATAGAAAACAATTAAAAAATATTTCCCTTAAGTTCCTTTGGGGTTAAAAATAGTAGAAACAGCTTTAGAAAATACTGGAAAGTCACATATAATTGGGAATTAATTAAAGTTTTGCTTTATACACTTATTTTAATCACAGTAATAATAAAGTAACTGCATTTTTTGACTTTTATCTTTTCAAAGAACAGAACACAGTAATCTTCTCCTTAGTATTTTGGACACCTATCCAGAAACCGCTTTCCTACCTTCTTATAAGAAACCCCTGTCTCTGAAATATACATTAAATTAGAGAATATTTTTAATAGAACCTGCATACATTTTATAGTTTAACTAAAATATAGGAAGTGTACAAAAATAAAACATGATATAACTCATTGACCCCAAGTGTCCTTTCTACATTCTGACATGAAGAGGTAGGAATTATAAGTAAAACTGGATTTCAATCCCCTAAAGTGACTAAAGGTTTTGAAAATACTAAAGAAATATTTAGTTAGGACCTAATTGTTTTGCTTTTAAATAGTTTTTTAAAAAATTATTTTTCTCTTTCCATGTTTTTAGTGGTGCATTATAGTTGTACATACTGATGGAATATATTTTTACATATTTTTATATATACACAATAAAACAATATAGGTTGGCCAATATCACTCCCCAGCACTTACTATTCCTCCCCTCCTCCCATCTCCTAGTCCCCTTCCTCTAATGATCTCCCTTTGCTTTCCATGAGTTCACCATTCCCTGACCTTTTTTTCCTTATTCCTCTCTAGCTTCCACATATGAGAGAGAACATATGCCCCTTGACCTTCTGGGTTTGGCTTAGCATAATGGTCTCTAATTCCATACATTTTCCTGCAAATGACATAATATCATTTTTCTTTATAGCTGAATAAAACTCCATTATATATATATAAACCACATATTCTTTATCTATTCATACACTGATGGCCATCTAGGCTGGTTCCATAGTTTGGTTATTGTGAATTGTGCAAAGGTATGCATGTATCACTACAGTATGATAACTTCAATTGTTTAGGGTAAATATACTCCAAGGAGTGGTGTTTACTTTTAAATATTTTTGCACTGGTTATTCATCACCCAACTATTTAGTCTTTACAGGAAGCCTTGTTATAATGTTTACTTAAAAGTCACCAACTGGTAAAGGTAGAAAAACAACAGTGCATTTCTTGAAAATGATGAAAGTCAAATATACTTAACAATAACCCAATGTAGACCTGATAAATGCTACATATCTAGTATGGGAAAATAATATTCATACTATTAAATGTCTCTATTATTTCTGTCTTGGTGAGTGCTTTTATTTCCTGAATGACTTAAAGGAATGAAAAACTTAGCAAAGGACCTTCCAACTCAAAACTTGTCCTTTTCAGCATGCAGTTTGGTTCGTCTATTCTTTCTGCAGTCTGAACGTCTCCCTTCTGCGTGTACATGCATGTGCCCTCCAACCCCCAACTTCATGGTTTAGCAGTTCCTATTGTCAATTTTCTTGTCTAAAGTTTGTAGATGACTGTTAGGAAAATCAGTCTTAGAAAACAGTCATTAAGAATACTCAAAGACTATAGTACTAATAGAAATGAACATATATATATATATATATATATGTATGTATTGACATGATACTGTCATTGCAGTATACTATACACAAACAGATTTTGAACCTGTATTTTGTGAATGCTTAATATATGTGTATTGGAACTGTGCTGGAAATTACACTGTATTACAAGTAGAGAGACATTCTGTATTTTCTGTGAGTTCAGAGAATGTGGAACTCCATTTTCAGTAGGGTTCTGTGTAGCCTAAAAAAGATTCTACATTTTAAGTATCTCTAAGAAGGGAAGGGAGGACCTGAAAATTATCTTAGATTACTAAAGGGATATAACTAACTTGATTGAAATAAAATTCCTTATCATATAATCTATCTCGAGGCATGTGATATCTATAGAATAGATGCAGGCAGAACACTAGTATAATTATCTTTGTTGAAATGAGAGAGTCACACTCCGATAAGTGTGAGGAAGAACAAGTACATATTTGTTAAACTTTTTAAAAACATATTAATTCTACAGATATTACCAAGACTATTTTTTACCAGGTTATGATCAGGATTGTTATGGTTTAGATATTCATTGTTCCCCAAAAGCTTATGTGTGAGACAATGCAAGAAAGTTTAGAGGTGAAATGATTGTGTTATGGGAGTCTTCACCTAATCAGTGAAGTAACCCACTTGAAAGGATTAGCTGGGTGGTAACGGTAGGCAGGTTGGGTGTGGTTGGAAGGGTTGAGCAAATTGTGGACCTGCCTTTGAGATATATATTTTATACCTTGTGAGCAGAGCTCTCTCTCTCCACTTCTTGGAAGCCATGTCTTGAGCTGCTTTCTTCCATCTTACTCTTGTGCTATTATATTCTACCTCACCTTGGGCCCAGAGCAATGGAGTCAGCTCACTGACTCAGTCTGTGGACTGAGACCTTTGAAACTTAGAGCACCACATAAACTTTTCCTTTTTAAAAATTGTTCTGTCAGGTGTTTTAGTTGTAACAATGAAAACACTGACTAAAACAAGGTTGTTTATATTTAACAAAGATAATGTACATTTTCCATCCTTGGAAGAGGGAGGGAGGGAGGTGGGAAACTGAGAAAACCAAAATGAACATTTGCCAGTGGTGTGGAGAATGCTTCCTCTGTCAGACAAGCATTGGGACCTGGTGTCTCAAGTGGTTCCTCAAAATTCTGAGCTTCTGTGGCTCCATATTATGTGATGTTAGCAATTATGTGACTCATTAACAAGGGTGAATATGGCAACCACCAAAGATAAAGTATAGAAGTAAATACTGTAGGAGTTATTGCAGTGGGAAATTGTTTTAGTCAACTTTTTCACCACTGTGACAAAAGATCTGACAACTTAAAAGAGAAAATGTTTAGTTTATTTGGCACTCATGGTTTCAGAGGTCTCAGTCCATAGATGACCAATTCTGTTGCTCTTGGCCCGAGGTGAGGCAGATGTGAAAAACAGAAAAGTGTGGCAGAAGGAAGCAGCTCAGGACATGACAATCAGAAAGGAGAGAGATTAACCTCCACTCCTATGGACAAAATATACCTCTAAAGTGACTCACCTCCTCCAGCCATACCAGCTAATCTATTCAACTGGGTTAATGCACTGCTTGGGTTAAGGCTCTCAGAACTCATTCATTTCACCTCTAAACTTTTTTGCATTGTTTCTCACATGAGCTTTTGGGGGACATCACATATCCAAACATAACGGAAGTACTTCCTTTTTAGTGATTTTCAAAAGCTAACAAGTGTTAAGGAGGTATTTGAAGTAGGACTTAAGGGTGCTTAGGAGGAAGAGTGAAAGGAAATAGGTGGTGCAGGAAGGAGAAACAAGATGAGTAAATGAGCTAAGAGACAAATGCTTGAGGGGTAAAATTGAGAAATCTCTTGACAGTCATAGCTTTTATAAGGAACAATGGGGTCTTAGCCTGGAGAAAGAGGCAGGGTATATGCAATGGAGGGCAGTGTGTGCCAGGCTGTAGCAGGAAGAAACATTTGTGAGTTGGAAAAAGAATGCTTCTCTTCTTTATCCATGGGAATACAAAGGATATTGCTTAACGTAAGATTTTATGCACAAGAGATAGATCAGGGTCACTATTTTCTTTTCTTTCTAACATCATTAAAACTGTAGATGTACTGGAGCCTTTTCTCCTTGTAGGGAAGTGTGAAAATACATATCCATTGTTTTTGCCTGTTAGCCTGTGATTTTTTGGTTCACTGCTGTGAACAGTTTACTTTTATTCAAGCTGTTAAAGTACTAGATCAAAAACAGAGTTTAAGTAACAAATAGATGATCCAGAGAATAACATTGCTTCTCAGTGAGTACAAGGTTATGTTTCAATCAAGGATATTCTCTAAGTAAAACAGTTCAAATAGAAGGTAAAAAAGGGACTTATGAAGACGTTGTGTTAGTGTGTACATTTTTTAATAGACTAGTTCTCTTGATTTTCAGTGGCACTTTTACTGCCATGCTGATCTTTACCCAGTTGTCTAATGTGTAAAAACAAAGTCAGTACTTTCATTGACACAAGAAAAAAAAATCTTATAAAAATCTCTGAATATACATATTTATATTTATTAAATGTGTATGTAGAAAATTTTAATATATTAAATGTATATGAAGTGGTTTTTGTGAACTACTCCCCAAATGAACACAATAATGCAACTAAATTAAAAAAAAAAGCAGTTGAATGTGTTCTATCATATTTAGGGCAAAGAAAATTGGCTGGTTTCCTTTATTTCATGTACATTCATATTGCATTTTCATGAAAGATAGACTAAAAATATAGTTGGTTATAATTTTTTGTCGTGCTAATAGTGTCAACATTTTGTTTTCCATTTGTTTTAAAAAATTATTTACATTATTTTAAACTTTATTGCCTTTTAAACTGCCCCATTTAACTGAAAATAAGAGTTCCTGTGATTTCTCACTTGAGGACCTCAAGTGGGTGGAGGTGTTTACTAGTCTTTATCAAAAACACATAGACTTTTGTTTCCTCCTGGACTTATCCCTTCAGGGGTTTCTGAATTTCCATTGCAAGTGTACACCTGAGGAAGATGAGAATTGCTCCTTGGCAGGAACAGCGTCAAGGGCTGTGCTAGAGATATTGGGTATTGTACTTTTCACAGGAATGTTGTGGTTAAATCCTAGCCAGTCCGGACTCTGCAGAGTTTCATGGTTAGGATTTGAATCCTTTGTCCTTGGTGCAATCAGGTAGTGTGCATGTTTTACCCACGGCCTATTGCCAATGTCTAGGTCAAATTTAGCCCGTGGACTGTTTCTTTAAATATCCATAAAGCTTTCATATATTTCATTTTGAAGACCTTAGTGAGTATCACATCTCTTCTGTTTTTTGTTTTCCATAAGATGTCCTATTTGGAGCATCAGCATTATCTGGCTAGCCCTACATGACTGATGCTCTGGAATCCTGCCATGGCTGGAGGGGTCTATGGGAGAAAGGCGTGGGAGTGACAAATGATTCTCAATCCTAGTCATGGAATTCTAGTATCAGAAGGTTTGGAGGGCTTTCAGTGCGCCAGTATTTCACATAATGCTCCTGAGTGCTACTGATAGCCAGGTAGGGCCCAGGAATTTTGTATAGTACTTCCTTGCATTAGAGGAGCAATTTGCTTCACTAGGTGTATTAACTAAACAATCAACACTAATTCAAAACTTAGATTGTCATAGTAGTTTTCAAGGAAAGAAAAACTCAAGTAAATAAACAAAATCACAGAACCAATAACGAATGACTATGCTAAGCACCTTATATGTGCTTTGTTATGAAGTCCTCACATTAGTGAACTTTTAACGTGTTCTCATCTTGGGTTCTTTCCCTCGATCCTTGTTGTACCCTCTCACTGTTTCACAAGTCAACAGCCTCACTCTGCCTTTTTTTTTTCCTTTTTTCTGGTGTATTTGCCTTATAGAAATTGGTTTTTCAACTGTAATTATTTTTGGTATTTATTCCCTTTTTCCTCCTCTGGAATGTGAACTCCATGAAGACCTTTTTTCTTGTTCATATCATTATTCCATGGACCTAAAACAGTGGACTCTTCCATAATCAGATCTCAATTTATACTGTTGAATGATTGAATGTCTACTCATTTATAATTATCCCTAACTTCCTATGACCCCTTTCTGTTTTTTTATCTTTTGATTAGAACATTTTAAAATTTAATTTGAAGTCAAATATTTATTAGCCTAAAGAAAAATACACCTGATATTACTGTTCTTATTGTCACCCAGTCTGAATAATTCGGGCATATAGTGGTGATTTTAATAATAATAAAATGCAGGATAAAATTTCTTTTTCATTTTTTGTTGGAGCGGGGGATACCAGGGATTGACTTAGGAGCACTCAACCACTGAGTCTCAGACTCAGACCTACTTGGTATTTTATGTAGAGACAGGGTCTCACTGAGTTACTTAGTGTCTTGTCTTGCTGAGGCTGGCTTTGAACTCTTGATCCTCCTGCCTCAGCCTCCCCAGTTGCTGGGATTACAGGTGTGCTCTACCAGACCCAGCTCCTTTCTCATTTTTAAACTTCCAGTTATACTTGTAGTAGCTATATATACCTCACAGAAGAATTGTAATGATTGATGTCTGTTTAGTAATTTGACAATAGTAAAGCACCCCCAAGAAAAAAGAGTCCTGTAAATGTACATAATTAGTATAATTGTTTTTTGTTTCATTTATAGAACACAGAGAGAAAATTCCTGTTCACGTTCACAAGGGTATTATTGGGATTAATTAATTAATGTTTACAAAGCATTCAGAGTGAGGGAAAAACACATTTCCTTTGCTATTTCAAGTACATTCTAAAGGTGAAAAAGCAAACTGTGTTTATTGTTTAGAGTTATTTGCTTTTCTATTTCAAATGTTCAGATTAATTGCTTTTTCCATAATTGTCTTCCTAAACCACACATCAGAAGCCCCTACCCTTTCTACCTCTACACAGGAGCAGACACAATAGCCTTTTGCTGTTTTTCTATAAATGGAGGTAACTAGTCAATACCTAACGTATTTGACCCTCTTTCCAAAGACAACTCACTTTAAAAAAACCAGTTGTTTTGGTCCTTTTTTTTTTTCCTTTGCTGAGATGAACTATTTTAGCATCCAAATGTGATTTTATGTAAAGGTACTGAGTTTGATGTTTTCTTTCCAGACAGGTATGGATTTGATGCCACTGTTTTGGTTCTTCAGTTCTGTGACTATTACGCATGACTGCATTGCCACATTACACTTTACTATATATTAAGATGTAGGACTTCACATATTAATCAATAGTCATGTTGATTTCCCACTTTCTTTATTTGTCTTATGTTGCTCAAGATCTTTGAAGTGACAACTAAGTATTTATGATATTTTTTAATGGGTTCCAAATGTGAATTTTGGCTTTAAAACTTGTCACAGTGATCTATTTCCCTTTTCATGTTTACCTCTTTACCAGTGTGTCTTCAGCAGGCCATTCTCAGTTGACAATCTCTTTTCCTAATTAATACATATTGCATTGCCAATAACTGTGTAAAAGCGCGGGGATTACATGAACAGCTGTGGTATCTTTATACCAACTTCCAGCTACTTAACTGGTACCAAAAGGCCAGGGCCCAGCCAGGAGTTCTATCGAAATTAACATCAAGCTGTCATCTGATTATTTTTTGCATGATCCCTTGCTTAGCAAAAAGCTTTATGGAAAGAGTGAAATTATACTTGTTATTCATGGGTAGAGAGGATGATTAGAAGGTTCTACATCTCCTTCCTAAGGAGATGTAGACTTAGCTCTGAAATTTTTTTGGTTTGCTCTTAAGTCCAGGAAATCACTAAGGAATGATAAGATATGTTGAAAGAAAAAAAATCAGTTATAAAACTGAATTGTAAAGTCATAAGTGTCATGGGTTGAAGAAGGAAGTCAAGTTTTGTTTGAATTTAAATAGAGGGTTATCCTTCTATATTGTAATAAAAAACGAGAATAGCATTCAGTTTTTCTTCTCCTAAAATACAAAAATTAACTTCTCTAGTATCTTATAAAATAATTATGGATATTATACTATGGGGTTAGAACATTGGATACTTATATCATTGTAATTGTTACATCATCTAGAGATGAGATAACATATTTGGGGGTTAGAATTGAATTTGGATTTTTTAGATAAAATGAAATTGTTAGATTTTTTTTTCTTCTCCCTCAAAACTGACAAAATATTTTACAAGTAAGGGAAATATTGAAAGTGTAATGAAAACACAATGCCCAAGACTGCATAAATACATCTCATTTTATTTATATTTCTAGATGTTGCAAAGCTAAATTATTGGGTTTCTCCATTGTTTTGACAGAGCCATGCTGAAAAGTAACTTAATACTTCTTTTATGGTGCTGTTAAATGGAGCTGGAACTAGTAATACTAGAAGGCTAGAAAAAGTCTCAATTAGCAAGGGGTTTTCCAAGAATGTGTGTGTTCTTATGAACTCAAGGTGAGTTAAAGATTATTTGTTATGTTTAACTTTTAAAGTAGTTCAAGATAAGGAAATACATTACCATATACATCTAGATAAATATTTTCATTTTTGCAAGTTGATAAAACACAATGATCTAAATATTGTCATGTTCTGTGGCATATTTTGCTTGATTAGTTTGTTGTGAATTATTTATATTTATGTAAAATAATATCACTTACTTCTATAATAAAGAGTTCTCTATTATGAATCCAGATTCTGACTTATTTGAAACTTACTTGAATAGAGAAAAACATACCTATGAATATGCAGCTTTGATGATACTTTCAAAGGCATATTTCTCTAAAAATCTCCAATTGCAGTATGTGAAGATTCTTTGCAGTGTACCTCAGCTTTTGGTTGAAAAACCTGTGTCTGTTTTTGCTTTTTGATTTCATGGGGCATACATCATTTGTGTAAACAGAGCCATTCATAATCTGGCTACTGTACACTATGTACTCTAATAACCAAAACTGTGCTGCATAGGATGAAATCATCTTTTGTTGAATGCATGTATTCAAGATGTAAAAGTAATCTTATAAGGAAGTCATATTGGGAGTTGGTTATAGGGGGAAGAAAGTAACAAAATTGAAATTATCAAGCACTGAAGCAAATGCTGCAAGGTTCAGTATACTAAAGGTCTTAGTACAGACAGACTGGCTTCACTTAAATACTTTTTATCAGTTGCACCAAATGTGATAAAATCTTGATGCTCAAGTGGAGATTTCTTTATTCAACTGTGAGAACAACCCTGTAACTCTGAATTTCTAAATGATTAATCTCTTGTGTGCCATGAACCTCTTTATCTATACCCCTTCTTGAAGCTAGTAGTCATTCATTGCTTTTCAATGTTTCTTGACCTGTTGCCTTGTGTAGTTATTTAACTCTTCTTTGACCCCATGTAGAAGTTATTCACAGAAAATTGTTGTGGGAAGGCATAAGGCATTTACATGTGTGTGTGTAATGATCTCTATATCATTACATAAAATATATATTTTGTATGTGTATTTATCTGTAATCATATGCTCTGAACTCAATAAAAATTTTTACATATTGCAAATTTGATGCATCCTCTGAGAGAGAAATTAGGAAAAGTACCCCATTCACATTAACCTCAAAAAAAATAAAATACTTGGGAATCAATCTAACAAAAGATGTGAAAGACCTCTACACTGAGAACTACAGAACACTAAAGAAAGAAGTTAAGGAGCATCTGAGAAGATGGAAAGACCTCCCATGTTCGTGGATAGGCAGAATTAATATTGTCAAAATGGCCATACTTCCAAAAATGCTATACAAATTCAATGCAGTTCCAATTAAAATCCCAATGATGGACCTCATGGAAATAGAGCAAGCAATCATGAAATTCATTTGGAGGAATAAGAGACCCAGAATTGCTAAAGCTATCCTTAGCAAGAAGAGCGAAGCAGGGGGTTTCACAATACCAGACCTCCAACTATACTACAGAGCAATAGTAACAAAAACAGCATGGTATTGGTACCAAAATAGACAGGTAGATCAATGGTACAGAATAGAGGACACAGAGACAAACCCAAATAAGTACAGGTATCTCATACTTGACAAAGGAGGCAAAAACATGCAATGGAGAAAAGACAGCCTCTTCAACAAATGGTGCTGGGAAAACTGGAAATCCATATGCAGCAAAATGAAACTAAACCCATATCTCTCACCCTGTACAAAACTCAACTCAAAGTGGATCAAGGACCTAGAAATCAGACCAGAGACTCTGCACCTAATAGAAGAGAAAATAGGTCCAAATCTTCATCATGTTGGCCTAGGACCAGATTTCCTTAACATGACTCCCAAAGCGCAAGAAATAAAAGCACGAATCAATGATTGGGATAGAGTCAAACTAAAAAGCTTCTTCTCAGCAAAGGAAACAATCAGCAATGTGAAGAGAGAGCCTTCAGAGTGGGAGAAAATCTTTGCCACACACACTTCGGACAGAGCACTAATCTCCAGAATCTACCAAGTACTCAAAAATCTTTACACCAAGAACACCAATAACCCAATCAATAAATGGGCCAAGGAAATGAACAGACACTTTACAGAGGAAGATCTACAAGCAATCAGCAAATTTGATAGTATCTTAAAGAAGTCCAGATGACTCAGTTGTGTAAAATGCAGTGGGACTGTATCATGTCCACTAAAAGAATCATCATTGTATAATTATGAGGAAGTGCATAGTCGATAAGAATTAGCTGCTAAAAATAAATTGAAAATAAGAACGGGACCTATGGACTTGCAAAGAACTGTAAGTTAATGAATATTGTGGGGTATGGGGAGAGATTGAATGGCAAAACCATCTTTATATTACAGATCTTTCCTTACTGGAATACAAGATATAATCTAAGAGCAAGTTGGCTCTATTTTTTTTGTCTCTGAGTAATTTTCATTACCCCATCACAGTATATCATTTCTAATTTTCAAATTTTTGGAGCTTAGTAGTGTATTAAGTACCTCTGCTTATCTAGAGTTATCTGTGATCAGTCTAATTTCTTTCAATTGCTAAACTGATATGGATAAATGTATATTATTTCTTCAGATAAATAAAGAATGGGTTAAATTATACCACAGCAGAGGCATATTGCATTTGAAGATTTAATAATCATGAAACACTGAGGTTTAAACTATATTACAGAAAAAGGTGACTTATTACAGATTCTCTTGACCAAATTGTCATGTTAAGATAGCCTTAAAAAAACAGAAAAGAATCCAATGTGCATGTTAATAGAGGGAAAGGATTATTAGGGCAATAGACATGTGATATTAAAAGCAAATGAGTAATGTATATAAAAACAGTGGTCAATATAAAGGAATAGATAAGCTATGCTGAAAAATCATCAAAATCTAAATAATTTAAAATAAGTTTGTTCTTTCCTACCTGGAGCAATTCAATAATAGCTCACTAGACAACATTACAGAGTAAAAATTATTAGGCATCTGTATTTATGAATTCTCATTAAATCTTTGAGATGGGACTCAACTGTATTTTTCAAATCTTGACTTTTTTAAATAAAAGAGAGAGAGAGAGCTATTAATGATATATAGGGGATACATTTTTCTGGGTTTCATAAAGTCAGGGATAAACTTGAGTGTCAATGTGCTATTATACATAAGCTGAAAATTCGTGTGCTTTCTAGTGACTTTTATACCTTTAATCTCAGTATTTGTTTTTACCAGAATTGGAAAGGAGATAATTTATTAGGTTAACAACAAGCTCAGCAATTCAGAATCACCTTTAGAGTGTTGGTGATTTGAAGTTGGATGCATAAATTATAATCAAAATGGATAAATGCCCTCATTGCTACCTTGAAAAGGGGGATTGGGAACTTTTCTAAATTCTCTGATTATGAGATGCTGGAGACTTTGCCTTTAACCTCCCACGGGGGGACAATTACAGATCCTAAGAACTTGACTTGGATCAGAGTCATCTCCACAGAACTTGAAATCATGTAAATCCAGCAAAATGTAGCGATGAGATATTATGGAATGTGGCATTATTGATTAGTATTAATGAGAAGAGTAATCTATTTTATTTGATAAAAGAGAGAGGATGTGTTTTTTTTTCTTCCTAGAACGTCTGTAACAGTATACCATTGCCTTGGTAGGTTCAACAATAGAAATTTATTTTCTTGCAATTGTGCACATTACAAGTCCAGTATCAAGTTGTCCTCAGGTCTGTGTTTTTCTGAAGCCTCCCTCCTTGGCTTGCAGATGGCCACCTTCTTGTTGTGCCCTCACGTGGTCTTTTCTCTGTGTTGTCTGTGCCTTCATCTTCTCTTCTTATTAGGATGCCAGGCATGCTGGATTAGGGATTGATCTTTTGGGAGCCCTAATGAATGGTACTGATGCCATTATAAAAGAGACCACAGAGAGACTCTCTGCCTTCCACTATGTGAGGACACAAAAGACACAATCAACTGTGGATCGGGAAATAGGCTCACACTGGACACAGAGTTGACCTGTGTCAAGACCTGAGTCTTCCTAGCCTCCAGAACAATGAGAAGTACATTTCCATTGTTTATAAGTCGCCAATTTAGGACTTGTTATAGCAGTTCAAATTGACCAAGACAGCAACTTGATTGCTATAATATAGCCTATCCAGGACCAAATACTCCATCAGAACTGAGGGCTAAGAATTTTGCTTCTTTACCTTTTGATGTGGCTGAGATGTTTAAATATGATGAAGATTTGATGTCTTCATAATGTATATTTACATTTTTTTAGCATATGTGTGTATATATGTGTATATATATATTCTTTAGGATTTTTGAAAATACAAAAAGTTTGCATTACAAAAACTCTAGAGGATTAAAGTCTTTGTTCTGTTCATTAAAGCATTTTTTCCCTTTCACATAGAAAGTGTTCAACAAATATTTGTTGAGCAGGATACATGTGGAGACTGTTTTGCTCTTTAGATTTTTATCGTAGGCCAGATTAATTTTTAAAACTCTTTAATGCAAATATTCCTTTAAAACCACACAAGCCGCCCTCATGGTTCATGGCCTATCTTTCAAGTTTATCATGGTTCTTCTTATGCCAGTGTCTAATTTCAACAACAACTTAAAGTGAAAACGTTCTTTACCCATGTTTATTTTGTCTGCTGCGTATAATGGATTTCATTATTCTGGCTGCATGACATGATTCTTAGGCGTTCTGCCTCACCTGATGGTAAAGCACTCATTTTGTATGGCTGTTCTCTTGTTGTTTGTTCAATCCCTTTTAATCACAGTGGTGTTGTAGACAAAGTATAGGCCCCACTCAGTGGTGTCCTCATTTTGAAACAGTCACCTTAAAGGTTTTTCCCAACATAGCAAATGATGTGTACTTAGTTTGACATTCATCCCTACTCCAGAATCTTTTTATTTGTCCTTTCTTTTCTCTTCAAAAAGAAAAGTAGCTCCATCCCTTGTTATATTTTATGTTTCCCAATAAATTTAGAATCTTTAAAGATGTTGACTTTGCTTATATCAGATCATTATTTGATACCTCAAATCATTCATCTTCATATATGATATATTCTTCTTGGAGGAAAAAAAAGTTAAAATTTCAAAGTTCCAGCAAAATTTGATAATATTATGTTGCTATCAAGTCTGGTTCATATTATCTAATAAGTAGCAGCAAGCATAGATAGAATAGTCATGATTAGCTGACCTTACTAAAATTAGTCCTCTTGGTGCAGAAAATAAATATGTTTCTTTGCCACTTTTAAAGGGTTTGGCAATGCACTGTTTTATGTTACTTTGCAGAGTTTGGAATTGGTTTATATGGGATGATATCATGGCAGATAACTTCTAGCCAGAACTGGGGTTCAGCAGGCTGTTCAACAATGTATTGTTAAGGTATATTATATTGATTATTCATTTTGAATCAGAAAACAACTTTTATAGGGGATAGTGTATGGTGAGCATCATAATAGGTCTTGAAGGACCTGTGAATAAGACACAAATCACCACCAAAGCTAAGGTCAAATCACTTGTCCATTGGGAGTTCTGAGTAGTAGTAAATTGTGTGATATTTTTGAATGAAGCCATCCAAAATCCTTTGTCCTTTTGTACAACATTCTGCCTATAAATGTCTTTCCCTCAATTATAAAACAAAATAAAATAAAGTCTAATTATCATTGGAAATTGTCTTATAATGAATTCATTACTATGGTTAGCGCTCATAAAAAGAACATCATTTAATTATATTGACTAGGTACTGTTCAGTTGTTTTGAAACAAGATTTATATTAGTCCTGAGTTTTTTTAGATCTTATCACATAAGACATAGAAATACACAATCTAACTGAATATTGTGTATCAGCATAGAAGTGATTTGAATTGCGTAGGTTGGAAGACACACTTGAGCCCATTCAGATTCAAAATGCTATTGCTTTAATGCTCTAAGAAATTATTTGGTTTAACAATAGGTTTCCTTTTATAAGAAAGAAAAATAAAACAGGGAAGTGTCTAATGTCTAATATAAATTATACTAATACAATTACGGTTGCTGAGCAACTGCAGAAATGTGAAAATGCTAAGCTCCAGAGCAGTGAGAAGCCCATTTTTTAGTAGTTGCAGATTCATTTTCTTCCTTTTCAAAGTAAAGTATATGGAAAAACTTGATTTTTATAAGACTTTTAAATATGTTTAATGTTTGATGACATACGGGTTAGATTCAGTGACAGTCTTCTGCCCAATGTGATCATTCTAGTATTTATTCAGTGAATCGTGCTAAGTAATTCTAACAGTTTATTGTTTTTTGTTCATTTTGTTTGGGGATGGATCTCCCTGTGTTGCCCAGGTTGGCCTCTAACTTGTAGTCCCCCATTCTGCACTCCCCTCCCCTTCAGCCTTCTGAGTGGTTGGGATATGTGCATTACTACATCTGGCTCCATATTTTATATTCTTCTTTCCTTGGTTTTAGAAGTACCAAACAAACATTTTAGAAAATACAAGTGGGGAGAGTAGTGATTTGAATCATGGTCTTCATGGCATATAAGTATTGGCCCTATGAATTCAAGCCAATAGATGATTACAATCTTCTCACATATCTATTTTTTATATTCCAACCCTATTGAACTAATAAAGGATGTGGAATTTTTTTTGGGGGGGGGTGTACCAGGGATTGAACTCAGGGGCACTCAGCCACTGAGCCACATCCCCAGCCCTATTTTGTATTTTATTTAGAGACAGGGTCTCACTGAGTTGCTTAGTGCCTAGCTTTTGCTGAGGCTAGCCTTGTGATCCTCCTGCCTCAGACTCCCGAGCCAATGGGATTACAGGCATGAACCACCAGACCCGGCTAGGAAGTGTAAATTTTAACAAAAGGAAAAATGGGTAGCTTTCAACAGCCATAGATAATCAATTCCTGGAGGCTGATAACAATTCTTTTCCAGAGTCATTAGTTAGTACCTAACCCAGGGCATCTTTCTTTGCAACTAGGCTTTACTATCACAGAAAATCTTGCTCTTCATAGAAGTTACCAAATATTAAGACACTATGGTTTTTCACATGTAGAGCACAACATCCAACTTAAGATTTGATTTTAAAAATATTTTTATTTTTCATTCTAACACAAAAATTTAATGTACATTTGAGTTTTTCAGAAATAAAGTATTGTGAATGCCTGAGAGTTTTAGCAGTAAAATTAACATATTAATAATTCTTTATTATTTTATTCTCTTTCCATTTGGTGATTTATTGCTTATTAGAAAATCGAAACTATAGTCTCTAGAAAGCAACCTTTCTCATGCAAACATTTACATCATGGAAAAATTAAGCACTGCACTTCCAGGAGAAAAATTATAGATTTTTATAATGTTATATTACATTTTACACTTTCATATGCTGTCTTACATTAATTTACTGTAATTTTTCAAATATGTATTTAATAATTTTCTTATCAAAATGGTTTAAAAGGCCACCAAAATTGTTGCACTTCCACTGTGACATCTCTAATTTGACTAGTGGGTTTTGATTGGTATTTCAGAAATGAATGCTGAAAAGAGACATGTAAATTCATATCTTTGCCATTGGTGAATAATTTCGTCGGTGAATGTATTACCCACATTTAAAAATATTTCAGTTGACATTTCCAAAATAATAATGTTCTTTAAATTTTGCTTGTAAGTTTTCAATTTCAAAACTTATTAGATATAATACCTAATTTTAAGTATATCATAATGGATATTGATCTTTATCATGTGCAAAGTGATTTTGAAAACATGTTCATGAACTAATTTGAATGGAAATCACAATGTGAGTGACTCCTTCCTCTCTGAATTTTTGCCTTGGATTCAATAAATAATTATTGTTCCTCTACTTGGTACAAGCCCACACCAAGGGTTCAGGATAAAGGGTAAACAAAGCCAGTAAGATGTTTCATTTTATGAAATTTACAGTATAATGTGGAGATAAATATTAAACAAAGAGTCCCAAAATAAATGCATAAACACTGATTATGATAAGTACTATATATAATGTATGGGTTGGAAAACAATGGAATGACTGAAATCTTATGGAATATAGCAGAGGAAGTGAAAAGTGTTGTCATCTCTGATTACCCCTGAAAATCTCTTAAATGGCTTGCAAAATATGATATGCATGACTTGTGTACATAATGCTGCATAGAAATCTGTATACACTTAGACTAAAGAAGAGATTAAGGTGGAAATTTAGATGTGAAGGTCAGGACATTTTTTCAAGTGACACTAAAATCCATAAGGTGAAAAGAATATGGATGTAGAATTCTAAAATTCTTCTGTAAATGAGATTTACTCCTTTTAAAAATTTAAACCAAATATTATTTCATGTTAATTTATTTAGTAGGTTTGTGTGTGGTGAAAATTAAACAAAATGCTGTGCTCATCTAATTTTACTTAGGGTTTAAATTCTCTAATTTCATAGATTTACATTCTTCCTGCCTCCTCTTTACTATCTTGAATATTGAAAAGAAAAAGGATATATCTCAGAAGATTGCTTAGTTGCTTTAAAATTTGTGTGACTAGCTGTGTTTGTCTGTTGTTTGTTTTCATGCAGCAATCTGAGTATGACTTATTCATTGATACCCAGTATTACCTGGGGCAACTTGGCATATAGACATAAACCTTTGGCACTATCTTATTAACTGCTGATACCTATCAAGGTTTTTTTAATCTCAGTAGTAAGATGTCATGTTAATATTTCAGAAATTAATATGTATTAGCTCGAGTCTATTTTGTGAAGTCTCCTTTGTGCTGTTTTGGTTTTCCTTTACTCACAAATTTTCCTTAGGCATTTTGTTACAAAAAGATGACAAACTTACTGTGAAATTGAGTCGACTGCCTAGAAGAGACCATTGGAGAACCCCATGAATTATTTCATCAAATGTTGCCATTGCAGATTACATTCATAGTTTGAAAGCAAATTGAAATATGAGACAACTAGTAACTATACAAGAAAAAAATCTATAATAATCATGTAAGCATTTTATGTGAAAGTGTATTTTAGCCTGAATTATCCAAGTGATTCCCCCAGTTCTATATTATCCTATACTGGACTTTTATTATCCTATAATTATTTAAATAAGTCAACTAACTTTCTTCTTGAGTATAAGCAAGTGTCTTCTCTGCCTCTGTAGCAGCAGCAATTATTAACTCTTGTAGAATTTTATAGTTCAAAATAATTGTTTGCAGATAACCACAGGGATGTTCACTTAGTTACTGGATGATGAATTAGTTATTAGGTCCCTTTATATATTACTAGTCCGTTGTCTCAAGTTAAGCAACTCCCAAGGCTAATTCTAGGATGCAGTTTAGCCTGTGGGAAGTGTGCTAAGGAGTGCCCTTAGGATCAATAACCATGGAATAGAGGAATCAAAGGAGCTGGAGGCCAAGACAAAATCGAACAATTCACAGTTCCAGTGACAGCCACAACCAACGCACAGGGTTATGTGGAGCTGTAATGGCCCTTGCATTGTCCTGAGATGGGCCAAAGGGGTCAAACCTTTTTATTTCTGTCAGTCAGTCAATGGATGTGGGACACCCAAGACATCATGTTGGGTTAAGTGGTTCTCTGCCCCTAAATCTAATCCCTAAAAGAGACTACAGCTGAAGGCTGTCTGCTGACAGCACTCGCAGAAGCTAGGGCAACAAGTCTTAAAGGTGTATCTGCATCACAGATTTAATAGTTGTGCAAACTCTGTATGGAAAATACTAGTATCCCCATTTTGCAGAGAGCAAAACTGAATTGTCCAGTTGCATAGATAATAATTGCTTGATGCAGGATTCAAATTAGCATTAACCAATTTTAAACCCTGTTTTTTCCATTGTACTGTATTGTTTTCTGAGATTATGTGTTAGGATTTTTCAGAAAGACACTAAATTTTGGTTCAAGTCCTTGTATCTAAGTATCCTCCCACTGATTTGATGATAGATGAATTACATAATCTTTTTATCAAAGATTACAGTTTATATTGTATTTTATCTGATACAGTATTATCATATAAGACCATTCAGTTCTTATAGTCATTTGGAAAACAAGACAGTGTAAGCATCATTATTCCCAAGTATAGATTAGGGAATGGACCCAGAGTCAGGTGACAACCCAGTCACAAGATAGTAAATGAAGAAAGTTGAAACTGAGCATGAGTGTTCTGGATCCAGAGTATAAATACAGTCATTTATTAGGAATGTGCTTGCGAATTTTAATGTTTCAGACTTTGGAGGATTTGAAATTTTATTAGCTTACATACTAGCATTTTATGAAATGCTACTTTAATTGAATAACAGCCCATGTCTTAGATCGGCATTTTTATTTCTCTACTTTTTTTTTCTTATGAGTACCATCATAGTCACCCTTTGATATATCCAACTTCTGCTTCTACTTAACAAAAATGTATACAGATATTGTACAGTGAAGTGAAAAACACTGATGAGTCCATTGCACAGGGCTTATGTTTGTTAGGTACAGGTTCTGGTCCTTGCGCATACAAAGCACTCAGCTGTGTCAAGTTGAAGCATAAGGATAATAGCCACTCGTTTTATCAGATATGACATTCACTGAATGCACAATTTAATTTGTGTTAAAATATTCTTTTTCCTGTTTTGCTCTTTCCCTGTACATATTTTTCTTTTGTAATTTCCTTGTTTGACATGTGGCCATGCTAATAGCTTTAGCAAGGCTGTCTTCTGTGAATCAGTGGTTTGCAAGAATATGTAAATTTTTCAAATACTAGAAGTAGAAATGAACCAGTCTTGAAGGATAAATTTGTTTCTTTTGTTATCTTATTCTGTTCTGTCTGTTGTTTTAATAATAGGCCTTATTTTTTTGGTTCCCTTTTTAATGGTAATACAAGTAGTAACTGAGATTTGAAACACTACATGAAGATACTTTCTATTTTAACATAAATCAGTACATCAAAAATAAAGGAAAATTATATTTCTATATAGCCTTAATGTTAAAAAGGATAATTGGTTATCACTTTTATTTCAGTGGCCACAGCAGAATATTTCTCATATACGATCTCAAATTAAGTGCTTTCCTCTAAGGTGCACAATGTTATATTTTGTCTAATAAAGACACCTGACTTTTGAATTTTATGTTGGTGCATTATCCTTAAAAATGTAATTTATGTGAAATATGTAGTGTTTCTAGAATTATGGAAATTTGTCAATGGCAAATTAGTAATTTTGAATCTCTTAACTATTAAAACACACACACATTAAAATTTCCTCATATAATTATCATTTGCCATGAGCAAATTCACTGTGAAGAGTTAACACTTCTAAAATAACAAAGTAGAACATGAATTCATTCTCCACAATATGAAAATTAAAGTTAAAAAATCATTAAACAAGGTCTCCATGTGTCCAATTAAACACTTCTTACAATGTGTTATTGGGCAGTTTATTTGTAGTCATGTGATACACCTAGATGCAAATGGTAAAATGAAACAGAGAAAAAGGTGGCCACCTGTGAGTCTACCTTTTAAAGAATTATGATTTAAAGAATTCTAAAATAGTCTTATTTTGAAAATATATGGACTAGATATTGCATTCAATGTATGTTGCATCATATAAAGTGGTAAAATGTTGCAAAAAGGAACTCAGTACAGCAACTACTTTTATCTAACAGTCATAGTAACGTGGCCCTGCTGAAATTTCCATCCTTCCAGGGAGCTGGGTATGACTTTTAATACCTTTATTATTACTCATTTTTACTTGGTAGATTATTTCCCTAAAGAGGAAGCATCTCTGACTGTTTAAAGGAATATGGAAAAATAAGATCTATTTTAGAAAAAACTTTTACAACCAATTTTCTAAAATTGTACTTTTTTGTTTTAAAATATGTTGTCGTGGGTATACTTGTCTATGTTTATGTAATCCATCCAAACATTGGATCCTTGTGTAGTATGAAAATTTTATAAATCATACTTAAAAGTATAGTTTACAGAGCCACAGCTTTCTGTGAGCCTTTTCTCATATATTGTCCAATTATGTAATCTTGTTTTTTCTTAACTGCACAATGGGATGCCATTAATTTTGAACAGCTTAATGATTAATAAATATTTTGTGTAGAAATAAGTTTTAAAAAGCCTGGTGAAATCTTTATCTTAAACCTGAAGTGGATAGGAAATAAAAATAGACAACAAAATATGCAGCCAGATACGAAAATAGCACTGGGGTTGTATATGCAGACTCTGTGTACATTGGAAGTATCCTGGACTTTTTCTTTTTCATTCATAGAATATAGTAGCAGCAGTTTCTATTAAAAAGAACTGTTTTGCTTTATGAAAAAGTAACGGAAAAATATAGACAATGAAATTTCCGTACAGTGTGTAGGAGATTACCTAAAATAAAATGGCAAAACTTAGAGCTCTTATCTTCTTGGAAATATTGATAAGTTCAGATTTCACCAATTTCACTCTGCAATAGCACAGAAAATATCTTTAAAAAGTATTAACCTTTTTGTAGAGACCAAATACTTAAAAAGCTTCCCCAAATTTTTAATGAGTTGGTCTATACTAAATGTTTTACAGAATCATATTTAAGGATGCAGTATGATGTATAAATAACTACTGAGAAACAGATTAACATTTTTATTACTTAATAATTACTTGATAGTACATAAATGACATTTAAGTACTATTTAAGTTAGTTGACATTTCTTGACCCTCTCTACTAACTTTATAAAACTTCTTACTTTACTGATTCATTTTTCCTGAGACTACAGGGATGTGACTTCTGGCCGGATAACTTAATGTTCCTATGAAGTGACTATCTCTCACATTTTTGAAAAGTAAAACTAAATAAAAATACTATTTAAGCTCTCAAACTTTTATACAGATGTGTGATTTTAGATATGTCTTTGACAGATAATTTATTGTCCAATATACATGTAAGGCATTACATATGACCTCTTCCCTGCAGAAACACACAGTCCCACCCTATCATCCTGTATTGTAATGAGGTTTTTTCTTATGAAAGTTTCATGAAAATGTGAATGGTTTGGGCACAGAAAAAAAGTTTGATGTCTCTCGAGCTAGTTGAAATTTTGAGGGCTGTGAAAATTGTGCATGTATACCTTGTAACTTTTTATATGAATTCTATAATTGTGTATGTTTTAGGTCATCCTAATTGAATGATTAAAGGGAAATCATGAGGTGGGAATAAAAGATTTCAGGCTTTTATTAATCCCAGAATTCCCAAAACAACAAATATATAAAATTTCTTGAGGGGGCTTTTCTAACATTTTATTTGGAACTTGAATTTTATACTCCAGTTTAACCACTAAAATGAGAAATGATTATTAAAGATCAACTGCCACAAAATAAAGTTATTTTGATGGATATTTTCTAAATGTAATTGATTTACATATAATTATTCATATAGAAAGCCTATGAGTACATTTGAAAGTTTTATGTCTTATATGAATGACTGGTAACTCCTGCATCAATAATTATCCAGAACAAAATAAGGTGAGGCATGCTCTATGACATTTTATGGCATGTATTTCTATCACTTAATCGGTATACTTTGTATTTTGTCATTAATAAAAAATACAAAGTGTTTTAGTCAGCTATTTCACTGCTATGACTAAAAGGATCTGACCAGAAAGTTGTAGAGGAGAAAAGGTTTATTTGAGGGCTCACAGTTTCAGAGGTCTTAGTCTTAGTTCATAGAAGGCTACCTCCATTCCTCTGGGGTCAAGGTGAGGCAGAATATCATGGCAGAAGAGTGTGGCAGAGGCAAGGAGTTGCATCATCAGGAAGCAGATAGATAAAGAGAAACTACACTCTCCAGATACAAAATATATACCCCAAAGCCACACCCCAATTCTAATCTCCTCCAGCCACACCCTACCACTTCAATTAATCCCATCAGGAATTAATTCACTGATTAAGACTCTGACAACCCAATAATTTCTCCTTTGAAACTTTATGTGTTGTCTCACATGTGAGCTTTTGGGGGACATCTCACATTCAAACCATAACACAAAGCTAAATATTTTTAGCTAATATACTGGTGGGAAAGTAAACTATTTTCAGAGTCCTGGTACTAGTCTTGGAGTATCCTTGGGTGCAACTCTTTATAGGAAGTGGCAACCTCTTAGGAAAGATACAGTTAAGTGAATTATTAGTTTTCTAGCTGCCATAACAAAATACCACAGCTTGTGTAGATGAAATTATATCAATATGGTTTCTCACAGTTATGGAGCTGGAGGTCGGAGATCAGGGTATTGAGAGAGTTGGTTCCTTCTGAAAACTGTGAGGGAAGGATCTGTTCCAAGCCTCTCTCCTTAGCTTGTAGATGGTTATCTTCCCTCTGTGTCATCACTTTATTTTCCTTCTGTAAATGTCTATGCCCAAATTTATTCTTTTAAGAATACCAGTCATATTGGATTAGGGTTCATTCTAATAAATTTATTTTAACTAATTTACTTATTTATAAAAACACTATCTCCAAATGCAGACACATTCTGAAGTCCCGAGGGTTAGCACTTTACTTAAGAATTTAAGCAGAACATAATTCAGTATTCAGCAAATAACTGACATTTAGACCCTTAAATTATTTTTAAACAATAACAATAAGCCTGTTATTCATTCCATTTATTGGCAAAAAGTATGTCCATCAATTGTGATTTATATGCCTTCATATCTATATGCATAGCAATACACCTCACTGATAAATATGGAGGGATACATTTTCTCCTTCCCTCCTCTCCTTACCTTGCCTCCCCTCCCCTCTCCTCTCCTCTCCTCTTTCTCCATAGGAGAGAATAAGTTGGTAATGCACTCTCAGGGAATTTTATGATTCATGCTGTCCTGAGAGCTCTGGAGTCAGGATACAAAGAGAAAGAATCTATATTCTCTGAGTATATATGCATGTATATATTTTTCTCTCAGTTATTCCTTTAATAATCTGAGCTAGGGGTTACCAGTAAGGACCCTGAGACTTAGATTTATTTATCCAGGTCATCCTCATGGTAAACCAAGCAGCAGATTTTGAGTTTGAATCCAGGTATGTCCCAAACTCTTGTTCATAACTGTTTACTAAACCTTTCTTGATTTTGTCTTATTCAAGCTGCTTCCTCCACTAACCCTGACAGTTTTTGCTTACACTTTATAGTATTTATTGTTGCAAGCCAGGACTGGGGATTTCAAAACCTGCTCAGTGATCAGCAGTGCGTGAGGATGTCTTTGCCACAAGCCTCAAATATTAGCTGAGGTGATAGCAAATCATATGTTGGAATAGCCCTAAAATTCCTCATATTTGAGGAGAAAACCATTATAGATAATGGAGAATGTGGGGGTATTATTTTACTCTATGCTTTTAGTCACTAGGCATTTTACCAGAGGCAGAAACTTAAGTTGAGAAAATTTGACTTTAGCACTTTTTTATTTCTTTTGTTGGAAATGATAGAGTGTTTTAATATGGCAAAAAAATATCCAGAAGAACAGAAAACAAATTGAGTGACTCGATAATCCACATAAATCAAATAAAATGACAAAATCACCCATAATTTTGCAATTTGTTGAATTTGCTAAATTGTTTATTTTGTTATAGGGTAATTGGCAAAATATCCCTACAAATGCTTTACATGAAAATATGATAATGTGATTCTTATGAAAATCACTTTAAAGCAAAAACTAAGAAGAGCAATGCATAATAAAAATTGAAAAGGAATACTTTGCAAGGGAGAATTAAAAATATTTTTACCATCCTCTGCAAAAGAATGTGTTGAGTGCTTTAATTTGATAAGTGAAACTTTTAGCTTCTTATTAACTGTCAGTTTACTTTACCCATTTACCCCCATTGTCCATGACCATTTTCAGTCATTTTCTAGCTTTCAAGCATGTTTATCTTTTAAAAACAGAATTATCAGAAAACTTGTTTGTTTGCAGTTGTGGGTAGCTACATGTTCACTGTCAATAATAAAAACAGCTCCACATTATTCTTTAGTAACTTTGTTCCACATAGAATTCATGATTACATTTTGCTCTTCAAAATGAAACCCCCTGGGTTTTCTTCATCTGATAACCATTTTGGATTAGTGGTTGATTTGTCTCTGTTGTCAGTACTCGGTTGCAGGCTCTTAAAGGATGCAGACTGTGCACTCCGTTAAACATCTTTACCCCATAGTGTCCTTTGAAATGCCACAAAATCTGAAGTTGTTTAATAAAAATCCCTTGGATTGATTTTCATCTTTGCAGTCAAGTAGCGGGGGACAGGTGCCATTTCCTCCAACTTTAAAATGGTCATACATTCCCAGAGCAAGGATTAGGAGCTGCATTTTCAGCTTTTAAGCCCTTTCTGTGTCTGTTAACTTCATGCAGAGCTTTCTCTCCCATAATTCCAGAGATGAGTGGCATACCTCCTTCTGTATGGGGAATGAGCCCCTATTAGCAACTCTTAAATTTAGCTGGAGATTTTAATATCACATATTTTATCTTTAAACTTTCTGTATTGCATTGTATTTATTGTTCTATTTATTTTAACATAAAAATAACACTGCATATACTTCACATCAAATAATACCGGAATCTGTGCCACCTGTGTCCTGGATCTTCTAGTATCCCTTCCTCTACATGTCACACTGTCTGTACTCTTGAATTTGCATATCCCACTGTAAGAAGCCCTGGTGAGATCTTTCACAAAGTTTCTTTGCTCTATGGATTACTATGAAAACGTTTTATATATAGAAATTCACACTGATAGTTCACACTCAAGTGCAAACCCTTTGATCTATGGGATAGAGAACTGAGTTATTCAGGACCCTAAATTCCCTTTGCAGTCTTTTCCAGGTCACTGCAAGGTGAATAGGAAAGGGAGGGGCCTGGGCAGACACTTTATCTTCTACCCCATGCTTCAAACTGAGCCAGTCCATTCCCATCTACCTTTCTTTTAAGACTTCATTTTCTTAAAGTTTGTTTTTCTATTTTTTGTTTTTTCTCTTAGGCATTTATTTTTAATATTAACTTTATTTTTCATTAAAAATTCTTATTAACAAAGAGTAAAAAGGAACTAATGTAGCAAAACTAAATGTCACATTGACAGAGCGTTTTATGAGTCATGCACACACTCCAGGTCTAACTTCTCACACCAGTCACATCTTTACCAGATGTCATAGAGCTTTTCAGTTGAAATACTTCAATAATGAGAATCTACAACTTTTTAATGCAGCCTATTATATTATTGGACATTTCTCCTTGTTAGTAAGTTCTTTCTAGAGCTGAACCAGGAGGCTAGCTACAGTAGCATGCACCTGATTAAAAGGGCAATTAAAGACTGCATAGCCAGAAATGTAGGGGGAAAAGTAGTATAAAGATGTGTCAGGCAGTTAATTTATTTTTTAAAAAAAGTATTATATTATTTTATGGATTGTTTTGATGTATGAGATGTATGTTGACCTTTTAAAATGTGAGATTTTTTTTTTTCAAATTCATTTCAGAACTAATTTTGCAGTTGTAATATTATGGTATTTTTTCATGTAAATCCCTCTCTTACAAATTGCAAGAATTCTAGGCTCTTTTGTTTATTAGCTAAGGCAATACTCCCCTGCAAGGACTGTGAATTAGCAGACTTGAACATTCAGGAGAAGACACTGAACAGCTTAGTAAAATCAATACATGTTAGACATAGGACCTACATCCAGAACTTGCATCCCAGAATTTTAGTTATTAATCTTTTTAGGCAATATATTTCACTTTTACTTTAAAATTTAGTTGCCCTCATCTATAAAAATGTGAATGATAATACCTGACATGAGTTTTGAGTAGTATAATGAAAATAAAAATGAACTTGCTCAGGACTGAGCATGTAGTAACTGATCTGGTAATGTCTGCTATTCTGTGTGTGTGTGGTATGTGTGTGTGTGTGTGTGTGTGTGTGTAACAGAAACACATGTGCTGTTCTGTACCTTTCACAGAGACTGGAGACAGTTTGATTACAATTTTTAAAAATGTGATGTTTCTTATTTTACAAGTGATGAAAAGCCTGTTTTCCCCTGGTGAGCTATCAGACAGATTGAGCAAATGAACCACTAGTCACTGAAATCAAGCCTAGCTAGGCCTGAAGGAGTTTCAGGCAATTACACAGAGTTCTGACTTCCCAGAGGACCCTATGGTTGTCAACTGACTCCGGAAGCTTATGGTAGAACTTCTGGTGCTCCTCTGGGCCTTCTGTGTTCAATCCTGGGCAGGGAGCCAATTATCTGGAAGGAAGATAAGAACATGAGACATGGTTTAGACTAATTTATTTGTTTATGGATTAATTATCCAGATTGAGAATTATCAACAGCTTTACTTTGACAGACTCTCTTTTGGTCATTCCATGTTTAACACATTAAACAGAAGAACAGCCAAGGAGAGGATTGCTAAGGATAAATAGGTATTTTAGAAGCATTGAAAATGAGTTTTAATTAAGAAAATGAAAAATTCATGATTAAAATTGCTGCAATAGCAAAAATAATGGTGTTAGTAAATGCCATGTATGTTTGAACTGTCTGTGGTTTTTAGTTTCTCACAGCCCAGAGCTCTCAAAATCAGGTAACATAGGACAGGATGATGAAATGAGGTAAGGTAAAGAGAAATGTTTATCTGTGATAAATATACACATTCAAACACAATGTAAGAAAAGACAAATTCAGAATGGGGAGACAAGAAGGGATTGATAGACCAGAGAAATCTTGACTAGTGTATGTAAAACCATTCCATCCATGATAGGCGATTTTGTGTGTGAAAATGCCTGATTACCTTTTCTTCTCCAGAAGCCCACAAGGCTTCCTTTCCCACATATGAACTGTGTAACTGTGTGAGGAGCACAGCTTGAGAAAGACACTAAGTTTTGCAGAAAAGAATACCAGAGAACCAGCTCAAAGGGATGATCTGTGAGCTGCGTTGGGTCCTGAATGATATGTGGTATTTCATGTGTGTGCATATGTTTACCTGTGGTATGTGTAGCTATCTCTCTGATACAGGGAGGTATATATGCATTGACAAGGATGTGCAAAAGGGTGATTTGTTCTCCAATAGGTGCTCAACCCAGCATGCCATTGAGAAATATTAAGAGTCTAGGGAGACAATTGGTAGCCAGAATGGTTAGGGAATGTACACTGCGAACTGTTTTATTTTGTTTTGCTTTCCACTAGTAATCAGTTTTTATGTCCCTCCTCTTAAAAGTACACATTTTTTCTTTGATCACTTTGAAGACCCACTGTGAAACTCGAGAAAGGGGCGGCGGGGCCGGTGGGTAAATCTCCCAAAGGCGGCGGCGGGCGAAAAGGAGTGCACTCGCCAGAGTCAGACAAAAGTGGTAACTTGATTTTATTGGAATGTGTGTCCCGGGGCGAAATCTCCAGCCCCCTGGGGTGAAAGTCGGGGTGGGAGAGCCAGGAGAAATCACACGTGGCTTTGGCTGCTCAGCGTTTTTATACAGAGGAAAGGGGTCAATGGGTCCTGCCCAGGAAAAGGTGGACCCAAGGTGGACTTCAGGGTCACCAGGTCTGCCTCATTGGTCACTTCTGGCACAGTGTGTTGCTAGGTGACCGTGCTCCCTCCCCCTGCAGCTGCCCAATACAATCTAACACACACCTTTTCACAAAGCAAATAGAAGGGAAAACCCCAAACAAAAGAAAAACAGGCAAAAAGCAGCACCCAGAATTCTTTAGTCCTTATCTTTCCACTTGATTTTAACATTTAACTACACTTTACAAAAGTAATATCTGATAAAGATGTTAAGAGCATTTAAAAGATTATTTATAGATGCATTTTGCTTTTGGAAGTTATACTGCCATCAAAGTGGACATAATTTAAAACAAGGTTTGCTCTTCCTCCCAAGTGTCTGGATTTTTCCATTTTTGTTTTTTGTGTTTGTAAAGACCGAGAAAATGCATCTTCTTTTCCTCATAAAAATGCCTTGTAGTTTTCCTCATTGTGAGATCCAAATTAAAATGTTCCATTTGAAGGATTTTTTGTCAATCCAAATTCTTGTTAAGCAAATGCTTTATATTCTTTGCTGGAGCTTAAGGCTGCAGTATTCCTAGAGGGCAAATTTGCAAAAGTCCACTGAACCCACCTAGAGCCATCTATATTATTTCAATATCTTAAAATTAAGATTTTTCCAGAAATGTTTTAATACAAAGAAGTGCATTAGTCAACAGATGTTATACATATCATTTTGGAAAAATGGAGTGGTACTTTATTATCATCTTTCACCAAAAGTGTGCTCTTCCAGTAGATGTAAGAACTATTCCATTCTCACATGCCCCTACTCCTCTTAATTACAGGAAAAGAAAGGTTAATGTTCTCTCTCATATTCTCGCAGTATTACTTCAGAATACATCTCTTCAGCTTTAGTTTTTAACCTCATAAGAAATAAACATAAATCTGAGTAATTTCTGTAAACTAAAATTGATGTCTAGTTTTTTTATTTGTAACAAATCAATTCTATAAGTTAGATGGATTGATTCTTCCATTTTTATTTTTTAAATTAATATCATATATATAAAATTAGAAATCACAAACTTAGTTCTACTGTAAGATTTTTTTCCAAATAAATTTTACTATCTCATAGAGGAGACTTTTCTTAAAATTATAATTAGCTACACATATTAATTGTGGAAATTGATGGGATTCACTCTGATATTTCCACACATACATTTAGCATGCATTTATCATCTCTATCCACTTTTTTACCCTTGTCTCCCCATTCTTCAATATTTCATGCCTCCTAATATTCTTGGGAATCAGGATTTTAGGGAGTAATCAACATACTAATTTAAATTGACCATTATGTATGTCAAATTTAGTTTAATAAACTAATTTATTGCTTATCCTTTATTATGATGATAATTGCATGTAATTTTATTTAGCTAAATGTTGTTTGTAATATGTTACATTGAAGTTACAACAGTAGAAAAAGTTGCATATGTAGAATTCAGTATTTTCACTTAAATTTAGATATAAGGAATTACTTTTATTTTTAATAATTCATAGAAGACAATATAAATGTATACATGATTGCTCTTATAAACAAGAGAATGTTACTGATAATTCATTTCCTTTTGAAAATTTCAGATAGATATTGTATGAGTACTACATGTAATCAAATAAAGCAAGCCTCAAACTATGCATACATATCACATTCCATATATATGAGAAGATATGATTGATTAATTATATTTTTTGAGTACATCTACCTGTAGACATTATAGTGGTTTATACATCAATGATACAGTGCATCAATATGATTGACTTAACCCACAATGAAAATGACAAGTTTATTTGAGATTATTTACCATGAGCTAAAACAGATCAGGTGAATAAGTAAACTAGGGTTGAATTAATTAAGCAAGGCACCTAGTGATTATTTCTGCTGGGGAGGTCTTAGTCTGCAACTGGATTAACTGGCCATTCAGTATGTCTATGCCTTGGTTACTTATGGAACCAAATGGCAATGTCATTCCTCCAAATAGGTGAGTGAAGGACATGATTAATTTTAAAAGGCTTAAGTTATTGTGAAAATAACTTTTTTTAATTAAAAATTATTATTTTGAAAGTAAAATTCAAATATGTCCAATATCCTGTAATTCTCATTGTTTAATTCTTTCTAACTAAACTTTGGGTTTGGCCACACTGGACTTTTATTCAAGAATTGACCACATTTTTCCCTATCTCTAGGCTTCCTCTCATGTTGTCCAATGTATTAGTCAGGATTCTCCAGAACAACAGAACCAAAGGATACATATAGATGTTTACAAGATATTTACTATGATAATTGGCTCACATTATTATGGAAGCCAACAAGCCACACAATATGTTTTCCATAAGCTGGAGACCCAGGAATAATTCAGTCCAAATCTGAAGGCCTACGAGTCAGAAGGAACAACAGATGGCCTAAGACTTGATAACTGGTAAAGGTGAGGGGCACTGGTGTAAGTCCTGGAGTCTGGAGACCCAAACACCAGGAGCTGCAATGTCCACAGGTAGGAGAGCAAGATCTTCCCTTGCTCTTTTATTCTATACAGGCCCTTGGTGGAGTAGATGAGGATGGATCTGCCTACTGATTAAAATCCTAGTATCTGCAGAAATACCCTCATATAGGCATCCAGGAAAAGAACATTCTGCCAGCTCTCTGGACATCTCTCACCCCAGTCAAATTGACAGGTAAAGGTAAACATCACAACTAGTTTGCTCTTTGCCCTGACCCTCAAATATTTCAATGACTGTCTCCTCAAATTTTATCTCTGCATTTTTTATTTCCTTAAACATCCTTGTTACCTCACCTGTTTTTCCTATCATATCCTATTCTTTTCTTACATAACCCTATTACAATTAATACTTATTTTTTGGTTGTTGGCTTTTTCTCAACTCTCTCCAACTACAATAAGAAAGAGACTGTATGTTCATTCACTCAGATTACATATTTATTTAAGCTGTATATTTAGCACTTAGGACAGGCAGCAGATGGTTAAGGGTCACAAAAGCTGTGCTGACTGGTTTGAATCCTAGCTCTGTCATTTAAAAGACTTCAGGCAGACTTCTTATCCTTTTTGTGTATCATCTGTAAAATGGGCGTAATAATAGAACAAGGATTATGTAATTAATGTATGTAAATTACAGGGCATATATGAGATGCCCATTAAATGTCAGCAAGATAAATATGACAGTGTCTGGTACATAATAAATAATCAAAAAACATTTTTTTTTTTACTCTAGTCACCAACGTGAAATTTTCCTTTTTACCTTTTAATTTTAATTTATTTCTTAATTTTTTAATTTTAGTTCATTGTACACAAATGGAGTACTACTATCATTTTTCTGGTTGTACACAAAGTAGAATCATATAATTTGCCTATTCATATGTATACATAGGGTAAAGATGTTTGTTTCATTCTATTATCTTTCCTTCCCTGCCCCCTCCTCACCCCTCATTTTCTTCTATACAATCCATCCCTTCTCCATTCTTCCTGTACCTCCTCCCACCCCTGATATGTTTCATCAACCACATATAAGAGAAATCATTCAGCCTTTGGTTTTTTGGAATTGGCTTATTTCACTTAACATGATCTTCTCCAATTCCATCCATTTACCTGCAAATGTCATAATTTCATTATTCTTTTTGGCTGAATAATATTCCATTATGTATATATACCACAGTTTCTTTATCCATTCATCTATTGAAGGGCATCTAGGTTGGTGCCACAATCGAGCTATAATGATTTGGGCTGCTATAAACATTGATGTGACTGCATCACTGTAGTATGCAGATTTTAAGTCCTTTTGGTATAGGCCAAGGAGTGGGATAGCTGGGTCAAATGGTGGGTCATAAGTTTCTAGAGACATATGACCCACCTAAACTGAATCTGGAGGACATACACAATTTAAATAGGCCAATTTCAAGCAATGAAATAGAAGAAGTCGTCAAAAACCTACCTGCCAAGAAAAGTCCAGGACCAGATGGATTCTCAGCTCAGTTCTACAAGACCTTCAAAGAAGAACTCATTCCAATACGCCTCAAAGTATTCCATGAGAAAGAAAAGGAGGGAACACTTCCAAACTCATTCTATGAAGCTAATATCACCCTGATACCAAAACCAGACAAAGACACATCAAGGAAAGAAAATTCAGACCAATATCCCTAATGAACATAGATGCAAAAATCCTTAACAAAATTTTAGCAAATTGCATACAAAAACATATTTAAAAGATAGTGCACCATGATCAAGTGGGTTTCATCCCAGGGATGCAAGGTTGGTTCAACATTCAGAAATCTATAAATGTAATTCACCATATCAACAGGCTTAAAGTTAAGAACCACATGATTATTTCAATAGATGCAGAAAAAGCATTTGATAAAATACAGCATCCCTTCATGCTCAAAACACTAGAAAAAATAGGGATAGTAGGAACATACCTCAACATTGTAAAGGCTATCTATGCTAAGCCCATGGTCAACATCATTCTAAATGAAGAAAAACTGAAAATATTTCCTCTAAAAACTGGAACAAGGCAGGGATGCCCTCTTTTGCCACTTCTTTTCAACACTGTCCTTGAAATTCTAGTCAGAGCATTTAGACAGACTAAATAAATAAAAGGGATTCGAATAGGAAAAGGAGAACTTAAACTATCACTATTTGCAGATGATATGATTCTATATTTAGAGGAGACAAAAAATTCCACCAGAAAACTTCTAGAACTCATAAATGAATTCAGTAAAGTAGCAGGATATAAAATTAACACTCATAAATCTATTGTATTCTTATTCATAAGTGATGAACCCTCTGAAAGAGAAATTAGGAAAACTACCCTATTCACAATAGCCTTAAAAAAAAAAAAAAAAACCTGTCAATTTAACAATAGAGGTGAAAGACCTTTACAATGAGAACTACAGAACACTAAAGAAAGAAATTAAAGAAAACCTTAGAAGATGAAAAGATCTCCCATGTTCTTGGAATATTCTCAAAATGGCCATACCACCAAAAGCACTATACAAATTCAATGCAATTCCAATTAAAATCCCAACGATGGACCTCATAGAAATAGAACAAACAATCATGAAATTCATTTGGAGTAATAAGAGACCCAGAATAGCTAAAGCAATCCTTAGAAGGAAGAGTGAAGCAGGTGATATCACAATACCAGACCTTCAACTATACTACAGAGCAATAGTAACAAAAACGGCATGGTATTGGCACCAAAATAGGTAGACCAATGGTACAGAATAGAGGACACAGAGACAAACCCACATAAATACGGTTTTCTCATACTTGACAAAGGAGCCAAAAACATACAATGGAGAAAAGATAGCCTCTTCCACAAATTGTGCTGGGAAAACTGGAAAACCATATCCAGCAAACTGAAACTAAACCCTATCTCTCATTTTGCAGAAAACTCAACTTAAAATGGACCAGGGACCTAGGAATTAGATCAGGGACCCTGTACCTAATAGAAGAAATGTAGGTTCAAATCAAAAAACATTTGAGGAATGAATGAGGAATGAATAGCAGAATACATATTCAGTGTCAGGTTCAAATGTCAGTTGTATCACTTGTGACCTTAGCAAAATTATTTAACTTTTTTGAATTTCAGTTTCTTAGGATATTAATTTTCACAACCTATAGTTAAATATTTATCTTCTACTTTCCCCTTTCAGCTTCTTGAGTTCAGTTTTCCTCTTTCTTGGTTTCTGTAGTAGGTGTCATGACTTTTCTTCTCCCTCTTATAGGATGGAACATTCTTTTCGTAACTGTAAGTCATAAGCATAACTTAAATTCAGCAATTAGAAAGTGCTAACATATAAGTTTTCTATTTCTGCTGTATCGCATTGCAGCAAAACAAGTTGCTGTCTTCCAGCTCTGTATGTCAGAATTCCAGTGTGGGTCCCACTGGGTTGGAACCCAGGTGTCAGCAGGACTATGGACCTTCCTGTCAACCTGAAGGAGAATCTGGTTCCTGGCTTTTGTCAGCATCTACAGTCTGCTCCAATTTGGCCTATAATCCCTTCTTCCATATTCAAAAGAAAAAAAGGCAGATGAATTATTTTCATATCACGTGTCTCTGCTACTCTCTTCCTTTTGCTCCTCTTCTACTTTTAAGGACTGAGGTCATTAGATTGGGCCCACCTTTATAATCCAGGGTAATCTTCCCATTTCAAGATCACCTGGTTGGTAATATTAATTACATCTGAAGTCTTACTTCCTTTTGCCATGCAACATGGTAAATGTACAGGTTTAAGGAAATAAGATGTTGATATCTTTGGGGGGACCATTATACCACCTATTATATATGACCTAACAATTAAAAATACAACCTTCAAAAATTTCTGTAAATTATTTTTATCAGGCATGCCCCAGGGCTGTAGAGTCCTTTTTACCTTTTAATGCTAGTAAACACACATTACATTCTGCAGATTTCCACATGGTCCCATGGATGTCTCTCTCCCCAAGCTTGGGACTCAAAATTGTCATTCTCCCAATTTTTCACTGAAAAGATGGATTATTCTCACAGCAGAGCAGTGACTGTCTAGAAAGAAAACTGATGGTTAATTCCTTTACCAAGTATTTTCTTAATTCTCCCTGATCAATCAATATAATTGTTCAAGGTTAGAACTGTGAGAATAATACAACAGGTTCTTGAAAATTTTTTCCTATAAATTTAATTAATTTAGCATCAAAGAGGTCTTACTATATTCATTGAAGCAGAAAGTGTCTATGTATCCTGAAACATAAATGTTAGCCTCTTTATGGTGGCTAGGACTTCAGAAAAATTCATTAATGAAAAAGCCACAAAATTTCTAAATTGATCTCTCCATTTATTTACTGTTTCTTAAAATATCAACTTCATTAATATGAGTAGTTGTTCTCTGGTCCCTGTTCTTTATTTCATTTTATCTTATCATCAAGTCCAGTGTCTCCTGCATATTAGGCAAGTGCTCTGCCACTGAGCTACATCCCCAGCCCTTTGGCACCTATTCATATGAACAGAGATGGCCATACACATAGCTCCTGAGTTTTCATGATTATAAGCTTAGCCTTAATTCTCTCTGAGTCTAAATCAAAGCTGAAGCTGCATGTGTGTAATTCTAATCAATGTATAACCTGCAGGATACGCTATATTACATAAGACAAAATGTTCTACCCCTTAGATTTGTAGTTAAGGGAACATTACTGTGATTAAGGAAAATGCTCAAAAATTGAGTGTCATGCAGTTTATAAACTTTCTAATAGCCATAGAACAAAAACAATAATCATTAAAATAATCAAAGTTCACGAAATCCTGTTGTAATTTGGTTCTGCATTATTATATCAAATTATCACCTCAATCAATACATAGAGGTTCAGATGTTATCTGTTTTAAAGAAGAAAAAAATTGAGATCCAAAGAAGTGAGTTAATTTTCTCAGGAACACACTGGGAATATGTAATGGCCAGGAGCTCAATCCACATTTCTCTGATCTGAAGTCCATCAAAAAGTTATCAATAGAATGATACAGTATAATTTTGATAGATTAGAAAAAGGATGCTTTCAAAATATTCCATACTTATTTGCATTTCCATTCATGCCTACATTTATGACTATCTATGCCAGTATCTCTTTACACCAATATTATATCCATAGGTACCAATACCACTCCCCTTCCCTCAATTTCTCTTCAGGACATATATTTAAAAATTAATACTGGCTACATTTAAGAATGGAATAATTTGTCTTAAAATTCTACTTTTTCTCTGTCTATATTTTTAATTTTTTTAAATTTTTTTATTTACTTATTGATTCATTGAACACAAATGGAGTACAGCTATTGTTTCACTGGTTGTACACAAAGTAGAGTCACACCATCTGTGCATTCATGCATGTACACAGGGCAATGGTATCTGTCACACATTCTGTTATTATTTTTACCCCCAATCAGTTCTTAGCTGTATCCTAGGAAGATGATTTTTGTTTATTTTGTAGAGAATGAAAAGTGTTGACTTTCCTATTCTGCTAGGGCTCTGGAGTGGCATCTTTTCCTTAGGTGGCTTCTTTTCTGCTGTCTGCCACAGGTCAAACACATTTGTCCTACTGTTTCCCTTTTCTAACTAAAATCCACCAAATCAAATTGTAGTCAAGGCACTGTATTATTCTTTGTAACAGTATGGCTTTATTTTTTTAAATGCTGTGAATATCTGCTGAGTGGCATTTATTCTTTTTTACAGCCCTGCATGAATAGAGCATCTAAGTTTTAAAGGTTTTTAATTATACTACACTTTTTCCTCTTAGGTGCCTTTTATTCAGTTCTTTTTAAAGTCTATAAAGCTTTGTTTTCTTATCAACTGAATTATCAAATATCTAATTATGCAAATAAATATTTTCTATTATATTAGCTTACTTACCAACAATAACGAACTCAGATTTCCATTTAGAAACTTGGGAAACATAAATTATAAACAAATTGTGTGAATGTCCTTGATATTTTATGGAAAGTGCAGTAAGGAGCTCTTGTCTATTTGTTTCCTAATTTAATATAAAGAACAGTCGAGCATCATCAATAAGGCTAAAAATCTTTTCTTGAAATATAAATAAATGCTTTTTTTATTATGAAAGTAAGATACAATGTGTTAAAATATCAATCTTGAAAGGATGCATGGAAAAGTTAGACATTCACCAATATTCTTAAAATGTAGAGGATCTTTAGATTATGTAGAGGGAAATGAAATGGGGAGGGACTGGGGGTATGAAAAATGGTGGAATGGTACAAACATCATTACCCTATGTAGGGCTGGGGATATAGCTCAGTTGGTAGAGTGCTTGTCTTGCAAGCACAAGGCCCTGGGTTCAATCCCCAGCACCACAAAAAAATATCTACCATTACCCTATATGTACATATGTGATTAACAAGAATGATATGAATGTACCTCATGCACAACCACGGAAATGAAAATTTGTACCCCGTATGTATACAATGAATCAAAATGAAGTCTGTTAAAATAAATAATAAAAAAATGTAGAGATAATGATTGCACATTTTTTAGCGCACATATATTGACAAACATAAAAACCACAATGTTTTGTTCATTCAAGTCAATGATTTGTCTTGATTAATTGTAGTAGATTATTCCATTATATAATTGTATAGAAACATAAATAAATCATCTCTACTATAAACATACCTTGTTTTATTACATCTTACTATTACACATTGCAGATATTGCATATTTTACAAATTTAAGGTTTATGGCATCCCTTAGTCAAGCAAGACTATTTCTACCATTTTCCAATGGCATGTGCTCACTTCATTTCTCTGTTTCATGGGTTACTAATTCTCAGAATATTTTAAACTTTTTAATTATTATCATGTGTTTTGTGGTGATCTGTGATCAGTGATATTTGATGCTACTATTAAATTGTGTGGGGGCATCATAAAACATACCCATATAAAGTACCAACTTAATAAGTGTTGTGTGTATCCTGACTATTTAAATTGGCTGTTTCCCCAGCTTTCTCCTTCCCTATAGGCCTCCCTATTCCTTAATGCCCAGCAACATTGATATCAGGTTGATTGATAACCTTACAATAACATCAAAATGTTCAAGCAACACAAAGAGTCTCATATCTCTCACCTTAAATCAAAAGTTAGAAATGATTAAGCCAATGAGGAAGGGACATCAAAAGTAGGCTAAAATCTAGGCCTGGTATGCCAAATATTTAACCACCTGTGAATGCTGAAGAAAAGTTACTGAAGGAAATTAAAAGTGCTAGTTCAGTGAACACCCAAACGACAAAGCAAGACAGAATTATTGCTGTTAAGAAGAAAGTTTTAGTGGTCTGGATAGAAAATTAAGTAAACCACAACATAACCCTAAAACATAGACTAATCCATGGGAAAGCTTTAAGTCTTTTCAATTCTGTGAAGACTGAGAGAGGTTAGGAAGCTTTGGGAGAAAGGTTTGAAGCTAGTAAATGTTGGTATGTAAGATTTAAGAAAGGGAGCTGTTTTCATTACTACATTAGTCAGCTCTTTGTCACTTTATAGTGAGGCTCACTTTATTGCAGTAGTCTTGAACCAAATTTGAAAAATCTCCAAGGTATGCCTGTATTGAAAAGTTAATTGCTTGTTTTTATGTTACAAACACTGATAGTTTTTGTTATATAAGTTTATGTGTGCATTTTTCTGATTAGAAGATTAGAATATTCCTTAGAAAATTTTCAGAGAGCAAAATTCAAATGGTATGACTTATTCAATACTTTGAATCTATTTACAATATTGCCCTAAAAAGCAGTTGTGCCATTTTTTTTTTTTTTTTTTTTTTTTTGGTCATGAAGAATAAATCCTATTTACATGCCTTCTGCAGTGGCAATAAGAGGCAAAGTATCTAAAACTAAAGTTTTCAGACATTGGGAAGCAGGAAGTTAAGGACTGTGATTCCTGAGAACAGTGAACCAAATAAGGTAAGACTTAAAATAATCTCCCTAAATTCTACCTGGAGGCAATTTCCATATTGTAATAAAGGAAGTAAGAGCCCAAATATTGCCTGAGTTGAACAAGTAGTGATTTAACTTTGAGGAGAATGAGCCACCAGTATTTGTGGAGGTGTTTTGGGAGCAATGAGATCTGCAGGCCTTAACTGAAGGCTAATCATTTCAAAGAATGAAACTCCATTAATTGGGGGGAAACACAATTATTAGAGATAAATAACCTGAATAATTTCTGGAGTTCAGAGGGTGAGAAATCATTGATGTTCCCACCAAAAGTAGAGAAATCTGGGCATTTACAAAGCATTAAGGAGAGCTCCAACAGTGTTAAACACCTTACTGTGGTTAAACTAGCCCTGGAGTAAAAGTTATTCTAGGTTTGCCCTAAAAACACACAAAAAAATCCTCGTTATTATCAGGCTGATCCATGATAACAGTCTACCAAAACAAATTCAGCAACTTTAAAGGAATTCAAGAAAGTTTCCTACACAAAATGTATACATCATAAAGTCAAAGTGTTCTGTATCAAATCAAAAATAGAAATACAAAGAAGCAGAAATTGCACTCATAATTAGGAGAAATCACCTGAATTTAGGGAATTTGCAGATAAAGACTATAAAGTTGCTTTTATGAATATGCTCAGTGATTAAAAGGCACACATGAACCAAATAATGAGAAAATGTAAATGTAAAAACAACTGAAATTGAGCTTTTAGAAATGAAAAATAGAATATCAGAAATTAAAATCCACTGGATGGAATTTAGAGTAGAATAGATACCCACATCAAGTCAACTGAAAGATATAGCCAGAGAAACTCTTCAAACCTATACAGAAAGAAAAATATTGAAAAAATCTTTTCAGATCTTCAGGGTCTTACTGTATATATGCATTTATATCTCTATATCTATTGAAAGCATATATATAAGAATAAAATAAATTAAATAATTCAGTTGAAAGTTCAATAAATTTAATAAGGTAGAAAACTTTCTGAATTTGGAAAGGTAGATACTCTGAAATACTCAGAGAGTACTGAAGGGAAAAAAATAAGAAACTATAATTAATGTATCCAAGAGCTCTGAGACACCACTAAGAGACCTAAATTAAGGATCATATTTATTGAGGAAGTAACAGAAATGCAGGCTATTGGCATTAATTATCTTTTCAATGAAATAATAGCAGAAAATATTTCAAACTTTGAGAATGATAAAGATGTCTGCATACTGGTGGCATTTAGAACCCCAAATAGACAAGCCCAGAAGAAAACCTCTCTATGACACATTATATTTAAAATGCCTAAAAATCCAGAATAAGAAAAAAATTAAAACTGCAAGAGAAATGCCAGTTCACCTATAGGGGAAAAAAAGTCAGAATAATAGCAGTGTATTTTAAAGCAGAAACCATAAAGTCCAAGAGGGATTGGAATGTCATATTTCAAGGACTGAAAGAAAATAATGGTTAACCAGGAGTGTTATTCCAGGAAAGCTATCCTTCATAATTGAAGAAGATATAAAAACTTATCATGATAAACATCAATTAAATGAATTCAGACTACTAAGCCAGCACTGCAGAAGATAATTAAAGGAATCCTACACATAGAAGATGAAGATAAAAATAACCAAGAGAGCTTGGAGAAGAAAAAACTCTGACTACAATAGTAGATGAACAAATCAGAATTAGTATCAAATCAAACACTAGTAATAAATCAAAATGGCAGGAATGAATAGACATCTTTCTATAATATAATGAATGCAAATGGTCTCAATTCTCCAATTAAAAGACATGAAATAGCAGAATGGATTAAAAGATAAAATGGAACTATATGTTGCCTGCATTAAACATACTTCATAGACAAAGACATACAGAGACTTAAAGTGAAAGAATGGTAAGTGGTATTCCATGCAAATGAAATCTGAAAGCAATTTGGGTTAGCTAATCTCAAACCCAACAAAGCATACATAAAGACAAAATTAATCATAACAGACAAAAGGTGTTACTACATACTGGTAAAAGGAAAAATCCATCAAGAAATATATCCACAATAAATATTCATACCCTGAATGTCAGTGCATCTACTTACATAAAACAAATACTTATTTACATGAAGGCACAGATGGATCCCAATACAAAAATACTGGGTGATTTCAGCACACCTCTCTCACCAATAGATAGGTCATCCAGACAAAACTTCATCAAAAATACTACATACCTCAAACATGGTGTAGATCAAATAAACTTATGAGACATCTAGAGATTATATTTTAGGGTAACTGCTCATAAAACTTTTTCTAAAATATGTCATATTTTAGTCCACAAAGCAAGTCTTTGGAAATACAAAAGTGTTGACATAATTCCTTGCATATTATCAGATCATGATGGAATGACAGTAGAAATCAACAAGAAAAAATACAGAAACTCTATAAACACATGGAGACTGAATAATACAGTTTTGAATGATGAGTAGGTGATTGATGAAATCAGGGGAGAAATTAAGAAATTCTTAAGATCAAACAGTAATAGAAATGCAACATACAAGATTCTATGGTTCTCAGTGAAAGCATTTCTAGGAGCAAAGTTTATAACCATGAGTGATATTATGTTTAAAAAAATTCAGAAAAATCCTCAATAAATAACCTAATGAGGGATATCAAAGTTTTTTGAAAAACAAGAACAAACAAGGACAAAAAATCACATGATCATCTCAATAGAGACAGAAAAGCTTTCAACAAAATTCAACACCCATTCATGATAAAAACCATGAAGAAACTAAAAATCAAAGAAAGTTCCCTCATACCATAAAGACTCTATATGAAAAACCTAAAGTCAACATCATACTGAATAGGGAAAAAATTGAAAACATTTCTCTAAAAACAAGAAGAGAAGGATGTTCATTCTCATAACTCCTATTCAATATAGTACTTGAAAATTTAGCCAGAGTAATTAGGCAAAAGAAGGAAATAATAGGAATATAAATAGGAAAAGAAGAAGTCGAATTATCCATGAACAGATGGCATGATCCTATGCTTGGAAACTCCTAAAAGCTCCACAAGGAGCCTTATAGGACTGATAAACAAATTTAGCAAAATAGCAGGATAGAAAATCAACATAAAAAAATCCAGAATAACCAACACAATTTTGAGCAAAAAAGAAAAATGTTGGATGCATCACAATTACAAATTTCAAATTATACTACAGAGATATTGTAACAAAAATAATATGGTACTGGCATTAAAAAAAAGACACAAAGACCAGTGAAATAGAAGACACAGAGACCACACACACACACACGAGTCATCTCATTCTTGATAAAATCACCAAAAACATGCATTGGAGAAAGACATTCTTTCTTTTTTTAAAAATGGCGCTATAAAAAGTGGTTATCCATGCATAGACAAATGAAATTAGATTCCTGTCTCTCCATCCTGAATTTGGAGTGAACTCATACAGATCAAAGACCAAGGAATCAGATTAGAGTATTTCCAAATGATAGAAGTAAGTATATGGGAATCACTCCAACATTTATATGTAGGCAATAACTTCCTCAATAGGACTCTTAACTCAGGAAATAATATTAAGAATTAATTAATGGGATGGCATTTAATTAGAAAGCTTCAGTATAGCAAACGGCAGTGTGAAGAGAGTGCCTACAGAATGGGAGAAAGTCCTTGCCAGCGCCTCTTACAACAGTGATAATATCCAGAATATATAAAGAAATAAAAAATTATATACACACACATGAGGGGGGGAGAAATTTTTTAAAAAGCAAAGAAAAACCATCTAAATATCACAATTAATAAATGGACAAATGAACGAGCATCAGGATAGTGCTAGAATAATTATATATCCATCTGGAAAGGAAAGATATTTAATCTTTACATAGTTAAAGAGAATATGTTGAGAAAAATGGATATCAAAATGCAAAAGTGAGGATAAAAGCAGCCCTTAAACCAAATGAAATAATTAATTTGACATGGATCAAAGACTTTAATATAAAAGCTACCACTATAAAACACTTCAAAGAAATGTAGGGGAGCTAGGCATGGTGGCACATGCCTATAATTCCAGCAGCTCAGGAGGCTGAGGCAGGAGAAGGGTGAGTTCAAAGCCAGACTCAGTAAAAGTGAGGGGCTATACAATTCAGTTAGACCCTGTCTCTAAATAAAATACATAGGGCTGGGGATGTGGCTCAGTGATGGAGGGCCCCTGAGTTCAATTTCTGACAACAACAAAAAAAAAAAAAAAAAAAGAAAGAAAAGAAAGAAAGAAAAAAAATGTAGGGTAAATGCTTCTTATCATGTTTTATAGATACATAAATATAATACATAAACACTATTCATATATATATATTTGTGTATATATATATATATATATATATGATTCACTCATGCCCATTAAGATGTCTACCATCAGAAAAACAGAAAATAGCATTTATTCCTGAGAATATAGAGAAATTAAAACCTTTATGAACTCTTGTTGGGAATGTAAAATGGTACAGCTACTCTAAAATACAGTATAATGTCTCCTCAAAAAACAAAAAAATTGAAACATTTTCAATCTGCTCCAGATATTTCATTGAAAGCAGGGTCTTGATATCTTCATATACCCATGTTTCTAGCGACATTATTCTTAATAGCCAAAATGTGGAAGCACACAAGTACATCAAAGAATAAATGAGTTAACAAAATATAATTTATACGTACAAGGGAATATTCCTCAGGCTTAATAAGGAAGGAAATTCTGACATACGCTATAACATGAATGTATCTTGGGTACATAATGCAAAATAAAATATGGCTATACAGACAAGAACTGTATAATTCTATTTATATGAAGTACTTATATTAGTCAAATTCATAGAGACAGAAAATAGAAAGGCAAGTGCCATGGGCTCATGGGAGGGAAAAATGGTGAATTACTGTTCAATTTGCATAGAATGTTAGTTTTGAAAGATGAGAATAGTTTGAGGATTGGTTGTAAACACTGTTAATATGTTAACATATTGATATATTAACACTATTGAACTATATGCTTAAAATGTGTTGATAAGTTATTTTATGTATTTTACTATAATTGAATTTTATATGGCAAAATAAATTGATTTTTAAAAATAAGTCAGTCCTTATCTGTGTTCATATGCAAAATTATATTGGATAAAAACCTTAAGGTATAAAATTACTAAAAGAAAACACAGGGTAAAGTTCATTTTGAATTTAGATTTAGCAAATATTTATTAGCTAGGAGAGAGAAAATACAAAAATAATTGATAAATTGCATATTATCAAATTATAACCTTCTGCTACTGAGGAAACACTTAAGAAACTGAGTAGACAATCTATCAATTTGGACAAACTATATACAGTATTTGTATCTGACAAAAAATTATATTCAGATATATAAAAAACTTGTGTTTTATCATTAAGAGAAAAAATTCAATAAAGAAATTACATGATGGCCAATAAACATAGGAAAATATGTTCAAAATCATTTGGCCTCAGAAGTGCAATTTAAATTCATAAAGAAATAATATATATAGCTATTAGAATGGCTAAAGTTGAAAAGACAGACAATACCAACTTCTAATAAGGGTATGGAACAAAAGGAACTCTCATTAATTTTGGGTAGGATTCTAAAATGATAGGACCACTTTAGATAAGGGTTTCATAATTTCTTACAATGTTAAACATATCCTTTCTATATGATTCAGCAATTCCGCTCCTAGTTACTTACCCAAAGGAGTCGTAAATATATACCAAAACCAGATCAATTAGGAATGCAATTCTTTTAACATGAATTTTCATAAATGCTTTATGCATAGTTGTTCAAGAAAATTTTTGGAGGTTATTTAGCAGATTGAGCTTAATCCCTTACCCCACCCCCAAACTTGAGTGTAGGCTGTACTTAAAGACTCATTCTAATGGATATATATTATAGTAGAAGTGTGGATGCTTGATTTGGAGAATAGGTCTTAAAGGGCATTGTAGATTCTCTTTTTCTTCTAATAGAGCATTCTGTAGAAATATACTTTCTTTGAAGAAGCTCATTAGAGTGGTTCATGTGAGTAGGAACTGAGACTTCCTATCAAAGACATCAAAGAATGAAGGCCACCAGACAGTTTTTGAAACCAATTCTCCAGCCCCAGTTAAGGCCTCAGATGATTACAGTTCTAGCCAACAGCTTGAGTTCACCATGAGAAACTCTTAACCAGAATTATCCAGCTAAGTTGCTCTCAGATTTCTGACAAAATTGTGTGAGATACAAGAGTACTTATGGTATGATTCCACTTCTATAAAATTCCAGAAAGGACAAATGAATACATAGTTGACACAAAGGTTATCAGTGTTGACTGCAGCCAGAATTGAAGAGTGGGATTAAGTGCAAGAGGGCATAAAATAACTTCTTAGAGTGATGAAAATGTTCTGTGTCTTGAATGTTGTGGTAGTTGCATGGTTAAATCAATTTATCAAAATTCATCAATTATAGTTTGGATCTGGAATGCCCCCTGAAGGCTCATGTGTTGAAGACTCAATCCCTAGTTCATGCACTATTGGGAGATGGTAGAAACTTTAGGAGGTATGATATAGTTGGAAGGTCATTAGGGGCATGCCTAATTAAGGGTATTATTATGGTTTGGGTATGAGGTGTCCCTGCCAAAGCTTCTGTGTTAACGCAGGAATGTTCAGAAGTGAAATGATTAGACAATGAGATCTGTAACCTGATCAGTTCATTCTAGAGTGAATGGAATGCCCAGGTGGTACCTGTAGGTAGGTGGGGCATGGCTGGAGGAGATGGTTCACTGGGGATGTGTCCTTGAAGGGTTCATCTTCCCTGAAGTACCGTCTTTGTTCTGTCTCCCTGCTTCCCAGTCACCAAGAGCAGGGCATCAGTCCTCCACCACACCCTTCCATCATGATGTTCTGCCTCACGTTGGGCCTAGAGCAATGAATTCAGCAGACCACGGAATAAACCTGTGGAACCATGAGGCAAAATAAACTTCCTCCTCTAAGTTGTTCTTGTTGGATATTTTGGTCAGAGTGATGAAAAGCTGACTAACACAGATATATTGGGACCCTGGCCCCTTTCTCTCCCTCTTTCTCTGCCTCCTGGCTGCCTTCCGCTGAGCAGCTATCCTCTGCCCTGCTCTTTTGCCTTGACTTTCTATCCCAGCACAGGCCTAGAAACAATGGAGCCAGTGACCATGGACTGAATTGGGAGCCAAAATAAACTTTTCCTTCTTTTAAGTTGATTTTCTAAAGTATTTTTTCTCAAGTATTTCTCAAATATTTTTTTCACAGCAAAAGGTATCCTTAAAATGGGTGCATTTTTTTGCACGTGCCTTTTACCCCAGTAGAGATATAAGATTACCTCAATTTTGATTGCCATCAACAGTGAAAGACAGTATTAAAAATTGTTTCCTGACATTTATAAAGATAAATTTCTCTTTATATCAGAAGGTTTTGAAATTATCGACTGTAGCAACTTAATGCAATTTTTGTAAGTTTGTTAATTTGGAATTCAAGTACTTCAGTTCTAATATGCTTATTTGGTGTTGATAATTCATTATTATACTTATATAATTTTATATATTTACATAGTAACATTTGGATACAGAAACAGGGAGGAAGGCTCTCATGACTTAGTTATTAAAAATCCAAAGGATTACCTATTTAAATGCTTCAGAGTTTAAGCAAATAAGATAAAACAAGAAGGACTATACAGAAAGAATTAGGTTTGATAATGACTGGGAAATGAATAACTCATCTATATTTAAAAAATAACTCTCCAGAAAACCAAAAATATGAGAGCAGGTAAGTCCAAAATTTGTAATATCATAAAATTACCTACAAATTAGTGAGTAGAAAGAACTCCTCAAATTTAACTTCAGTAATTTAAATTGCCTTCCAAAATTTTTGATGTATTTCACACTTTTATCTTTGATGAAACTTTATCTTATTTCTTAGAGGTTAGCAGGAGTAATCCTATCTCAGTTAATTTTGTCACACCATGTGAACTTTGAAATATCTAAATTTCAGATTGGTTACCAATTTCATGAAAAATAATGTTTCAAAGCTTTTAGGTAATGAAAGAAATTAACAGTTCTCTCAAACTGGAAACTGGTAATTTATAGAAGACTTTGTGAAAGAGAAGTAGGAATACAAGAAACATTTTGAAATTATTCATCTTTCATGTCTTTTCTTAATTTTATTATTAAGATTATGGGAGGAAGGTAGAATAATTGTGTTATGTTTTTCAGTACTCAGCCATCAAATATTTATTAAATGTTTATGAATCTGGCAAATGTAAAAAAATAGCAACTAAATGCTCTGAAGGTATGCTTTGAGAGCTGGAAGACAGGGTGTAATAATATTTGATATGTGAGGATATAGGTAGACTAAAAGGTTTGAGAAGACACAGGAAGCAGATGATGAAACAAGTTACTTTGAGCTAACTTTAGCCCTGGTATTTCTGTCCCTATTTTCATATTTATTCATTCTTTAAATTGCTCACATACTGTTAGGCCCTCATTGCCCATGGTGGTCAGATAAGATGTCTTCAAGCATCATCTTGGGATATTTTTCTTTCATAGGTATCTCCCCACTTGTCCTATTATCCTGAAGAATCCATCCAGAGATGCTGTTTATCTGTCTGTCTTCATTTGTACTTTCTTTCCCCCATTTTGTAAATCTGGTCTCCATAGGAAAGACAGCAGCTTTTCATTTTAGAGAAAAATCTATTTTAAGTATTAGCTGCTTGGGGGAAGGTTGGAGACTTTAATCCTTCATCTCCTTTTCTTTAACAATGCTAGCTGGCAGGTAGTCAGCAGGAAAGTAAAAGTGGAGCTTTCAGAAAGAAAACATTCTCTGTAGAAAGTAGTGGCCCATTATGATGTTGAACAAAGTAGTTCTCCTGGAATCATTTTTCTAGGAAAGCATGCTAAGCCTTTTTGACTTTATTATTAAGAAAAGGAAGAAAAGAAGAGACACTAGAGAAAAAAGGAGGGAAAAAGAAAAGAAAGAAAAATAAAAGGAGATTTAAAATGAAAGAAAAAACCTAATGGAACAAAATGATAAACCACTTTTACTCTGATCCTCATAATTTTTATCATTGTCTTTTTTTTTAATTTTTACAGACTGCATTTTGATTCATTGTACACAAATGGGGTACAACTTTTTGTTTCTATGGTTGTGCACAATGTAGATTCATACCATTCATGTAATCATATATGTACATAGGGTCCTGAGGTCTGTCTCATTTCACCACCTTTCGCACCCCTGCCCCTTCCTCCCTCTCATTTCCCTCTATGTAATCTAAAGTTGTCTTTTGTCATATTTCATGAATTGAAGTAAAGGCATTTAGTGTGCATTTTCATAAGTGACTGTTAGAGTTCCTGTGTTAATTTTGGACATTTCATCTATTATTAATGTTTTAAGATGCTAAGTAAGGGGAATAGAATGTCTCTAAAGACAATGAGAAACATAACCTCTAAACTCAGCTGCACCTCATGCAATTTGGCTCCCAATGGTAGTCAGAGGAAGCTCTTATCCCTGAACAGTTGTTAAATGTTGTTTTTATTTATTTAGTATTTGCTGTGTCAAGGTTGGCAATCATTGCTGGTTGGTTTTTGTTGTTGCTTTGGGGTTATCATGGAGAGATTGAAGACTAGAAAATATTTCACCTCTCAGCCTATATGACTGAGTCCTTCTTGCCAAACAGTATCCAAGCTATATTAGATCACTCTGAGTCACACAGGTTAAACTCCTATCTTTAGGACTGGTCATTTTATTTCGAAGTATTTGATGAAAAAAAATTCATGTTAATGATACTGTTTAAACATTTCATTGCAGTTTTTTAAAAAATAGCATAGAGAAAGCATTCTGTTATCTTGGTTTTTCTATTAAATGTTGATATTCTAAGATTTTTTCTCTAGATTTTTTAATGTGTCCTAAAATTCCCAAATTGATAACTTCACCATTTTATGCTTGCATCAGTTAGCATGTATATTCCAAAGTTGCTGGGCATTAATCATTATTTGTAATTAGTCCTATATGAATTGTATCTCTTATTTTAGTTCTGTGATAGCATTAAATATATTTTTAAACTTGTCTTAAATTTTCCCTCTTTGAGATGTTGCTTAGATAATGCTTAGATGGCTATCATGGCCTACACCTTTGTTGAGAGGAATTGGTATAGGAAAATGACCTTCTTGTCTGAAAATTTTGTGCTACTGGCACATATTTAGCCTTCCCACTCTTAATAAATTTACATGAATGAAACTGAGAAAGGTAACAAAAGTATATTAGTTTAAAACTTTGACATTTAAGCAAATTTTTCATTATCCTAATAAAAAGTATATAACATTGTATACTGTGATTACAAGCATGTGTTTAATGTCCTGTTGCATATTTCTTCCAGAATATGGATATAGGATGCTATTCCCAGCAGCACATTAGAATGCTTTGCAGTTTCACTCCTACCTGACTTCCAACTTGGTTCCATTATGTGCCTGTTATATTAGATGAGTCACTTTATTTCTTAATTATGTGAACTTATCTGCAAACCATCAGTAATTTTTAAACAACTCTGTGTGTGTGTGTATTCAACTATAATTTGTATAGCTCCTTGGCTCCTTTATTTAACAAAACTGCAATGGCAAGATCATTAAAATGACAATACTGTCCTTGCCATTAATTATGACTTATCTCATTTCCTTGTTAATGAATGCACCTTAATTTTGAAAGAGTTGCTTCTTTGTTCTGCAGCAATATTAATATTCCTAAAATTCCGTATGCAATTTCATGAAAAAGTGTCTGAATTAAAAGTTTAGTTAGGAGTATCTGAAAGGATAGTTTTACTTACAAGTCAATTCTAAGACGAGGCACTGAGTAGGCCTTCCTTATTTTGAGTAACTTTTTTATATACATGTGTCTAGAAGTGTAACTATAATAATGTGTGTATTATATATTCAGCTGCTTAGAGTATTCCTGAGGATGTCAGGCTTCGACAGAGGAGCTAAATAGGCTAGAATGTTAATGCAGAATTAAGAGCCACTAGGATGGAAAATCATGGTGATAATATGTTAACATTATTGCCTTTAGGCTGTGGGACCAATGAACATGTAAGCATGGAAACTGTATGATTGCTTTGCCTTAGGAAGATCACTGGAGGATGTAGAGAGGATAAATTAGAAGAGAGCTTTCATATGGGGAGTATCTTGGCAAGAGACAATAATGGTCTCACTTAACAGAAATGAAGAGTTAGAAAGGGATGGACTTCTGTAACAGATGAGGCACAGCACAGAATTGATAGGACATTGGGACTATTTGAGAAATGTGAGGGTAGAGCCAAGAATATATTCTAAATTTCTGCCTAGAGCAACTGGGTAGATGATAATACCTAGATCCAGAAAAGAGACATAGAATATTTTGGGTATTTCTAAGCATGAGAAAATATTAATTGGCCTCTATCCATTCTTTTATATACTATATACTTTGTTCCTCCCTTTTTTGGAAGACGCAGCCATCTTCTTTCTGGTAGGTCTTATAGCTCTTTAGCATCTATGAAGATCAGGCAACCCCTACCTAAGAATAATTGGCTACAAATAACCAATAGAACTTCCAATTGCAATGAAGAATATATATTCTAGAAAACTAAATGATGAAATGCCTCGGTCTAACAACATATGATTCATAATGTCAGGTTAACTTCATCATTTTAAAACCATTGGCTTTATTTTGACCAAGAAAAAATTTCTTTAAGTAGCTTTAATTCAGAAAATTTCATGCTGAATTTACAACATTTGTTCCATTTGATGTGATTGGACAGGATTGAGGGCTTGCATGGGGGTGAAAATGAGAAAGATTCCTATTACTTGCCTGATACTATGTTGAACATTTAAATATCATCACATTTAATTTTTTCAAAACATTGTTACTTAGCTTCTTCATAGATCTGGAACAGATTGAAATAGTTTGAACAACTAAAGTAGGACTGAATATTTGCTTTACTCTAAAATGCAGGAAATAAATAGTATTGGAGGATGCACTTGAAAAGAGAGCACATCAGCTTAATTTTTGGAACTTTATCTTAACAATCTATCTTGATAGCTGAGCACAGAATTTCTCTTCAACTATTGGGATTTTTGGCAGATTGGTCCCTGTCTTTCTGTAGCAAATAATTTTGACTTCTGCTCAAATACTGTCTTTTTCCCCCATTACTGGGATGCTCTACCACTGAGTTACATTTTCCAGCCCTTGTTATTTCTTATTTTGATACAAGACCTTGCTAAAGTGCCAAGATCAGCCTCAAACCTGTGATCCTCCTGCCTCAATCCCCAGAGGCATGTACCACCATGCCTTGCTCTAATAATGTCCTGAAGGATTATGGTTATGTTTTAATCCTTTTCTATTCAATCTTGTATTTTTCCTTTTCTTTCCATGGTTTTAATGAAGTTACAGTCTATGGTTTTCATGAAATTAAATGGGTCTGGCATTTTACATACCAAGGGTCCCTTGTTCCATAACATGTGATGCCAAAGTTTGGAACTTGGTAAACACAATTGATAATTTTCTTCAAATTTTCACATATATCTTCCTTGAAAACCAGAACTAAATAACAATAATTAGGTCTATAACCGAACACACAGATTTAACCTATGACATTAGTTTTTTCTCCATGTATTTTTCACAGGCAAGACCTTCAAGCTGAATGATGAATGATAGTATTTATAATATTCTCCGTTGCCGTTTCTCTTTTTGAATTTCATAATGTTGGGAACACAGATAGGAAATGTGGTTGAACATGTTGTTTTCCATTGTGCCATTTAAGTTTAAATATGCATTCAATAATTTTTGCAGAAATGACTCAATGCATCATATGGAGAACCCATTCATTATGAGCCTTTGAAGATTAAGAAAATTTTATTGATAATTTATATAATTACATCACTTTCCTTTTCAGCATTCACTGAAGCTGTTCTGGCTAATGCCATCAGTGATTTTTGTTTTGGTGGTGGTGGTATTGGTGGGGTGTGTGTATGTGAGATTGAAATTAATGCATAAACATTTTTTTTCTCATTAAATCTACCTACTTACCCCATCTCTTTTCATTTTGAAGTTTGTAATTATTGCCTTCTAGAACATCCTCTGTCATCTTCCTTAGAAGCTATTCTCTATCTTTCTTTTCTCTGAGATCCTCTAGTTCAACCTTTCTGATGAGGGCAATTTTATTCATCTTTGGAACAGTTGGGGAAGGTGTACTGTGAACCAGGGATTGTGCTAGCTGCTAGGGTGTAGTGCTGAGCACTGGGGCTATGACATAATCGGATGCCAGGACAGAAGTAATTAAGTGGTACTTACAACCCAATATGACAAGCACCATGGAGAAGAGAAAAGTTTACAGTTAAGAGACATCTGGGAGCACCCAGAAGGGCCTTAATCTAGACCAGACTCAAGAAGAATTTCTGCATATGGGTTAGTCAGGCAAAGAGGAAATGAAGACATTTTCTAGGCATGCACAAAACTTTTGGGTTATATATTTCTAAAACTTCCTGGAAAAAGTTCTCCAGGTATGTAAAAAGGCTCAGAAGTGGAGAGACAGAGTGTGTGTGTGGCACTTCATTAGTACTGTAAATGGTTCACTACAACTGAATGTATATTTATGTTACTTTCTGTGGATCTACAAAACTCTTGTGGTTTCTGGTGTTTATGTCTTTGTGATTTTTCTTGGCTCAAGAACAGAACTTCTGTACTCTACTTTCATTATAACTTCCCACATGCCATAAGTCCTAATTCAGCCCGTAGATAATGGGTGCTTTATTACTGTTATTGACTAATTTTAGGTGCCTGGGGCAGATATGTAAATACACTTCCAAGTTTGTCATAATGAGTGAGGATTGATATGTATGTTGCTTCTCTTATGGGGAAGTCAGAATGCGATGATTATAGTGTTGTACTGGCAAACATTCAACTTCAGGCTACTTTTGGTAAAGTACGTAGCATAGTTTTTATGTTACAGTATGTAATTGACCTAGGCAAAGGAGTAGTTTTTTCTGGAACACATCACAACCTAAGTTATAAATCAGAGACTCCTGGATAATTATGAAATGGTTTTCAATAATATATTGTGCAGCTTCTTTATGTTATAGAAGAGGAAACTGGAACCCAAAATTCATGTTGATTTTTTAAAGTCATGCTTAGTTTTATTTCTGGCACTTCTGAGAATAATTATTCTAGCTGTTTGCATTTCCTGTTATTTATTTAATTTATTTAATCAACTTTTGCATTAATAAACTAGCAAACATGGTATACAAATTATTGCAAATAAAAAAGTGAAGAACTACTAAGGGTAGAATTTGAGACTTACCTTGTCTTTCAAAAGTCAAAAGTTGAGGAATTCTGGAGGGAGAAAGTGGAGATTTTCTATTTATTATTGTAGGTGTTTTATGGTAGACAAAATGTAAACAAATCACCTTAATTTTATGCTCTCCTGTCACATAAAAAATAATATTCAGAGATAAATCTCCAATTCATGTCTGTTTTTTGCTAGAGATTGTTTTTGTTTGAGGCAAAGCAGTTAATCTAATTTAATATTCACCTTGTTCCTATGCAAATATCAGTATTCTTTTATGAATTAGGATATTGAGACACTCCAAGATTGGAGTGAATAATCACTTTAAGACCTCTCAGTTAATGAATAGCACAACTGATGTCAGAGCATAGTCCATGACATCAGTACTCCGGCTTTGCATACTTTCTTCTTAAGAACAGGAGGAAGGAGAGAAGAAAGAAGACAAAGTAGGAACAGAAAGAAGAGGAAAGAGAAATGCCACTTGTTTTATATTTATTATCCATCATTCACAATATTTAGGACAGGTCACACATTATTGTTTTTAATCTTTATACTAACCTTCTGAAATGGATATTATTTCATCTTATAGTCCAAGAAACTGATTCTCAAACAAGTTATAGTCATGCAGTAAGAATTAGAGATCTTGAAAACTTCATGAAGTGGACTCCCAGACTGTTATTTCCCTATACAAAAAAAAAAAAAAAAAAAATAGATGTTGAATAATTTAGTTAAATTTTATTTAATTTTTCTAAGAGAAACCAGAGAAACAAACCTCTGGTTCTGAAGCCCAGTGTGTTGGTCACATCAATTCTCTTTCAGAGAAAAATGTCAGCCTGTTTCGGAACTGAAGTGAAAGTACGGAATTAAAAGTTAATATCAAAACTGAAACAAAGCCACGTTTTGTGAAGCACGCATTAATAGGAGTACACTGGATCAAAGGATGTGATCTCACTTCATAGTCAAACAGGTCCTGCAAGCCCAGGTAACACGGGAAGCAGAATGGTAATTATTCACAGAAGAAAGCAGGTAGTATAGTGTTACAATACTACAGTAGAAAGTCAGAAGGTCACAAAGCTTGCAGGGTAACTGACACAACTTGAAACTGCTTGGCTTCCTTTAAAAAGAAATAACAAAATGGGAGAGAATCAAGCAAGCTTGCCTAACACGTCTTTGCAAGGTAAGTGCCAACAGCCTATGAAATGTTCCCAGTCAGAAATTTAAGCAGTGTTGATAGCTGTGTTTGTGTGAGTGTGTGTGCATGCACACACACGTAAGCACATATGCCCTCTGCCGTGTTTCCAGGTGTTCTTGGAGGGTGAGGAAAGGAGGTTGGGGTTGTTGATTGAGAACACGAATGCTGTCTTGTTGTGTCCAGTAATGACCAACAGTGAATCATAAGTTCAGTGGAAAGTAAGAAAAATCTTTTAATCTCCAATGTAATGCTGGAGAAATGGTGCAACCAACTTCCAACATGTTTTTATGTTGGACCTTTTCCAATATTAGCAAAATGTTGATTTTTGTCTCTACCTGTGGAATTTTTACTTGTAATCAAGTGTTGCTATCTCTGGGGTATAACCACTAAGTGTCCTTGTAATAAATATAACCCCTTTTTAAAGAGAGAAAACAGGAGCTCAGGGGAGAGCTTATCAGTCAGGGAGAGCGGTTTATTTTACAAGTCTTACTTAATCAGATACCTTTGTCCTTTGAAGGGATTGGCTTTGTTGACACTGGCTTGACAGGCATCTATAGTTAGGCTTGCTAGAAACATGCAAGGCAGCTCACATATTTCACTTTTATGAGTGAGAAGAGTTCTTTAAAAAAAAAAAGTAGAAAATGGACCAAATAATTACTTATTGTGATGATTTTTGGTAGTCTACTTTCTTGTAAATTCTTTACCACCTTTATAAGTGAAATTTTGATCAAGACATAGTGTAAAAACTTACTTAATAATTACATTTTGTTTAATTATGTTCTTGTGAAACTGCAAACAATATGGTACCAAGAAAAATATGGAAACTACGCAGTGTTCCATTAAGTACAAATAATTAAAAGTATAAGTACATCTATGAAATATAACACATTTCAGAATAGTAATCAGGTAATTGTAGGTATGTCTGATCAAAAAAGTATTTCATCTACTTTATTGTTTCATTACCATATTTTTCTTTGGTTTCTTTTATTCTTTATATCTGCTTAAGGATCCCAGAATCTTAGTTTTGTCTCTGTGTAAAATGCTATTATAAAGCATTTTAACATAAAAGATTAATAAAAAGGATCATTTAATGAATTTCATCAAAGAGAAACAACATGATAAAAGGATCATTTAGCATAATTCATAATTTGTTTGTATGCTTTTTATGAACCAAATGGTATCATGATAGTATACATGATTATAACAGGTTCCTTTTGTATCTGTAATATTTTTCCTTGGAAAAACTTATGAGAAGCACCTAGGTGTCTAGGGATGTTCCTATAAGTAATGATTTTGTATAAAATGCATGTAACTGGAAACCATTTGAATAGCTTGTCCTAGGCTGTATTGGGGCATTACCTGTCTGTGTTTAGGGATTGAAATAGACCAGGGAGTAAACAAACCTCTTCTCTCTTCCCTTATCAACTACATTTGTGTTGGGATCATGGGTGATATTTACTTCTTATATTGGAGTCCTACAATGTGTATAGACATTTTTTTTCTTTTGCTCTGGCACTTTTATGCATGTTAGGTTCCTGGCAATAGGTATGTCCAATTGTGTAAAGGTAGCTTTCCCTTTCTCATATCCACATATATGAACAAAAATGCAACTACTTTCAGAATTAGTAATCAACATATCAGAAAAACATGCACAAAATTTAATTTAAAACAAGTGCTACAGTATATAATTTTAGGGCCATGGGTTAAGTTAGGAGATGGTGTGACTGCTTCTGTAAGACATCTGTAGCTAAGGAACACTTGTGAGGTCGGTTCTATCCTGTGTACTATCTTTTGTGTACTCTGTGAGGACTTTTCAATAAGGAATGTGTTGTTCTCTTCTGATCTTATCTGAGTTGAAATGTATCCTTGGTCACTCTACAAATAGTTCAGATCTGTCCTCTTGGAGTATTGAAATGCTTTAATTCCACATGAATTTGCATTAAGATTATTAAGAGACTCTATTAATCAGATGAGAGTTGAGAAACAGGTATTTGGTTGTTGGTTTTAAATGATATCTGAATTCTTAAAATTATAAAAGAAAGCACTGGGAGAATAATTTACAACTTTATTTGCATGTATGAAGGTAAAAGATTTTGATATGTTTGTGTAATGGCTTATAAAAGATATCAAAAATATCCTGGAGTCTTCATTTGGAGAATTAACTAATATTATTTTTTCACTGTGTAATACCCTGTTTTATATCTGAAACTGTTTCAAAATGATCAAAGTAAATGAAAAAGGGGTTTTAAATGTTTAATTTTGCTTTGTACTTAATAGCACTTATAAAAAAGTGTGACGGTCTTTGAAATGATATTAATTATTATTGATTTTACTTACAAATGGATGTTCTGTTGAAATAACTATGCTCATATACTATGCTTTATACATTCAATATATGAATGATTGACTCGCACAATTTGGCTATGAGGATATTATATCTTCATTAAATTATATATATTATCATTGGAATTCCATCATATGCTCTGGTAATGATTTTCTAAAACTATGTATCTAGTTATTCTGATTCACTGTACCATCTCTAGTTAAAATTTGGAGGGCATTAAATTTTGGAGGGTCTGATTGTGACCCTTCAAATCCATTTGTTGGAACTTAATCCTCAAAGCAATTGTACTGGAAGATGGGACCTTTGGGAGGCGTTCAGGTTATGAGGCCTCTGCTTTCATAAATGGATTAAGGCTGCTATAGAAGGGGTTTGTGGGAGTAGATCTGCTCACTCTTGCCCTTCTGCCTCCTGGCATGTGAGGATGCAGCAAGAAGACCCACATTAGCCAGGTGTAGTAGCATATACCTGTAATCCCAACAACTCAGGAAGCTGAGACAGGAGGATCGTGAGTTCAAAGCCAGTCTCAGCAACTAGGCAAGACCCTGTCTCTAAATAAAATTAAAAAGGTCTGTGGATATGGCTCAGTGTTTAAAGCCTCTGAGTTCAATCTCTGGTACCAAAAAAAAAAAAAAAAAAAAGGCCTACACAAGATGCTGACACCATGATCTTAGATTTCCTAGTCTCCAAAACTGTAAAAAATAAATTTCTGTTCATTACCTGGTCTGTGGTATTCTGTTGGAGCAGAATAAAACAGTCTAAGACAGAGGGCCAGCATAGAATTGCTAAAGATTATTCATTTTGGTGCTATTCCTGTATGTGACTGAACTACTTATATAACCAAGGTCCTGGTTGCACAGTGCCCTTATCATGGAGTCCATGTACTAATAACATTTAATGTTTTCATTAGCATTGGGAACCCATTTTTCCCTAATGAAAATGAAGTTGATCCAAGGCTCTCTTTAGCATATATGAACAGATCTCAGTTATCCCTTCAAATATAAAAAAGCAGTCTCTCTCTTTCAGACCCTATGTCCATGTAACCCCACAGAAAAATTAAGATGTTGTACATGAAGGTTTATAATAGTCTCTGGATCCATAAATTAGTTATTTAGGGGAAAACAATGTAAAAATTATTTTTCTAATCTTTGAAAATACAAATAAAATGTATAAATAATCTGGTGTAAGGAATAGGGACCAGTGCTTTCTAAGCACTCTTTCTTGTTGAGGAAAGGGAGAAGAATTATTTCCTTGTGTAACATGTGCAAACTCGGTTATACCGCCAAGTGCTCTGTGTCGGTCTACACTAGGAGTGGAGGGCTGTGGCTTAGATGATACAGATGGCAGCCTCCTTTCCAGTATGCAGACACCTAGATATGCTTTACTACATGATTTTTCCAGAGTTGCCCTTGGGCACATAAGGGCTTCTTAACCTCTTTTCTTTCAAGATGAACAAACATTTTCTACTTGTCCCAGTACTCTTATTAACAGGCATGGAATGTCCTAGTGAAGATTATTTTTTAAAAAGGAAATAATCTTTTATCATACAGCTATGGACCTTACCTGCTGAGTTCTTCCTATCTCGGGAACAGTCACTAGCAACTTTTGTTTTTGTTTTCTTTCTCTCTTTACATCCTTGGTCAAAATATGTACCACTTTTTAAATAATGCAATTTATTACTTCCCCCTTGGGACTATTTAAATTAAAAAAAAAAAAAAAAAGGATTTCTGAGTTTTCACAAGGTGGAGAAACCTTGTGAGAAGAGGTGACCTTAAGTGGGGGCCTCGCTTCTCCTCTGGGCTTTTTAACATATTGGGTACTCAGGTTTCCTACTGAGCAATTGTGGGGATGTTTTTGAGTACTTCTGAATAAAACAAAAAAAAAGCAACCAAACAAACAAACAAAAACCTTCCTCAATTCTTTCTCTTTCTTTGTTTTCTGTTTTTTTTTTTTTTTTTTTCTTTGTACTAGGGATTGAATCCAGGAGTACTTTACCACTGAGTTACATCCCCAGTCTTTTTTTTAAATTTTTTTGTTTGATGCAGGGTTTAGCTAAGTTGCTTAAAACCTCACTAAGTTTCTGAGACTGGCCTCAAACTTGTGATCCTCCTGCCTCAGCCACTGGATTACAGGTGTGTGCCACTGCACCTGGGTCTTCTTCCTCATCGAGCTCTAGGAAATCACTACTCTAAAGGCTACAAAGGCATAGGACTCGATTGAAAAAATAAATGTTGCAAGTATAGAAGAGTTGGCTAGACCCTGGGGAAGGCAGTGCCAGTGCTTGATTACAATCAGCAGGAGAGAATTTATCACCAACCTACTGAAGGAGAATTTGGCTGTCAGAGTTAGGGAAAATAACTGGAGAATATTAATATTTTTCAAGTTAGGAGAGAGCTTACAGGTCCTCAAGTTTAATGTCTTTACATGATAAGATACCAAAAAAAGCAGAGATCCTATGAAGTTAAGAAAATTCTCTTTGGTTTTATGGAAGCAGTTGCTAGAACTCAGGTCTCCACCCCAGGCACCCAGAGCCTGTAATTTTATGGAAGAATGTGGCACAGTATTTTCTAGAGGCATTTGCTTTCTGATTTCGTAAAGGGAAACCAGTCCTATAAGTACTTTCCCTATTGACATCTTCCGTTTCTGTATTCATGACCATGAAAGCATTGTCTAGTGTTCAGTTAGGCTATTGTGTGACTGCTCTATCCAGGCTGTGTTGTCTTTTGACTATATAGAGGTCACATTGGCTTTTAAAGCATTTAGTTTCATTACAACCAGAGGTTAGTCGAAAATCCATATTTACATGTATAAAATTGTTTTTTATGGTAATCTTTCAAAAAGTTATGCTTTATTTTGTATGGGTATTAAAAGGAAAACAAAATCTGGGTGGGAAGGTGCCTTAGTGTCTGTACTTCTAAGTTGCAGCCTGAGGGTAGCAGTACTGTATGTTCCAACCTGTTATACTGGTTTGGTGTGCATGTTTACTTTCTGTGGTGGGAAAAATATCTCTGCATTCATCAAGGTAAACCATGCCTGTGAGTGCCTTGAAATCTTTCTGGAACCCAAAGAGGACTTACCCATTTGTGAATCTTCTAGCCTATAGACCTTAAACAGCATTTTTAGTTGAGAGAAGTGCAAGGAGCTCTTGTATAGCCTAGCAGTTCCATGAGAAGGAAGGCTTCCAGCACCCCTTCAAGATAGGTTTAAACACTGGAGGACCTGCAGCATTTTGGAGTTGAAATTTACGTATTGCGGTAACAGAGCATTTTGGAGTTGTGGCTTTCAGAAGCTTTGCTGGAGAGGTCTCATAAGCTAAGAGCAAATTCAAGCATGTTTGAAGCAAGTAAAATTCTGAAAATGACAAGGCATGAAATTCCAGGTGAGTCTGACCTAAACAAATGGGTTAGGCAAAGTTCATGTGAAGATGGCTAGAGGAGTTCACGCAGGCACAAGATAGAAATTCCTGGAGCAGGGAAATGAGATTAAAAGATGAAATCTGAAGTAAAATGTGATAAATACTTACTGAAATTAATGTATAACTGAGCTGAGGAGCTCTTTTGTTCTTTGTCTTTATCAATGGAAATTGCATCTTTCCTTTATTAGAAATAAAACACGTAATGTATTTAAATGGAACATAAGATAAAACTGGTTAATAATGTGGTACTTGTTTAAGTACTTGGGGAAAAAGCCAGCTCAAACATTTTGAAATGTAGAGCTTGTTGCTGGACTTTTAGATAGTCTGAAAGGCATGGTTAATCCCTTTTATTTAAATGATGATTTCATGTCACTGAAAGTATTTCAAAGGAAAATATTTTAAGTTTCAATTAAAGTTACTATAAAACCTTGAAGAAAAGGTGATACATACCTATAAGATGCCGTGTTTGTTTAATCATTATGATTAATAATGCAATTAAAATATTTCCATGTATTTAAAAGGTTGGATCTGTCTTCGAATCCAATTCCTTTTTCTTAAAGGAATGGAACAAAAGGTGCAGCATTAATCTGATGATTATATGTATATAAACACCATGTAATTATTACATTGTATGCTCTCCTCTGAATTTTGGAAAGAGTTCAAACAAATTTAGCTAATTGAGTAGGACAGTGAGCCAGCCTTCTTTTTATCACAGTTTATTTTGGGAGGATTATTGACCAAGCATGTACTTGACTTATTATTGGAAAGTATCACACTTAATATGTAAGTGAAGGAAAAATGGGCAACTGACAAGATTGCAAAGAAATGTCATTAGGATGAAAACACATCAAAGGGCATTGAGTTGATCCCTTGAGCTTCTAATCTCTCTTCAAGACAGTATATGTAAACAGTTTTATTTGACAGGACTATTTTGTGGCTCTGTTGATAGATACGTGTAGCCATCTACACAGTTGAATATTTTAGAAGGTGCTTTCATAAATGCTTTTTAGTCATTTATATTGGAAAGCAATCTACCTATCCTCTTTAAACCTCTGATCAGTGTAATTCAGGTTTTATATTGTATATTTTTAAAAGTAGTGTGACTTAGAAGACTATAGAATCTTATCTACTAAAAAAAGTCCAAAAGAGAAATGCTTTGAAAAATCAACTACCAATTTAATGCAATGCATAATAAACATGCCAAAAGCTGTGAAAGTCCAATGCAATCAAGTTTGCTGAGTAACTTGGTAGTGGGGTGAATGATTGATTTTGAGAACTGATCAAACTCTGGAAGTCAATTCCATCTCTATGATTCCTTTGTTTTCTCAAAAATGACTTTCTTTGAAAATAGAATATGAGACACACAAAGAATTGAAGGGTCACTGTATTTTATTTTCCTCCTTGTTTATGGACTTTTAATGCAATCACAGACAAGTCCCATCGTCCATTAAGCCACTGATAAATCTTGAAAAGTTCTTCACCACATCCACATTTCTTAGTGACAGGTTTCTGAGATGGAAAAATCCACTTGGCCACAAAAGGTGAAAGTTGCTTGCTCTCTCACTGACTATTGGTCGTTTTAAAGCCACAGATAAGCAAGACATTATAAAGGAATCTAAGAATTTATATAGTTTCATAGAGGAAATATGATTTGAACTGACTCTGGCAGCTTGACAAATTAGAATAAGTGACTAGACGGAGAGTCTCTCCTGACGAAAAGTACCTCAGAGTCAAGGCATAGAAATTATGTCTATCCATCTAGTTGCTTGCCATATTTTCCTCTCTTATTGGAAACAAAAATGATTTTTCAAAAAATTCTATTTTGAAATAGGCTACAAATAAGAAAACATAATAGCAAATAAGGTCAAAATTATATGACAGTTAAAATCCGTATGCAATATATATGCCACAACATCCTGAAAAACTATAAAACAGGTCACAAATTTGCTTTCAAGCTCCATAGCGGCCAAGAGAAAGTAAGAAATTGGTTTCAAAATCTGTGGTGTCTAAGTGGTATAAAAATGTTCAAGAGAGGCACACATTTCTTGATTAAACATGAAATCAAAGTTAAAATGTTTTTTATAAATAACAATAAACAGGCCTTGCAAAAATGGAGAACTTTTATTAGGTAATGCTGAATAAAAACAAAGAAGAGTTATACAGAGAAGAAAAATAATACTGTTTAATTCATCTCAGACTTTATCATCTCAAAATCTGGATGTTTTTCTTTTGAGTTTTAATAGCACCATCTTAACAGATTATCAGAAAAAGTTTATATAGAAAAAAATTCAAATATATAAGAAATCTGAAAATAAGAAAGGAAAAGAAGACAAAATAATAATTAAGAAATATAAATTTGGGTTAAGGGTGTATTTCAGTGGTAGAACATTTGCTGGGTTCAATCCCTAGCATGCAAGTAAAAAAAAAAAAGGGGGGTGCTTTATAAGATCCAAGGATTTGCATGATTTAAAACTTTAGAACATAAAAACAGACAATTTAAAAAATTTTAAGTCTATGATAGTACCCAGTTGTCTCCCCTGGAGTTCCACTTAAATTTTATGTAAGGGTTGCTCATTCATTTTGGCTAATGAAGAGTTCAATACAGTCACTGTGGCAGATGTGTGTTTATGTGGGACAGGATAAAGAGCAAGAAATAAAAAGAGCACATTGGATCTGATAATAAGGACATTAATCATCTGTGATCTTCAGATTGAATTAGGTAATGATTTTCCATAGAGTTAAATAGAAATTTGGGGCAGGGGCATAAAATTTAATACTAAAATAATAATGCTTTCATTCTTGAGTCTGATTTTTCATCAGTTTGGGGATTATATTTTATATCATTTCCAGTCTGCCATTTGACCTATGTGAGTTTTTTTTTTTTTTTGAGGAACAATTTTTTTAAGATTAGAAAACCAATGATATTGCTTATATTTCTAATAATTAGTTAAGTATTAAGTCATATTAGTTATCATAATATGCATGTGATTTAGTAGCATTCTGCAGTAACATTAGTATATGTCATAGAACATTCTAGAAAAATAGTCTTCATATGAAATTGAATTTAGCTTAGTTGACAATCACGCTAAAAAAGGAAATAACTAGTAAATTGGATGTTAATTTCAGACAGAAATGTACTAAGGTTATTTAAATCTCACAAAATTTTGTCCATCTCTTTTCCTCCAAAAATACACCATGCTGATCCCCTACTAAGACCCATGTCTACTGGTTGTTCCTGCTGAACCTCCTATGTACATTCCTTCTTGTCATTCACTTACCAAACTAATATTTCAGTGATACATTGTCTAGCCTGTCAAACTACAGCAGCCAGTGTGTCTTAATGTGTGATTTTAATTCTTGTACCATCTTACCATGAGCCGTTTTCCTTTTTGTATATTTTTATTGCACATCCCCTGCATAAAATGTTCTCCTGCAATGAAAGACCATAGCAGGCATGTTTATTGCTGTATTTCTATTGCCTAGAACCTTAGCTAACACTTAATATGATTTCAACAAGTTTAAGTTTCATATCCTCAGAAAAAGCAAACATAAAATCATAGTGTTATTCCTGTGTCTATCCAATTTACATTTATTCAAACATGAAAATTAGTTGAGCATAAAGTAGCAGCACTTAACATGATCAATACAAAACAAAGTAAGAATTAACTAAAAATAAACCATTGTCAAAGAAAAATTGTCTTAAAAGTGAAAAAGCATGTTCTAGAAGAATAATAGATGACATATAATCCCTTTATTCTAAGAGATTGTAAATAGTGCTTTCTTGTTCAAAATTAAAGAATGTGTTCCTTCTTATTTGCTCAAGTTTTGTAATGCAGTGACTCTGGTTGGGGTTAAACCCTAGATGAGGTCTCACCGATAAGAAAATTGTGAGTGGTAGAAGAGATTATTCGGGGTGGATAAATCTGATCCCTTTACCTTTTGATATGTTCTTTTTCAGATATATTTTATTTGTGAAGCATATAATTATTAATGTCTTTATTATGATCCATTTTACTTAATTGTTCTAGACATGAAGGAGGATGGCCCTTGCCTTTGATAAATTCTTCGTTCTTTGAAAGATATAGTGATGTGATTATTTATTTTTGTGTGTATTGAGCATATGGTGCTCATTAAAATAATTTATGTTGAACACTGTAGCAACCTGTGGCACTTAGTAAATACTTAGGTGTTTTCCTCATCACCACAGCCACCATCATCATCATTATTTAAATTTTTAATTTTGTCCTCATCACTGTCTATCATCTCATAATGATGAAGAACTAAATCCAAGTAATGTGGTGGGACTTGAAGACAAGAAAAAAATTTGAGAGCTGCTTGAGGTTAGATTAGCATTTACTAGCATGGAGTGAGGAAGGAAGGAAAAAAATGTAAAAACTTTGAGGTTTATGACTTCGAAGAGAGAGAATAGTATTCTTCACTGATTTAGGAAATGTCAGGTGGGGAATAGGTTAGGGAAGAGAAATATAATGAGACTGCTTTCAACAAAATTATACTGAACTGTAAGTGGACTCTTGATAAAAATGGCCAGGGTTTAAATTGTAAAAATGAGGTTAGTCCTTGGGAAAGAAAGCCAGCATAAAATTAAAGATTGGAAATTTTTAAGATATAAGTGGTAGATGACGTTGTGGACAGCTGAGATTACACAAAGATAGAAGAGCCAGAAGGTAAGAAAACAGATGACAGAATTTAAAGTTTGAGCAGAAATGAGAGAAACTGAGATGAGTTCATAGGCAAGAGAGAGGATTCACCTGACATTTTTCAAGGAAACACATGTGTTATGGTTTGAATGTGAGTTGTCCCCCAAAAGCTCACCTTTGAGATAATTGCAAGAAGGTTCAGAGGAGAAGTGATTGGGCTGTGAGAGTTTTAACCCGATTGGTGATTTAATCCTTGATAGGGATTAACTGAGTGGAAACTGAAGTGGGAGGGTGTGGCTGGAGGAGATGGGAATTGGGGGCATGGCTATGGGGTATATATTTTGCACTGGAGAGTGGACACACTCTTTCTACTTCCTGATTGCAATGTGAGCTGTTTCCCTCTGCCACACTTTTCTGCCATGATGTTCAATCTCACTTCAAACCCAGAGGAATGGAGCCAGATTTCTATGGACTACGACTTCTGAAACTGTGAGTCCTCAAATAAACTTTTCCTCCTCTACAGTTGTTCTGGTAAGATCTTTTAGTTACAGCGTCAGAATAGCTGATGAAAACAACATGGTAGGAATTTCCATATTAGAAGGGTGAAAAATATAAAATGACAGAATAGTCAAGTAGCTAGACTTTGGAGATCCCATCCTGAAATTAGGGTGAGTCATGAGGAAGAATGCAATAAAATAATATGAAAATAACCAGAAATGAGGGAAAAGAGGAAGACACAATTATGGAGTCCAGCTGTAAGGAGCTTAAAGTAGTAAAGTGAATAAAGCCCTGGGAAAGGAACAGTCAGTGAATAGGAAAAAGAAGAATGTACTTACATCACATTAATTTTGTGAAATAAATACAATGTGTTCTTCTCACAAATGAGAAAGCTGAATTTAAGTGAGGGAGAGGATGAAGGTGCTAAAATAGAAGGGGCAAGTCTGAGGAGGAGGAGAAGTTGAATCACTAGAGTATCTTTAAAGAAATGAAGTACAGTTTTCTCTTTCTAGAAGGAGAGAGTGAGTATAATGGCACGTTTGCTGAGTTACAGAGAAGAGTGGGTGATGGAACTCCTGCCAAGGGGCCTGTATCTTTGTGTAAAGGATGCTTTTATCCAGCCAAGAGTTAGGGTGGGGCTCTGCGTGAAGTGTGGAATCCATGAGAGAAAAATAAAAGGATTGGCCAGCAGCACCAGCAGCCGTGGAGATAGCCAAGTGTTTGTGTCAGTGAATGTGGAAAAGCAGAAGGAAAAAAATGTAGGTGATTATTATGTCATTTTTCATAGACATGTGAGTGAGCTTGTAGAAGAGAGAGTGTGTGAGGGTGTTACTGCTGTCTTTTCATATTTAGCTAGAGATTTTTACTTTAGAATATTCTCACTTTACCATGTGACACCACCCACAGAAGTCTATTCAAGCCAGTCATCTTCATTTAGTATGCCACTGGCCTATAATGCTATAGAGAGTGTATTTCATTCTAAATCCATCCAGCCTTTTGGAAAACAGTGGAACACCTGGGCTTCACTAAACATAAATTTTTATATGGTATCTTCTCATCTTTGTAACACTAACAAAGCATCTGCCTACACTACCGTCCATGTCGCATGAATGTGACAAACCTATGAGATTTTCGGTTGTTGAGGACCCAATTCCATTTGATTGTGTTCGAAAAAAGCAAAATAAGGTTGGCATTAAAGTTTACCTACTCAAAGATTTTGAGAACCTTGGATAATTCATGTTTGTCATTAGGGTTTTTTTTTTTATTTGCTTATTGATTCATTGAGCACAAATGGAGTACAGCTATTGTTTCACTGGTTGTACACAAAGTAGTCACACCATCTGTGCATTCATACATGTACACAGGGCAATGGTATCTGTCACACATTCTGTTAATATTCTAACCCCCCAAACCCGGCCCCACCCCTCCCTTCCCTCGATGCTATCTGTCCTTCCTCCATTCTTGCCAAACTTCCCCCCCGCATTATGCATCATCATTCATTTATCAGAGAGATCATTCGGCCTTTGGATTTTTGGGAATGGCTGATCTCACTTAGCATAACAGTCTCCAACGTCATCCATTTACCTACAAATGCCATAATTTTATTCTTCTTTATGGCTGAGTAATATTCCATTGTGTATATATACCACAGTTTCTTTATCCATTCTTCCATTGAAGGGCATCTAGGTTGGTTCCACAATCTAGCTAATGTGAATTGAGCAGCTATGAACATTGATGTGGCTGCATCACTGTAGTAATCTGATTTTAAGTCCCTTGGGTATAGGCCAAGGAGTGGGATAGCTGGGTCAAATGGTCGATTCATTCCAAGTTCTCTAAGGAATCTCCACACTGCTTTCCAGAGTGGCTGCACCAACTTGCACTCCCACCAGCAATGTATGAGTGTACCCTTTTCCCCACATCCTCGCCAACACCTCTTGTTGCCTGTATTCTTAATAAAAGACATTCTAATTGGGGTAAGATGAAATCTTAAGGTGGTTTTGATTTGCATTTCTCTTATAACAAGGGATGTTGAACATTTTTCTGTAAATCTGTTGATTGCTTGTAGATCTTCCTCTGTAAAGTGTCTGTTCATTTCCTTGGCCCATTTATTGATTGGGTTATTAGTGTTCTTGGTGTAAAGATTTTTTAGTACTTTGTAGATTCTGGAGATTAGTGCTCTATCTGAAGTGTGTGTAGCAAAGATTTTCTCCCACTCTGAAGGCTCTCTCTTCACATTGCTGATTGTTTCCTTTGCTGAGAAGAAGCTTTTTAGTTTGACTCTATACCAATCATTGATTCCTGCTTTTATTTCTTGTGCTTTGGGAGTCATGTTAAGGAAATCTGGTCCTAGGCCAATGTGATGAAGATTTGGACCTATTTTCTCTTCTATTAGGTGCAGAGTCTCTGGTCTAATTTCTAGGTCCTTGATCCACTTTGAGTTGAGTTTTGTACAGGGTGAGAGACATGGGTTTTGTTTCATTTTGCTGCATATGGATTTCCAGTTTTCCCAGCACCATTTGTTGAAGAGGCTGTCTTTTCTCCACTGTATGTTTTTGGCTCCTTTGTCAAGTATGAGGTACCTGTGTTTATATGGGTTTGTCTTTGTGTCCTCTATTCTGTACCATTGATCTACCTGTCTATTTTGGTGCCAATGCCATGCTGTTTTTGTTACTATTGCTCAGTAGTATAGTTGAAGATCTGGTATTGTGATACCACCTGCTTCACTCTTCTTGCTAAGGATTGCTTTAGCTATTCTGGGTCTCTTATTCCTCCAAATGAATTTCATGATTGCTTGCTCTATTTCTATGAGGTTCGTCATTGGGATTTTAATTGGAATTGCATTGAATTTGTATAGCACTTTTGGAAGTATGGCCATTTTGACAATATTAATTCTGCCTATCCAAGAACATGGGAGATCTTTCCATCTTCTCAGATTCTCTTTAACTTCTTTCTTTAGTGTTCTGTAGTTCTCAGTGTAGAGGTCTTTCATTTCTTTTGTTAGATTGATTCCCAAGTATTTTATTTTATTTGAGGTTATTGTGAATGTGGTAGTTTTCCTAATTTCTCTCTCAGAGGATGCATCACTTACGAATAAAAATGCATTAGATTTATGAGCATTAATTTTATATCCTGCTACTTTACCGAATTCATTTATGAGTTCCAGAAGTTTTCTGGTGGAATTCTTAGGGTCTTCTAATTAGAGAATCATGTCATCGGCAAATAGGGATAGTTTGAGCTCTTCTTTTCCTATTTGTATTCCTCTAATTTCTTTGGCCTGTCTAATTACTGTGGCTAGAGTTTCAAGAACACTGTTGAATAGTAGAGGCAAAAGAGGACATCCCTGCCTTGTTCCAGTTCTCAGGGGGAATGCTTTCAATTTTTCTCCATTTAGAATGATGTTAGCTGTGGGCTTAGCATAGATAGCCTTTACAATGTTAAGGAATGTCCCCACTATCCTTATTTTTTCTAGTGTTTTGAGCATGAAGGGGTGCTATATTTTCTCAAATGCTTTCTCTGCATCTATTGAGATAATCGTGTGGTTCTTGACTTTAAGTCTGTTGATGTGGTGAATCACATTTTTTGATTTCCGGATGTTGAACCAACCTTGCATCCCCAGGATGAAACCCACTTGATCATGGTGCACTATCAATTTAATATGCTTTTCTATGCGATTCACTAAAATTTTGTTAAGAATTTTTGCATCTATGTTCATTAGAGATATGGGTCTGAAATTTTCTTTCCTTGATGTGTCCTTCTCTGGTTTTGGTATCAGGGTGACATTAGCTTCATAGATTGAGTTTGGAAGGGTTCCCTCCTCTATTTCATGAAAAACTTTGAGGAGTATTGGATTGAGCTCTTCTTTGAAGGTGTTGTAGAACTTGGCTGTGAATCCATCTGGTCCTGGACTTTTCTTTGTTGGTGGGCTTTTGATGACTTCTTCTATTGCATTGCTTGAAATTGCTCTATTTAAGTTGTGTATGTCCTCCAGATTCAGTTTGGGTGGCTCACATGCCTCTAGGAACCTCTTGAGGTCTTCCAGGTTTTCAATTTTGTTGGAGTATGAATTTTCAAAGTAGCTTCTTATTTTGTTTTGTATTTCAATTGTGTCTGTTGTAATATTTCTATTTCCATCACAAATTTTAGTAATTTGGAGTTTCTCTGTCCTTCTCTTGGTTAGCGTGGCTAAGAGTTTATCAATTTTGTTTATTTTTTCAAAGAACCAATTTTTGTTTCGTCAATTTTTTGAATTGTTTCATTGGTTTCAATTTCATTGATGTCAGCTCTGATTTTGATTATTTCCTGTCTTCTGCTACTTTTGGTGATGATCTGTTCCTCTTTTTCTAGGACTTTGAGCTGTAGTGTGAGATCACTGATTTGATGACTTTTCATTCTTTTATTAAATGCACTCCATGCAATGAATTTTTCTCTTAGCACTGCTTTCATAGGGTCCCAGAGATTTTGATATGTTGTATCTTTGTTCTCGTTGACCTGTAAGAATCTTTTAATTTCCCCCCTAATGTCTTCTGTTAGCCATGCATCATTCAATAGCATATTATTTAATCTCCAGGTCTTGGAGTAGTTTCTGTTTTTAACTTTATCATTGATATCTAATTTCATTCCATTATGATCTGATAGTATACAAGGTAGTATCTCTATGTTTTTGTATTTGCTAAGAGTAGCTTTGTAGCATAACATATGGTCTATTTTAGAGAAGGATCCATGAGCTGCTGAGAAGAAAGTGTATTCGCTTTTTGTTAGATGGAATATTCTATATATGTCTGTTAAGTCCAAATTAGCGATTGTGCCCTTGAGTCCTATGGTTTCTTTGTTTAATTTTTGCTTGGAAGATCTGTCCAACAGTGAGAGACGAGTGTTAAAGTCCCCCAGTATTACTGTGTTTTGGTCTATTTGATTCCTGAAATTGTGAAGGATCTGATTGACATACATAGATGCACCATTGTTTGGTGCATAAATATTTATGATTATTATGTCTTGCTGATTTATGCTTCCTTTAAGTAGTATGAAATGTCCTTCTTTATCCCTTCTGACTAACTTTTGCTTGAAGTCTGCTTTATCTGAAATGAGGATGGAAACTCCTGCTTTTTTACTCAGTCAATGTGCATGGTATGTTTTTTCCCAACCTTTCACCTTTAGTCTGTGGGCATGTTTTACTATGAGATGAGTCTTTTGAAGGCAGCATATTGTTGGGTCTTTCTTTTTAATCCAATCTGCCAGTCAATGTCTTTTGATTGATAAGTTTAGGCCATTTACATTCAGGGTTAATATTGAGATATGACTTGTATTTCCTGCCATTTTAGCTTTTTGGGGGTTTTTAACTTAACTTTGTTTCTCCTTTGATTGCCTCTTTCTTTAGGGTAATTCCTCCCCATGTTGACTGAGATTGTTGTTTTTCGTTTCTTCCTCTTCGAATGTTTTGTTGAGGGCGTTCTGTAGGGCAGGCTTTCTCTTTGTGAATTCTTTAAGCTTTTGTTTATCATGGAAGGATTTTATTTCATCATCAATTCTGAAGGTAAGTTTTGCTGGGTATAAGATTCTTGGTTGGCATCCGTTTTCTTTCAGAGCTTGAAATATGTTGTTCCAGGCCCTTCTTCCTTTTAGTGTCTGGGCTGAGAAATCTGCTGATATCCGTATTAGTTTCCCCCTGTAGGTAATCTGATGCTTTTTTCTTGCAGTCTTTAAAATTCTACCTTTGTTTTTTATGTTATGTATTTTCATTATAATGTGTCTTGGTGTGGATCTGTTGTAATTCTGTGTGTTTGGTGTCCTGTAAGCCTCTTGTAATTGATTTTCCATCTCATTCATCATATTTGGGAAATTTTCTGATATTATTTCATTGAACAGATTATTCATACCCTTGGTTTGTATCTCTGTGCCTTCCTCAATCCCAATAACTCTTAAATTTGGTCTTTTCATGATGTCCCATATTTCTTTTGTTCATGATTTTGTTCATGATTCCTAACCATCTTCTCTTTTTGTTCGACTTTGTTTTCAAGATTAAATATTTTGTCTTCATTGTCTGAGGTTCTGTCTTCCAAGTGATCTATTCTGTTAATTATGCTTTCTATTGAGTTTTTAACTTGGTTTATTGTTTCCTTCATTTCCTTGTTTCCTTCAAGGATTTCTGTTTGTTTTTTTCTCAGAACTTCTATCTCTTTATTGAAATGATTTTTCGCTTCCTGCAATTGCTCTAGTAGCTGATTATTCATAGCCTGTATCTGCTCTCTCGTCACATCATTCTCTTCCCAGATCATTTTAATTATGAACATTCTGAGCTCCCTTTCTGTCATTCCTTCTACCATGGTGTCTTTGGGTTCTCTTGATATATCATCTAGGTTTGTTTGGGACACTTTCTTCCTGTGTTTTCTCATGTTGTTCATGTATCTTCCCCTCTAGTAGTGCAAATCAGCGGGATTGCAATTTTCCTGTAAAGACTTAAAGTGTCCCTGCAGATTTCCAGTAACTCACCTGATGTTTGAGAGGTGCTTGATCAAGCAGTGACCCAAGAAAGCTGCTGTCCCACTTTCTCCAGTTTGGGAATAATCAATGCTTCTGGGCAGAGGCAGCCTGGTGTTGATAGACAATCAGATACAGCAAGGTGCTAGACCCCGGGTCAGGGTGTGGACCTGGGAACTAGACTAAGTTGGGGTAGGGGCACAAAACTGTGCTCAGTGATGGAGACACTGGGCTTGAGAGCCCAGGCAGGCCTGAGCTCCTCGCTGGGGGCTCAGTCGGTGGCAGGTGGTCACTCTTTTCCAGGGAAGCTGTAAAATAGCGCCGAAGGGCCCAAACTCCCCCCTGGAGCATGCGATTCCCTCTGGTTCAGGCCAGACTTCCCCAGGAGACGCCGTGCAGTGAAGGGGAAGACCGGAGCTCAGCTATGAGGCCTCAGGCAGCCCCAGATGGTCATTCTCTGCCAGGGAAGCTGCAAAATGGCACCAAAGGGTCCAAACTCCCCCGCCATTAGGGTTTTAATCTTTGTGTTATGACTACCATCACTGATGATAATGATAAGAAACAAAAATTACAATTGGGAATTTACTAAATGCCAGTAAGAGTCAGAGTTAAAATTTAAATCTAGATGTATTTCACTCTCCAGCATCTCCATCATTTCGTTTTCCAGGTTCACCATTTAAAAAGAACCACCATTAAAACAAGATAGAATATCCAGGGAGAATATATAAAATATTTATCATGTGTTTGTATATGCAATAGGTATTAAAATTTATTACTGAAAATACAGTATTTTATCCACATTCCACTATCCAGCTAGTATACCTGCTTTTCTATGTGTACTGTATTTTACAAAAATTCAGTTAACTTCATGAATACACATAGTACTTTCTATGTGGGTGTATCAGGATTCTACTTGTTGTACCTGTTCTCATGCCCTTATGACTTTTCCATCATACCTACATTCCTGGCACTTTTATTAAAGGTGATAAAGCTCTGAAGAAGTAGTTTGAAGTAAATGGATTCTACTAAATTCAAGAATGTTTTGACCATTAACCTTCAGTTTGAAGTTTTAGGTGACCACAAACTAGTCTTAAGGAGTATAGATTTACCTCTGTAAAACACACCTTAAAGAGGTTTTTAAACAATTGATGCTTTGCTGATGCTCAGGATATTTCCTCCTCAGTGTTTCTAACTTAACAAATTACATGTAAAAGCCATAAACTCCTTTATATTATCCATAAACATAATAAAAAATGTTACACCACATAACTTTGACTTAGTCAATAATTCCAAGCTTAGCCTTAGGGTTTGAAGAGAAAATTATTCCTCTTACACATTTTAATTATGCTATAAACTTTGGGAATAGCTATTGATCTTCAGCATCTGGCATCAAAGTTTTTCCTTTCTTGTTCTGTAGCCAGTGAAAGTTTGCCATGTGGGTTAAAAATGAAGAATTCCAGAGGAGTTTAAGTGGTATATGTACAAAGTGGGCATTTTGTCGTTGTACTTGAGTACTTAAATGTTAAGAGACTTAAAAATCATCTCCTCTAAATGTCTTTCTGCAGAAAACTACAAACATACATTTGAGTTAACAAATATATTGCTTTGTTTTAAATAAAAGATACTTTCCAGAAGGTACTCAATGATCTTTAATATTTTAATACAGAAATGGGAGGGCCTATGAAGAAAGTCTTTTATTTAAAAATGGCATGCCTTTTGAGGTTCTTAAGAGCTTATATAGTGCACTGAACATTGTTATTATTTTTAGTGACTACTTGTCATTAAAGTGATTATTTCACAGGTTTTCATCCTTGAATCAGCAATATGTGTAAAAAACTTATTCTGTTAGGATTAAACAGATATCTAGTATCTATGATAATGATTATGGTGAGAGTAAGAATAGCTGCTTCCTGTTGTCCTCACTAGGGGATAGGTTTAGTATAAACATGGCCTGATTTAAGAATCACACCCATCTGGTGAGAATTGTCCCTCATTGCCCTTTCTCTGGAGGCTCCTCAGATTATAATCACGGTCTTAAATAAGTATAGGCTTCAGTTTCTCCTTTCAGCAGACTGGAAACTCAACTTTAGAGTATTTAACTGAAGTTTATACAATAAATTTAAATCTACGAAATTTAGTATTGTGCATATTTGTTCATTGTGTTAGTGAGTATTCTGTACTTGTGACAAAATATGTAAGATAATCAGTTTTCAAGGAAGAAAGGTTTATTTTGGCTCATAGTTTTGGAGGATTTTAGTCCATGGTCCATTGGCTCTGTTACTTTTGAGCTAATTGATAGCAAGGCAAGCACATCATGGTGGGGGTGGGTGTTGGAGCAGTTGCTCACCTCACAGAAGCTAGGAGACAAAGAAAGAAAGCCAGGCACCTAATGACCACCTTAAAGGACCCCACCCCCAGTGATTGAAGACCTACATTCTTAAAGATTCTACTGCCTTCCAATAGCACCAAACTGAAGACCAAACCCCTTAGCACACAGTCCTTTGGGTGGAATTTCAGATTCAAACTATAGCATTTATTTAACAAATATCGATTGAGATACAATTATGTATCAGGCTTAATGTTACAAGTTGCTGAAGCTAAATTCAAGGAGACATGAACCACAGTCACTCATTGTCTACCAGGGGAGACATTACATTGTAATGTGAAAAGGGAAAAAATTTATATATACATATATATGTATATGAATAAAATAATACACACATATAAATATATAGATTTGTATAGATATAAATAAAATATATGTTTCATGTAGCTTTAGACTTCCTTGATAAACATATATAATTGCTCCCTCTTGAATTGTCAGAATCTAATTAAAGGTATGGTAATTTAACTTTGATACTGTGATGCCTCCTTTGGTCACTGATGAACTCAGTAGTCTTTATAACCACAGCTATTAGAGGTACTATTTTGAGAGCCTCATCAGGGGGTCAGTATGAATTTTTCTTCCAATAGGGCATCCCCTACCTCCTCACAGTGGGAGTTAATGAGTAGTAATTTTCACCCATTTCTTCCCCTAACATTTCCTCTTGACCTGCCATGTAATTAAGTTCATTGGTTAAAGAATCTGTTGAACATTTCAGGTACAGTGGTCCCTTGGTATCTGAGAGAGATTGGTTCCAGTACACCCTGTGGAAACCAAAATCTCAAATGTTCAAGTGCCTTATTTAAAATGGCTTAATATTTGCATATAACCTATGCACATCAGCCCTTACACTTTAAGTCACTGCTAGATTACTTATAATATCTAATGCAAGTAAATGCTATGTAAAGCAGTATCATGCAGTTTTTTTTTAGGGAATATGACAAGAAATAAAAGTTCATACACATTTAGTAAAGATGTGATTTATTTTTCCCATGTTTTTGATTTGTGGTTGTTTGAATCCACTGAAGTGGAACCTGTGGATACAAAAGACTGACTGTATACAGTGCTCTTAGCAGTATACAGTATGAATGCAGTGGTGTGCATGCATTAATTTAGTTTTACATAATTAATTGATCTAAAACTACTTTCTTTATTCATTTTTTAAATTAATTTTATTTATATGTGGTGCTGAGAATTGAACCCAGGGCCTCACATATGCGAGGCAAGTGCATTGAGTCACAACTCCAGCCCCAAACACAGATTTTTTCTTTCTTTCTTTTTTTTTTTTGTGGTTCTGGGAATCAAACCCAGGGCTTCATGCATACCAGACAAGCACTATACCACTGAGCTACATCCCCAGCCCCTTTATTTATTTTTGAAATATATGTCTATATTTCTTTTTACAGAGGAGTATAAGAATTTTCCAACTATTTTAGTATGGGGGCTGCCATTCAGCTTTCACTGAAACCTTTGCACATGTCACAGATATAATCTAGTAAAGATGGATTATTGTCACTCAATTTATAAATATTTCAGTATGTAAGTGAAATTTTCAAACCCAAATTTATTTTTTTGTTTTAATCTTGAACATCTTGGCTGATATGATTTTTGTCTCCCATCTACATTATAACATTCTCCAAAGATATATATTCAGGATTTTGTAAAATAATGTGCCTTAGCTTGTTTAGTACTTTTGAATACACAGCACTCATGGGATGCAGACATTTTATTAAAATTTAGTTTTCTTTCTTTGTGGTATTGGCAATTAAATCCAAGGCCTCACACATGTTAAGTAACCATTCTCTCACTGAGCTCCATCCCCAGCCCTAAATTTTTTTAGCCAAGTGTGGTGCTACATGCCTGTAGTCCCAGCTATTGAAACAGACAAGAAGATTGCAAGTTCAGTGTCAACCTAGCCAGATCCTGACCCATTAAAAATAAATAAATATATCTGAGAATGTAGTTAGGTAGTAGAGCACTTTCCTAGTATGCGCTGAGGCCTTGGGTTTAATCCCAGGACCACAAGAAAAAAGAAATATATTTTTTTACACTTTGAAAAGGAAGCATGGGCCAGGTGCAGTGGTGCATGCCTGTAATCCCAGTGACTCAGAGGCAGAAGCAAGAGAATCAGAAATTCAGAGCCATCTTCAGCAACATAGGAAGTCTCTACGTAACTTAGACCCAGTCTCAAAATTTAAAAAATAATAATAATAAAAATAAAAATGGGTTGGGCGCAGTGGCGAACACCTGTAATCCCAGCACTTGGGAGGCTGAGGCAGGAGGATCGCAAGTTCAAAGGCAGCCTCAGCAACTTAGCGAGGCCCTAAGCAACTCAGTGAGACCCTGTCTCTAAATAAAATACAAAATAGGGCTGGGGATGTGGCACAGTGGTGGAATGCCCCTGAATTCAATCCCTGGTAAATAAATAAATAAATAAATAAATAAATAAATAAATAAATGGCTAGAGATGTGACTTAGTGGTTAAATGCCCCTGGGTTCAATCCCTGTTGCCAAAATAAAATAAAAGAGGCATGGGAAGTCTATTATGCACATGGGAATTTAAGTCACCATATTTTATTATTATAACAATATCTAAAGATATTACTAGCTTTTAAGTCATAATAATTGTGGGAGTCATCCTTCCTGGAAGCAAATAATAAAAAGAAGAAAATTCAAGCTGAATAGGTTATATTTGGTTCACCCTCAGAAAAAAGAAGAATTCTCCCATCAAATAAATGGAAAGAGTATTTCAGGTATAGAAACTAGGTAAACAAAGTCATGCTAGCATGATTCTTATCTGAAGAATTCTTTTTCTTTTTTTTTTTTTTTTTTTTTTTTTTTTTTTGCAGTGCTGAGGATTGAACCAGGGCCTTGTGCGGCAGGCACTCTGCCAACTGAGCTATATCCTCAACCCTTGTCTAGAGAATTCTGAGCGTTAATTTACAGTACATGCCTACTAGAGTGCTGACTTTGTTTTTCTAGGATAGCGAAAAGCTTGATTCCAGCCCACCAATTACAGTAATTATAAAGCTAGCTAAATTTTAAACAAAATAGATGGCAGTATGCTATTTTGACTTGATCTCAGCACATGCATGTCTATTAGTAAGGACTTTGTGTCCATTCACCAGATTGCATATGAATACATGTGCACATGCTATAGATGCTAGTCACATTTTCCATAAGCGGCTTTTGTGGAAAGCATCAGATTCTCTTCACAAGTTTGCTCCTATGTTAGAAGTGAATACCAATGCCTTTTTACCCCAGCCTTTCCTATGGATACTTAATGTTCCAAGTTAAAATACTTGTATAGTGGACAAGAAGGCAGCATGGGGATTTCCTAGCCCTCTTTCCTGCCAAATTGACAGGTCACATTGCAGCAGGTGCACAGCAAAGGGATTAAGAATGTACAAGGTGACAAAACATGTGTGTTATGACTGCAGGCATTTTATGTGAATGACATATAATGGCAAATATTGGTCTCAAGAGATTATACCTAAGGCTCTGGGATGTGAGGGCAATCTGTATGCATATGAAAGCATAAGGTCAGTTCTCAAGGAAAAATAACCTTGACTGGAAATCTTGACGTGAAGCAAGTATATTGCAATGCAAGTTAGATTTTTTGCTACTTAAATATTTTACAAATGTCTTATTTATATGATAAGAGGCTATAAGAATCTGTCTTGGATGATGTGATTTTTTGACTACTAAATATCTTATTTGGCTGCCAGTAGGACAGGAAGAGCTGGTTTGTTAAAATTTATGATTGGATGAAAAAAACCACCACCAACTTTAAGAACACATTTAGCTCTTGGTATCAATCTGTCTGCTCTTAAGATGTCTGACTTTACACGTGAAAAAATTTAATGTGAGCATCCATGCATTGCTCACAAATTTTCTGAACAACCAAAAAGCAGGAGCAAAAAAATAGATTTGGATGGTAGATAAAATGGTTTATCATTCATGCAAAACAATATTTGTGTAGAAAATTTGAAGAGTTATGGACTTTCCAGTAACTCCTTTATGGATCACCAGTTGATGGGCTTAAATTAAAGATTTTTGTATTAATGTACATTTTAGAGAGGCAGAGTTTATAGAGTTCATTTGATTTTCAAAGTAATCCATAATTCCAACAACATTAAGGTGATTTCTAAAGTCCTTTCTACATCTAAATTGTGTAATTCACTTGACATCCTTATACATTCCTGTTGATACATTATCTTTCTTCCAAACAGAAGTATATCGTATTTTCTAAGAAAAAAATATGTTCCTTTATTTATGACTAAAGGTACTCTAATTTTCAGTATAAACATTATAATAGGAAAGGATTTTCTGCATTATAGATCAGCATTCAAAGGCAATTTCAAATTAAAGTTTTATATTGACAATAAGGGTTAAAATAGATTTTTATTTGCCTAATTTTTATTTTACATGAACAATTAAAACTAAATGTGGAAGTGACACTGGTATTTCAAATACATAGGTAAATGCTTATTCCTATAAATAAAAATACCTCTATAGTGTTTATATTAATACTCTATTTCTTAAGAAGTTCCCTATAACTAATACAAAAATAGATAAAAGAGAAATTTGGATTCTTTATGGGGACTACGTAAATTTTGTGAATCTTACAAAAACCTAATATTTCAATCAGTTTTATTTTCATTATGCATATCATGATGCATAATATGAATTTATTTTATGTTATCATATATTAGGATTTTTGCAGTATAATACAGTTTTCACAAAAAATATACAAAGAATCTTGTCTCTTCATTTTTATATATTCTAAGCTAGAAAAGAATACTGAGAAGATTTGAATTCTTAATTTTAAGGCTCCATCAGAGTAAAGCAATGAGAGAGAGGACTTATAAAAAAAAAAATTCAAAGTAGTTGAAGTTTTTTGTTGTTTTTATTTTTCATCTTGTTTGCTGCATTACCTTTCTTCCACCGTTAACTACCTTCTCTCTCTCTTTCTCCTTCCCACTGTGGAACCTTCTTATAAAGGTTTGACATAAAATAATGCAGTAAAATTCTTCAGTTATTATTAAATATTTATAGTGGCGGAATTGTTATCACAGGTGGGAGAGATTTTGTGTGATATAACCTGCTCTGTTCTCTTAAAAATAATGTTACATAAATGACAACTGTCAAGATTTTAAGGTTTCTGAGGTCTTATTTGTCCACCCTTCTCAATTTTTCCTCACTCACTGGGTCACATCTGAAATTCCACAGCTTGAGAATCTTTACATTTAAAAGAATTCTGCTGACTGTGTTAAATGATGTATTATCTTCCTCTGCTATATTGCATTTTCATAGCCATCTTTTGTGAGATGACCTGAATGAAGGGATTTTGAATATCTGGAAGGGGATTGTTTGCTGTCTTAACTTGGGCTACTATACAAGAATACCATAGATTGGGTATTAAATAGATTGTTTAGCACAATCTGTTTAAACAACAGATATGTATTTCTCAGTTCTAGAGGTTGAAAAGTTCAAGATCAAGGCTTTAACAGATTCAGGTCATAGGGAGGAATCTCCTTCTGGTGTGATGATGATCACTTCTTGCTTTGTCCTGATCTGGAGAAAAATCTGTGGTACCTCTTTCTCTTCTTCTAAGGGCACTAATTCCATCATGGGACCCCCACTCTCATGACCTCATATCTGAGGATCCACTTCCAAATACTGCCTCATGAGCCTAGTCATGTAAAACTGCTTCAAATTTGCAAAATAAGAATTTTGAGGGGACACAAACATTCAGTCCTTAATAGGTGCCATTCTAAGAATATATTTTGACTCTTGTTTCAGTTCTATTTTCATATATTTCACATCTGTATACTTATTCCTTTTTCCCTTTTCTCCACCAAATTTTAGAGGTCAGTGATGCAGGATAGCAATTAACAAATGTATGCAGCTGGTCAGTGTATTCTCAGAAATTAATTTAATTGGTTCTCCTGTTATCTCTCTCCTTTCATAAATAAGTGTATGGAGTAGATAGAAATTTCCTCAGTATTTGCCCATTTCTCAAATCTGGCAGTTTCAAACATCCAAAGAAGTCTTCCCTGTGTCTCCCAAAAACCCTAAACATTATTTTGAATACAACCATTTAGTTCCAGGAATTTTATTACCTTTCAGATTTCTTATTTTAGGATTCACTGAATATTATTTCTACTTAGTATTGCAAATACATTTTCTTTTCATTAATGAGCTATAGTGGTATGCATAACTACCTTAAAGTATTTATGGATTAGAATATTTAAGTAGAATTGCAGGTGAGAAGTATTAAGGCCAATAGATGGTAGCTACAAGTCAACTAACATTAGCTAAATATAAGGAAGAACTTTTCTATAATTTAAAGATGGCATGATTTTTTCTTATAATAAAATATAGAAGTCCACTATCATAAGAGAGTGAATTCTTTTTTAATAGATACAGTGAAGTATAACTTTCATAACCATTAGTTAGGAATGATATAGAGGATTTTCATGTAGTTAAATATGATGCTCTTTTAGGGTACTTCTGAAAACAAGAGCACACTTTTCAAATATTAGATTTCTATGGGTAAATTTGACATGAAATGAGCACAGTGATAAACTGGACCCATCAAACATGGTTACTTATTGTCTAATTTCAAAAGGGCTTTGCAATTAAATCTGAATATATGAAGTGATAAATGTTTAGCACAATCTAACAAGATGTAAACAAACTTCACAAGGTACTTAGAAGACAAACTTCATATGATTAATCAAGGACTCACATGCAGTGAATTATTGATTGGCAATTTGAAACTTAAAAGAAAGATTTCTGTATATTAGGTGATAAGGTTATTTTTCCAAATAAAGCCCTCCCCACCTCATATAGTTTATTGAATCTAGTAATTGTAATTTGGGCAATCTGGCAAATTAGTATCTTTGAGAAAAGTTATGGCCTGTCCAGCTAAACCTTCTTGAAATTCCACGTGAGAACATGTTGCTGTAAAAACTCCCAAACATTGCAAAACCTACATGTTTTAAATTGGGTTTCTAAAAACATCTTAATTTTTACATATTTCCTTTCTGAGATTCAGTGTCTCATGTTACTCTGCACTTAGTTTTTGGTAAATGTTATTTAATCCATTAATGGGGATGAAATGGTTTTCTAGCACCCTTAAAAATTTTCTCTTTGGCAGTAAGCTCAGTATCTCTTCTGCTCTTCTTTTCATTTTTCCCTGTTCACTGCAAAATGAGAGATTAATTCTGATTTTTCCTCACTCCTCTTTCTACTATTCAGTAAAGGCATCACATTTGATGTCTGGCGCTCTTTCCCATAATTAATGTACTTCAGAGGATGCATGAGAAAGAAGAAAAAAGTCAGTTAGATTCAAGAGGGTGCATGTAATTGTCCTCTTTTATAAAGGAAGGCATAAAGCAAAGAATTGAACCCAGTATGCCAGTGCTGTCCTCTCTTGCAGGACTTTTGAGCCCTTCAATATTTGGATATAATCTTTGTCACTATCTTTCCTCTGATTCAGCAATTAAATGTAGCTAAAATTATTGTATGTAGCTATGCATGAGATTTTCCAGCACAGGAGAAGACAAAATACTGTTGTTGTTTTTTTTTTAAGTTTGTTGAATTACAAATAACATTTCACAAGTAAGGTGTTTATTTTTTACCCAAATATATTTCCTTCTATATTTACTTTATTCCGCTTTGTTAATGTGGCATGGAGTATAAGTAAGATAAGTCTATTTTATTAAAGAACACCTACACTATAGACACTTTTAATTGCAAAGATAAAGAAACCCAATTTCACTCCCTCTTAATCTTGTCAGCACCAGATTTCCTACTTAATCCCCTTCATTGTAGATCTTCACAATATGGTCTTCTAGTTTAAGGCCAGAAAAAAAGCAGCTTCTTATTTTCAATGACTTTGTCTTTATATCCATATATATTCTTAAGTGGCTTCTGGTTACATACTATACGTTTTAAAATTTTTCAGTATTTTTGGTCTTTTTTCTCTTAAGGCAAATGCTTCATTCATATTTTTAAATTTTTTTTCAAAAATTTTGAATTTCAATGTATTCTTATAAATTTAGTATTATATTTTATATGATTGGTTGCTTCAAACGAATTTTAAAATTCACATTTGTACATTCAAGTGAATAAGAGATTATTCATAATTTTCTTGGACTCACTTCTCTTTCCAAATGCAGCCCTATTTTCTTACTCCTCGTGTGATAAAATACCTTCAAATAATTGCCTTTATTTCTCTTCTGTTTAATCTTAAGCCCATTTTCCATGGGTATTTTGTCCATCCATTCACCAAAACTGCTCTTATCAAGGACACTAATTATCATCATGCTTCTAAATCCATTAGTAAATTTTCAGTTCTTGCCCTACTTGACCTATGAGCAGTGTTTGACAGTATTGATCTCTTCCTCCCATCCCTGGCCTTGAAGATATTGTGCTTTCCTGGTTTTTCATCTTTACTACTCACTCCTTGCCAATCCCTTTTGCTATTTTATCTGCTTATGCCTGCTCTCTCAGTGTTGAATTGTCCCCCAGTTTGTCCCAGTCCTTATCTCTCTCTTCCATTCCTCCTTAGTGATCTCCTGTCAGCAGTCTATTAATGGCACTCAATTTTCCATTACACTCTTGACTTTAGAACCCTGGCCAATTAAATGCTCACCACCTCTGCATGGATATTTAACAACCATCAGAAAGTATGCTGCATTTCCTATAGTCTCTCCTAGACCTGCTCTGGTATTCCACCTTTCAGTTGGATAAAAACATAACAAGAAATGTTTTCACAGCCTACATTTAGTCCATGGGAAATTGTAATATCTCGGCCTTCAAATGTATCCAGAATTTGACTACTTCTCATCACTGCCACTAAAAGCACCCTGGTCTCAGCCACCAGTTATTTGCAACATTTATGTGCACTAACTAATTATCCTATTCCTGTCCTTGCTGCCTATCTTACAGCTTATTCCTCAACACAACTGTGGAGGTCATCTTAGATCATGCCTGGCATCATCCTCCTTTTTAGCTTTAAAGTAATTCTTCCCTTTGCCTAGAATATTTTTCCCACAGGTACACGTCCATTTGGCTTACTTATCTCTTTCACATTCTTTCAGTCTTTCATCTAATGTTATTTTCTTCATTAGCCATATTCATTTTGGCAGAGGTGCAGTAACAAGTAACTACAAATAGAGTAACTCAAAACAACAAACTTTTATTCTCTTATATTTCTAGAGGCCAGAAGTATGAAATCAAGGGGTCAATGGGATTGGTTCCTTATGGAGGCTCTGAATGAAAGTCTATTTACTGCCTCTCTCATAAGTCAATGGGACTTCTGGAAACACTTGATATTCCTTGAATTTGACTTGTAGATTCCAATCTTGGCTGCTGTCTTCCCCTGGTCTTTCTCTCTTGTATCTCAACTCTTCCTCTGCCCTTCTCTTTTAAGGGCATTTGTTTTTGGAATAGGACCTGCCCTAAATTCAGGAAGATCTCATCTCAAGATTTTTCTGGAAAAGACCCTATTAACCAAATAAGGTCAACAATTAAGTTCAACAATTATGTTAAGGTGGACATATTCTTTGCAGGGGCCACTGTTCAACCCACTCAATTAAGCTTATTCTGACCAACTTTTTAAAAATGCTATCTCTCTATTCCCAACTCTTCTTTTATTAAGAGAAGAAATTTAGAACACTTGGATTTTAGGAAGATTGTATGTATAGACAAAAGATTACATGTTGGCCTTGATGAAGTTTGGAGCTTAACATCATGATCAAACACATCAGGGTTCCTGTGGTGAAATGCAGGTATATTCATGTTCAATGATAAATAAAACATAAGCTTTACTTTGTATCAGGCCAGGTTTGCCTCCTCACTTACTTTGTGCCAAACTTATAGGAACTCTCTCAAGGCTGCTTGTTGTTAGTTTATCATTTACCTGTTTGTTACATCTGTTATTTTTTGTTTGTCTCCATCTCACAAAATTTAATTCTATGAGGGCAGAGTCTTTATCTTTTAATCCCTGATATATCCCAAGCTCCTGCAATAGTCTTTGGTATATGCTCAATAAATATTTGAGTATCTCTTAATGGTGCTTGTCTCAGGAATGTTCTCTGGAAATTGAGGTCATAGAAGAATGTGCAAATAGGAGATGAAGATTTCAAAAAGAGAGAAAAGGGCAAGTGAGGTTCAACATATCTTATGGATCTTCTCTCATATGTTATTTCAAGCATTCTAGTTTTGGGAAAAGGCCTTTGGGAGTGAGATTTTGTAAACTGAATTACTGAATTACTTTATCACTTGTTTTTATCTACAATACCTTCACAGTGATAGAGTTAGGCAGGGGAACCATATTTGGTCCTCTTTTCTCAAAGTTTTAATATGTTTTATAAAAATTCAGAAAAGAAACTATTTTTACCCTGCACTTAAGGTGATACACAATATATGATATTCTCTTTACATTTAAGTAAGATATTTGAATTTTCAAAAATTATAATTTGCTACTTACATAATCAGCAAACTTTTTTCCCTTGTGTCTCTGTGAGGGTTCCTCAGTGAATATGTAAAACTGAAAATGCTATGGAGAACTTGTAAAGTAAGTTTTAGAAATTGATATTGGGAGGTTAGAGGTTTCTGTTTGTAGCAATATGCTCATGAAACAATTATAAAAAAGCACAAAATATTTAATTTACTATTAAATGTCTTATATATTAAAAATATTTGATAATGGCCAAAGGACAATTGAGGATGAGTCATTCATCCATATGTTTTAGTAAAATGGCCAAGAGGCCCCATAATCTTAATTCTAGCATTACCCTAAAAGTAGGGGTTAATATCTTTATTTATAAACTACTATATACATCTCTCAAGTTCATTCTTGTTCATTTTTCCAGGCTTAAATTAACACTATGATCTTTATATTCATCAATTTAAATACTTTTTAAGCACGATTTGTTGTTGTAGGTGTGGGTATAGTAGGTAATAATACAAATAATATCTCTCCTCTTGTGGAACTTCTGTTCTAATGAAAGGTAAAGGAAGGGGAGAGATTATTAATAAATAAAACTACTCAAACATGAGGTTATATCAGCTGGCAATCAGTGTTACAAAGAAAATGTAATAAATTTCTATGACAGAGAAAGAGGGTATAAAGGACCTGATCTCTTTAGATAGGATTGTCAGGGTGAATCTCTTAGAAGATGTAATATTTGACCTGAGCCCTAAAGGACGGAGAGAAGTCAGCAATGTGACTATGATAGAATAAAGTATCCCTTGCAGAGGAAATGACATGAGATAAAGCCCTGAAATTTTTTCAGGCTAAAAAAGAATGTCAGAGAATCTGGAATGTGAAAAAGATCTAGACAACTATGACATGATAAGGTGAAAGAGGAGGCTGGGGCCAGGTTCTAAAAGGGTTTTGCAGCCTTGGGTAGGTGGATTAGATTGAAATATATTAGAATATCTTCATACATTAGGATGTCTAAGAAGTGAAACATATGAGTTGCTTTGTGTTTTGAGAAGATCACTAGGGTAGAACATGGTAGAATAAAAGATCCCCGTTCCCCCAAAAACATTTGTCATATTTATAGTTAAAAATGTAGTAAGTTGGATGTACAATGATGTGCTTTTCATCTGTGTGCTGACTGGTATTCACCCCTTCACACTGGGTCTCTCCTTGATATGCTTTCAATAAATAAATGTTAATAATGTAACATGGAATGGAATTTTTAAAAGAATATGTGATAGGAACAAATGTGTGACCAGTTTTTAAATGAATTTAAATGCAATGTTTTTCAGATCTTAGAGACTTAGTTTTATAAAGAAGATAGGAGAATAAATTTAAATGGTTACTTGGAGGGTATTTCCTGAGTACTTAGCATGTGCTATCCACTTTGGGGTGTGTTATAATAATAAATCAGATAGAAACTTTTCCTTCAAGGAAATTCTGTTATATCCCAAAGTCTCCAAAAGAAATTTTTTTTGTCACTCTGATGAAAATTATTTATTTTATGACTATAAAAGACCTAATTAGACAATCACAAAAATTTTCTTTAATTATATTAAATTCATAAAATATTTAATATAGAATTTGGTTGTTTTAGCACTTTAAGAAGTGCTTTCAAGTTAGTATCTCTCTAAGTGAGACCAGACCCAGTTCTTCTATTTGTTCCTCAATTCACCCAATCGCCTTTGTTTTGTAATGATGTGTTCCTATCATTTTTCCCTTCCTGTATTTCACTTCTTTGCTATTACCCTTCCACATAATTTTTATGTTTATAATTATAAAGTATTTAAAAGGAAAACCTCAACTGCAGTTTTAATACATGCCACTGTCATTGTCATTTTCTTTAGTTTAGTGTGTCACTAATTCCATATCTATATAAAAATGCCAGTGTCCTTTCCCGTCCCTTATCATGGCACTTTCAGTTTTGTTCACGTAGCCTTGCTTCTTAAGTCCAAGTTACTTTATTATTATTATTATTATTTTAAATTTACCTCTCTTCTTTTGAGAATTATTTTTATTTGCTTACATGTCCTTACATGGCAGAAGAGCAAACAGGGCCCCTCCATCTTCTTTTCTAAGGCACTAATCCATTCAGGAGGGCAGAGCCTTCCTGACCCAATTACTTCCCAAAGTCATCTCTTCATACCTCACTTTCGGAATTAGATTTTAATATATGAATTTGGGGGGGACAGTCAACTATAGCACTGGCACTGATGTTATTATAGAAAGGACACCAGGGAGCCCTCTTGCCCTCTCTCTCACGTGGGAGCACAATGAGAAGTTAGCAACCCAAAGGGACTAATTGAATGTTTCATTTTGTCTATTAGGATTCTATTAGCTGAATTGTTAAAAGTCTGGTAGAAATTTTTTCTTTTTATGACTATGATGATTCTAAAGTATTTTTCTAACTCATATTTCTTATAACTAAGTTTATTTTCACTGACATTTTATTGCTGAATTATTTCACTGAATCTAAATCATGACATTATGGACTAAGAACAATCAAACTGAGAGTTGAAGGTCTAATTATAGACTGAACTGAAAAAAAATGATAGAATCAAAAAGAATATAAAGATAAATAGGAACTTGCTCACTGATTTTCATAAAAGGAGATAACCAAATTATTGGTGAGTGCAGTAGTCTTCAATTCAAACAGCAGGCTTCCACTTCACTCAAAGTTGACTGAATACTTCATCTGTTTCTTCCAAAGTTGCTCTTTGGTAGCTTTTATTGTAGCCAATGTTTCTAATTTACATATGAAAAAATGAGGAACTTATTTCTCTTAGAATGTGATTGTAAGATATAGCACAGAAACTGAGGAATCTGAAGTAGTGACCCCTATTCCTTGGGACATTTTTTATGGACCTTTCCAACTCAGTTCTCTGAGCATTTGTATTCTGTGCTTATGTCCTATTCTCAAGCCATAACTAGCATAAATATGTAATTATATGGTTTGTTTTATTGGTAATAGATTTCAAAATTCTCTATTATTATGGTGCTGTTTGAATTGTGTTTACTATATCAACATAAACATATAAATTGAGTGAAATTATTTGCTTGGTTAACTGCAAACCACAAGTTATTACAGTGTTGTCAGTTTCAAAATGTTGCGTGACAATAAAACCATTTGATTCTCTTTGTTCATACTTGAACCTCAAAAACATTGTAATTATTTCCTATCATCTCTCCAGCACAGGTTTTACAGATGTCATAAGGTGGACTCTGTAGCACCTTTTGAGGACCCTATATTACTATTTCAACATGCTCAGTAGTTCCCAAGGTGGCTTGTGGCTTAATTGATAATTTCTGTTCAATTTCAAAGTATTTTTTTCCCTTTGCCTAAGTTATTTCTTCTTGCATACTCAAAATCAAATTTATATTAGACAAATTCAAGATATTTCTGCTAAAATGTTGGCATTTCTCATGATGTTTCTTTACATGGAGTTTTCAATAGGTAACCCAATCATACTTGAAACTATTTTTCAATTTGGCAATAGAATTGTTTATTACCCTTGTTATCTTATAGTCTCTTTTAACTGCTTCTCTTTTCTTCATCTTCAGGGTTTTAAATAAAGACAAGCCAAAGGATGTGGGGTTTACACAGCTTCTTTTAGCCATGGGATTCTACCACCTGTCCATAGTTTCCTGTTTCCTCTCCTGCTGGCCGTCATTGCTATTATTTCCCAGCTGCACTCTTTCCCCTGTGGGTGCCCTTATATCTCTAATTCTTCCTCCTTGCTTCTCTGCTTCTAGGGAATGAAAAGGGCAAATCTAAAATCACATCCAACATCGAGACCCAGAAGATACAGAATATTTCATTTTATAATCCAAACACTAAAGAAACATAGCATTAATAATTGAGAAGACATGAATGAATCGCCTTGCATTTCCATGCAAGAAGAAAAGAAAGCTCCTAGGAATTCAATGGATTCTTTTAATTGTTTTCTGATCTTATGATTCTCTTCCTCCTTGATATCTGTATTCAGCTAAGATCAACATCTGTGTGATTAAAAGAAAACTCTCTGGTAATGAGAATGTCTAGTGAAAAGACATTCTTTTAAATGCTAAAGCAACTGTGAAATAAATATTTTTTTTTTTTTTTTTTACTATATACTAGGTGGAAATGCAAGTCTCCCTGGGGACTAGCATGTTAGGTGTAGGTGTGTGAACCTTTTCACTTTATGTTTCTGAAAAGAACTGAATGCATACAGAGATTACTGAAGCACTCTTCATGTATGTCCAGGCCACTGCTGTTATTGCAGGTGAGGTGAAGATCATGTAAGTTCCTGAGGTATTATCAGGATCTTCACTCTTGGGAACATTCTCTGTAGCCTCCATGGCAAAGACTTGAACATTCTATGGTAGTATGTATACACCATATTGTAAGAGCAAAGAAAAATCTTTTTTCTTCTATGTAGTTGAAATTACAGTATATTTAGAGGTATGAGGAGCAGATTAAATTTGAAATGAAGACTCTCCTATCACTCATTCATTGACACTGTTAACCTAAATGAGTTCAATATCTAGTGTCAAAGGCAGAAAATGATATTGGCATAAAAGGGGCAATATTAAGGTAATATTTTGCTTGGGGAAACTGAAAAATTATCTATGAAGTACAGTCTTAAAGACAAAGATATGGCATTTGATGTAGAAAATACAGAAAAAGAATGAAGATGTGGTACGAATGAAAGCAGGAAATGTGAAAGTTAGAGGGGTCCAGGGTATGACAGTTTGCCCTGTGGGACTGAAACTCATTTACCTGGTTAGGCATGGCTGAGAAAAAGTCAAAACAAAGTTTTAAACACCTTTATATGGCAATGAGTTGTTGTGAGAGCACACATGATCTCAGGCAGTGTTTGATTGTGTATCATTTGGCAGGTTATGTATGGTTATATATTAACCAACTGACATATCTTGGTTCTGTGAATTACTAAGTAAATATAAGGTAGGAAAATTATATAAAGACTGATGTCTTTTTATGTAGAAGTCAACCACTTGTGGAATTCAAATATTCAAAAGGTGTTTTCTAGCCATTAATTAATTAATACTATCTCATGGAGATAATAAGATATAAATAAGAAAATTATTTTTCTATTACCATAAGAAAATGTCTCTTCTAAATATTATTTAACTGTCAGAGAAACACTATTAAATAAAAACCACAAATACTTTAAATCCCATGATACCATTGACTAAAGTTTTACCTAGTAATACAAAGATAGTTTCAGTATAAATAAATCATATTAATTAATGGATCAGTAAGTAGTATTTCACTAGCTGGTAAAATTAAACTTACTAAATTTATGCTTGAAATTACAAAAAGTTATGTATTAATGGGATATCATGTGATATTTCAATACATGTATACATTGCATAATGATTAAATTAAGTTAAGTTTCCTCAAACATTTGTCATTTCTTTATGGTGAAAACTTTCAAAATTCTTCCTTTTAGCTTTTGGAAATTTATAGTACATTATTGTTATTTATTCCCAAATACACAGAAATCACATCTCTGTGATTAATTATGTGAGATACAGTTCTTGATGGAGCTTCTGAAAAACACATGAGCTCTATCCCTATGGTACTCTGCTAGCAATGGAAGAATGTAGTCAGATGTCATCCTCCTATTCAAAAGACACAGAGGGAACTCGTCATCACATGGACTTGTGATTAACTTTTGTTTTTGTTTTTGTTTAGTTTTTTTTTTTAATTTCTAGGTTTCTAATAATCCCTCCTCAGATACAGGCCAACAGCTAAACTGTCTTAGAAAACAGCTTTGATGTGAAACCAATTGGCATCACCTGTTCCAAGTTCTATTTTAGGCGTTGAGAAATGGTACCAGTAGACTGAATCATTGTCCTTTTGCCCAGCACTATGTAAAGCCCAAGGCCTGCCTGGCATACCTAGTTCTGAAAGACAGTTCAGAAAGGTAGAGTGCTAGAGGTTATGGGTGGTCTGTTGGGGGAAATATGATGGACTTACATCTACAACTATAATTATGACAATGGCCCAGTGATCACGAGCACCAGTCTAAATGCAGAAAGGTCTAAGAGACCAAGATAATTTTGCACATATAAGCATGAACCATGATCCATTTGGGACCCCATAATTAGATCCCTTGCAGAAGAACAAGAGACTGGATATGTTTACTCATATTATCCTCTACTATGAAAAGTAACTGGATATCTGAAATAATAGTGGCAAGGATTCTAAGTGCCTTTCAAGTATAATGCATACATGACTCACTTGAAGTTCTAGTTTAAATGCAGGTTCTGCCTAGGTGATGGTGATGCAGTTTGACTGTGGACCACTGTCTGTATAGTATAAGTCTAGAGAATTGTCTAAACTTCTTTGGCCCCCTTCTCAGTATCTTTTGCTATTAGATACCAATAGAAATATAGAGAATAACCTTATACTTGTGTATGTCCCTTTAATCATATATTTCAACTATTTGGCCCTTCCATATTTTAAAGATGTAACATTTTTTACCTTGTATTGTAAAACATGTCAGAGATAATATATTTTAAATGCCGAGAAGAGTACCTGGCTCATTGAATATCCCCTCGTCTCCCAGTAGACACTACTAGTACTGTTGTTACATGAAACAAAGAGGGGTTCAATTAGAGAGCTGTGACTGATCATTTGAATGCAGATACAAACATAACTCAAAAGAGAACTCACATCCAAAGATATACATGAAAGAGTATGGGAATCAACAAGTGAATATAATCTAGGCTATATTAAGATATACTAAATATGTATATTAAGAGAGATACCAGAGAGACCTGTCTGGAACTTTTAAAGAAGATTTTGAACTCAAATGTTTATCTGTTGGTTGATAGCACGTTGATTTGGGAAATAATATGGTTAACACAGTTTATTATTTTTGTTCTGGTATGCCAACAGAATGTGCCCAGAAGATGGCAGCAAGGGTGGCAATTTATCCAAAAGGCATTTGAAGTGGGAAGTGTTTAGAAAAAATTAGCATGTATTATCTCAGAAACAAAAACATCATTGGGGTAGCATGGGGAACCATGTCAGTGAATGAAGGAATAGTGCTATTTCTACCTTACTCTGGGTAACAAAACTGAGACTGACAGAAATTAGGTTAGACAAATTTATGCTTCATATGTAGAAGCAACTTCCAATTATTCAGTTTCCTAAAACTCATAAGGTAAATGTGGTAGAATATTGTGCAAATGTTCCATGCTATCTCTGTGAGAGTTGGCCAGACCCTTCATCTCTAAATTCCTGTATCCAAATAAATATAGTAGATATTAGTCTAAAAATACTCTTTTATTCATTTATTTAGGAGTCATCAACAGAAATGATTCATTGTTTACTTAAATATATTTAAGAATCTTACAATAAAAGATGACCAAATAATCTGAGTTTTAAAATTTCCAAAATATTTGCAGGCACATTATCACATCTAATATATTGCTAGAAATTTAATTAAAAAATTTTTTTTTGTACTCAGGATTGAGGCCCTAAGGGCCCTCAACCACTGAGCCACATCCCCAGCCCTTTTCTGTATTTTATTTAGATACAGGGTCTCATTGAGTTGCTTAGGGTCTCACTAAGTTGCTGAGGCTGGCTTTGAACTTGAGATCCTCTTGTCTCAACCTCCTGAGTCACTGGGATTACAGGTGTGTGCCACTGTGCCTGGCGAGAAATTAATTTATTATAATTTTTATTTCTAACCTTTTATTTACCTCTTCTGGTTTCTCTTTTTGTAACTTTACTAAGCTTTAAGACAAAAAGGCACAATGTTTATATTTTATTTTTGATTTTTTAGTCTTGCCTATATTTTGACTAATTTTTCCCCTAGAATATATTGGAAACATATTTAATTTTTTCATAGCTGGCATTTAGTGATTTATTGGAAGCATCATTTTGAGTTAGATCTCTTCAAAATTGTGCATATATACCTGAATTCTATGTCTATCAACCTGTCTATATGAATCAATACACATTTATTCTTTAATAGTTGGTCCCTTTATTGGATTCCCACATTCCCATCTTTCTTGTATCAATCAAATTCATGATTTGCAGTTTTTGTTAATTTCATAGTAGAATATAACTTACAAAAATGAGAAAGGCATTTGGATGAAAATTGCTTCACTCCCCTCACCACTACTGGGTATCAGGAATGTTCTCAACTGCAAATTACCAAAAGAATATACCTATGGCTTAAGCAAAACCCTTCTATTTCTCTTTTTCTCCCTTCCTTCCTTCTTTCCTTCCATTTTCTCCTTCCTTCCTTCCATGTTTCCTTCTTTCCCCTCTTTTCTTCTTCCTTTTTTCCTTCCTTTGCCTTGTAAAATAGATGTCTCAGAGTAAGTGGCAACTTCCATTAGGATGGGAATATTTTCTCTGCAGTTCTTGCTCTTCCCTTACAGTAACAAGAGGTTGCCAGAGTTTCAAACATCAGGATCATGATCCAGGGACACGTATCTTCTTTATGAGGAAAGGTACCTGCTATAGACTAAATGTGCTTCCCCACCAAATTTATAAGTTGACACGTAATTCCCAGTGCAGTGGTATTTGTAGATGGGTCTTTGAAGATTAAGTCATGAAGAAGGAACCCTTAGGAAAGGGATCATTTCCTTATAAAAGAGGCCCTAGAAATCTCCCTCACACTTTCTAGGCTGTGAGAAGACAATTATCTTGTCTAGAATCCAGGAAGTGGGCCCTCTCCTATAGTTTGGATCTGATGGTGCTTGGTATTGTACTGCCGAGCCTCCAGAACTATAAGAAATAAATTCATTTTTTATAACATACCCAGTTCACGATATTTTGCAATAGCAGTCTGAGAAAATGAACACAATGTCAATTAATGAAAGTTTGTGTCTCGTTGGCCATTATTTTGCCAGATGACCAAGCTCAGTTTGCTTGTATTTTAGGTAAACTTACCTTTATGGTGAAGGCTCACAGTGAAAATAGATGTTGGAATAGTGAGCAAGCTATATCTGTCACTCCTACTTTTACTTTCTAGTCTTTACTGAATCATTTTTACAGTTTTGATCTAATTTTTATAGATGGAATTCCTTTTTTAAAAAATTTTTGTTTCAGAGAGATGTCTCACTATGTGGCCCAGACTGATCTCAAACTTTTAGGCTCAAGTGATCTTCCTGCCTCAGCCTTCCAAGTAGTTGAGGTGACAGTACTTGCCAACACGCCTGGCTATAGCTCCTAATTTTTGTATTCACTTTTTATTAGTATTTGTGAAAATTAAATGGCGCAATTATACTATTAAGTAAAAGTGGAATATATACATGTTTTGAGAAGTCATTTTTCATCATCATCAATATCACCCACAATTCGATTTTTAATGAATTTTTTGTGAATATCCTGATGTCCTATGTGTCCTGATGTGAATATCCTTTATGGGCCTATACAGAGTATAAGGTATAAAAGCTTAAAAATTACACATTTAGAAATTAATAATTTCAATCCATTCTTATACACAAATGCAACATAGACAAACCCACTTAACTGAGAGGTCTTTGAAGGGACCGCCTGTGTCTTGCTCATGTTAGTGTTGCTAAAAGCCAGTGCATTGAGTGCATGAAGAGGTCTCAGTGAGGATTTGCATTGGATAGTAATGATGCCAGCGATTAAAGTGTTAGAATACTACCTTGAATGGTAAGGTACCAACTTTTTAAGAACATAAGAATTTTATCTTTTCAATTTCATAGATTCTCTAGATCTACCAGTGAAGCAGCTATCACTCTCATTTGTCAGACAGTTTGCCTACCTTGATGATTTGGCATTCCAATATATGGTATTGTCTACTATGCAAGTAAATACTGGAATCCACCTGTGTCCTGTTTAATCCAAGTTGTCTATACTTCACTAGTAATTCTTGATTATGTGCTAATTGCAGAGAAGGCCTACCAATGCCAACCTTAAAAACGTGTTACTTATCTAATACATAATAGTGAAAGTCATGGATTTCAAATATTTAATTGGGAGAAAATGTACGTGCTTTTTCTGTCAAAGACCAGAAAACATAAGTGTCATTTCCTTTTACAAATGAGAGAGCTTCCTATTTTCGTTTATGTCAACAGCTGGAGCTGCCATTGCTTTTATTTTGTTATTTCCATGCTTTTTATGGTTTGAGGCAATAAATTCACTCAGTTTGTGTGAAATAGTTGCATTCACCAATCTTGCCGCTCTGCATATTTTCATGAGGTTTGGCAAAGATTTTTAATTATTAAGATTTTTTTCTGCATTACACAGGGTAAAGGTAGTTTCAGTTTTAAATCATGTCAGTTCAGGGTTAGTCATAAATATAACATTAAAGTTTTGTCCCTATACCTTATGGGACGGTTTTATGGATTATTTTTGAAGCTGTCAAAATTAATTATTCTGTAGTAGCTATACAGTTTGTAACGACAGACTTTAGAATTAGTTCATGGTAAGCTTTTTATGTCTAGCAGATATGAATTATAATTATGATGTTTCTAATTTACAATAGTATCTTCATTCTTGTTTTTCCACAAAGCCATGTTAAGTTTTTCAAATCCTGAAGATTTACATAGCTGATGCCATCAACACTTATTCAAATGTTTTCCATATCCTTTGTCATTCAACTTAGTATTTGGATGCTGGTTGATATGCTCTCCAGCTCAACCAATCAGTCATAGACTGCTTACCTGGAGTAAAATTTGTTTAAGGTTGCCACTTTTCTGGATAGCCACACCCCTGAAAAAGTTATAGTTGGTCAGGCGTGGTGGGGCACACCTGTAATTCTATCCACTCTGGAGGCTGAGGCAGGAGGACCATAAGTTTGAGGCCATTCTCAGCAATTTAGTGAGGCCCTGAACAACTCATTGAAACTCTGTCTCAAATAAAATATAAGAAAGGGCTGGGTACATAGCTCAGTGGTAAAACTCCCTTAACTTCAATCTCCAGTTTAAAAAAAAAAAATTGCAGTTAAATAAGAAATTTTATATATGAGAATAGATTTTACAATTCATGCATTTTCCATGCATCTACATGAAGTTAATTGACAGCAGTATGGTGAAATGGCAACTGGTATGAGAGACTGCATTCATAGATAAATTTTTCATAAGACACACAAAAAAAATCAGCATATGACAAGTAAAACTTAAGGACATGAAACAAATGGGTAACCGTTATTCCTCCTTGTTTTAATTCTGTCACTGAGTATGCAAAGAATTTTATCTTTCACATTTTTATGTTTTGTTTTACTAATATTGATTTATGGGGGATCATAGTAAATTGATTGAAATATCTGAGAAAGACAGGGTAGATCTGTATTATAGTGTTTGCTGATAATCTAGAAGTAACAACTGACTTCAGAGAGACCATCTAAGGAAATGTGGTTTCTAGATATGATGCATCACAGGGTTACCTGGGGTGCTGATTTATAAGGTCAAAACAAAAAGATGCCCATCACCCAGAGATCTGATTTAATTTAAGCAAAGTATACTCACATAGGTAATCTAAAGCATGTTGAAGTTTTAAAAAACATTGATATATTAATTCTCCATTTTTCTGGATCCTTTATCATATTAAATGCCTAGAGAGCAACATTAGATTTGTCCCCATTTAAATATCCCCATTCATAATTTAATACTCTGACACAACCCTGAAGGACACCTCTAAATATTGTATAAAAGAACTCTTCAGGAAATTGTACATTCTACTGCTCAAAAATCTTTATATCCAAATGCATTCAGAAAAAAATTCTTCTAGATCTATTATAGAACAGGAAGCATTTCCCTCAAGAATGAAGTTATTATTTTTTCATGAAATAAGAAATATACAATGAGTATCACAATCTCATTTTGCTTTGACTGTAGAGAGTTGTGCTGGGCAACCTTTCAGAGGGCATCCAGTGCTCCCTGCCTCTGGGTATTCATGCCCTTTTGTGATAATGCCCCTTGATTATGGGCTGGACTGTCAGACTTGCATCTAATCGAATACAGAATGAGTAATGGGATGTCACTTCTGGGATTAGACTTTTAAAAGATTGGCTTTCGTCTTGGGTGCTCTCTTGCTTGCTCTGTGGAAAGTCAGTGCCCTGTTGCAAACCCCTGTGGAGAGCCCTATATGGCAAGGAATTGAGGAAAGCCTCTGATCACCAGTTGGTAAGGAACTGAGATTCTCATTTCAATAGCCTGCCAAGGACTGGATCTTGCCAACAAGCCCAGAATGAGGTTGGAAGTAGAATTAACCCCATTCATGCTTCATGTAAGACGATGATTCCCAACAGTACTGACTGCAAAGTCATGGGAGACTTGCAGCTGGAAGCCTCCAGCTAAGCTTTACCCTGATTCCCAACCTATAGAAAGTGTGAGGTACAGTGTGTGATGTTTTCAGTTGCTAAGTTTTAGAGTAATTTGTTATACAGCAGTGGATAACAATACAGAAACTAAGAGCTCCATTAATCATTTCACCTCAGACTCTGGTGTCACAATTTCTTCTCTATGTGATCTCTAATCTTTCTTCTTAAGTAACTTTGCGCTATCCCAGGTGAGTAATTTGAAACTGCTTGAAGCTCTTTTTTAAAATAAGAGTGTTATTAAGAGTAAAAATGTTTACACATTCATAACACTTTATGCCTAGTGAGTCAGCCCTCATGTAGACAATCTCATTTAATCTGATCATAATTGCAGTCATTTATATTTGATCTAAGCATTCATCTTTATTTTTTTGCTTTTTAGCAGAATTACCTTTCTAATACTGAAACCCAAACTATAGCATAGCACCATAGAATGCCACACTGGAATATATTTTGAATATTTTGATGATCAGCACTTATGTTTTACAGAAGAGTAAGCTTAGATCTTTAAAAAGTTAAAAAAAAAAAAAAAAACTTAAGCAATTTACCCAAGATGAAGTGACAACTTGTACTGAGATCTGATGATATTTTTCTAGAGCCCTTTGATCCTCTGACCATAAAGTTACTGGATGGTGAAAGGAGATGCTGAGAAACCTTTTGAGAGATGAGAGCTATAAAACTTGGGGCTTGAACATTGTCATTTATAACTTCTGAAATGAGATCGTCCATTTGTACTAACATTTCAAAACTATTCTCATATTTCCCATGATTCTATATATTGTAAAGGCATGTTCTGAAAATATTGAAATTTAGATAGTCTAATACCAACTTCTCTAACAGGTAATCTTATCTGTTAAGATTACTTACTACCAAATGATCTTTTCCTGAGACTCTCAAACTTTTGCCTCTTCTATGATGACTTCTGTAAAAGTATTATGCTACTTTTTCAGAAAAAAGACATTGAGGGTGTTAATGAATAGCATAAATAGGATTGCATTTTGGATCTATAGGAGGTACTTTGGATTTATTTTTAAGTAAACAAAATGGAAGGAAGATGGATTAGAGACACCAAAGTTTCCTGCATAAAGAGCCAGGTCTTTAACAGTTGTCTAGCTGTGGAGCTTAGAAAACTGTTCTATACCACAGTGTTGTTGTGAATGAACATTTAACCATATAACATGTAAGAATGTTTTCAAAAGTGTCAACTGCTTCCCAGGGTTAAGTAATATATTTCTTTTTTTCATCAGTTATCTTTTTTCAAAAGAGAGAAGTTATGTTTGGTTTAGCCTAAAATAAAATAATATCATCTATCCTCTCCATTATGTAAGCATTGACCGCCTCTCTTGCTACCACTTGGTGGTAGAGTTATTACATGAACAAATGCCAGAGTCAGGGATTTGCTTCCCCTTCACCATGCACCACTGAAGATATTACTCTCATCTCTTGTTTAAATAAACTTCACCATCTTTTCACACCCTGAGGCCTAAATTAAATCAGTTTTGGAGCTCAAGGACAGAATAAGTCACTATGAGAAGAGGAACAAAGGAAATCAAGCACACCAGATGGAAAGTTCAGACTGGCCAGTGTCTTTAAAATGTCAATGCTGTATAAAAATGCTTCATAAGCTATCAATCAACTATGGCTCCAGAAACAGGCTGGTGGCTACAGAAATTAGTCTTTTCTTACAAAGCCTTAGAAAACTATTTTTCAAGTGGACTGAATTTGAGTTCATGTGTGCTGGGATATCTAAAGAAGGAAAAATGAAAGAAATTTCCAGTAATTAGTCACTAAAAATGTAACCCCTTGCTTTCGTGAATAGTAGGATCTGCAGTGAACCTAAACAAAATGCCATTTATTAAATAAAATAGACAAGATTTGAACTTTATCCTTTAAAGTTTTATTTATTTATTTACTTGTTGGTTCGTTGATGTGTTTAAAATAAAATTAAAAATTAAAGATTAAAAATTGACTTTTTTTATTATGACATGGTTGTCATTCATACCCACTCATTTAAAATTAAAAATGTAAATCTAAGTCTCTAATTTTCAACAGGAAAAAAGGAGTCTCAAAAAGAAAGAGCTATAGCAATATTGACAGTATAGGAAAATTTTTACAGAAAAGCCTATCTGAACAGATGTTTTTAGAATGGAGACGTGTTTAGTTCATCGGACTCAAAAAATGTTTGTTGAGCTCTGTAGCAATTCCATCCCCACTAAATTCAACTAGCTGGAGTGCACATGATTAAATTTTATTATTAGTTAACATTTATACAGCCTTGACTGTGCACAAGGCACTAATGCAAGTATGATCAGATACTGAACTGGCAACGCTGTCCTTTGAGGTATGCACCAGTATTGTTCCCATGAGGAAAGGAAATTATCTGATCTGTATAAATAAATACCTCCTTTAACACTCAATTCCTGCTCCAGAGACATTTTTACTATTTTTGAGGTGTACAAACTATATATTTACTTATTTAAATGTTATTTATTGTGTGGTGGTTTGGAGCACAGATTATGGGGTCATTCTTGGTTTCAAATAGTTGCTGTCACTTTCAGCCTGTAAAACTTTTCATAAATTTCTCTCTCCTTACTTTCAAGTTTCTTCATATATAAACTGAAAACTATAAAAGGATTATGCTGAGGCTTAGATGAGACAGAACATATAAAACAGCCTAGAACAAAATGTAGCACATAGTATACATCCAGTAAATAGCAGCCATCTGTATTGTTTTAATATCCTTCACAATTCACAGGTAAGAAATGCACAATTTTATAAATCATTTGCTAATTTCTTAAGCTGACCAAGTTAAGTATTAGAAGACATTAAAAATACATTTTTCTGCTTTCAAGTATCATATCAGGCAGTAGAAATAATCCCATATGCAGTGCATCCCAGTATTTGCAATGCTTTAGACAATATACTATTGTAAATAAAGCAATAACATTTTAATCATCAGAATAATTTGGAAGTTTGTATGAGATAGATTAATACATTTTATGAATTGGTTTTAAGAATAAATTTAATTTTTCTTACTTCATATATAAAAACAAATTGGTTGTCAAAACCTTGAAAACAAAATGGAGACTACAGTGAAAATTACCCATAAATTAGTAACCCAGTTCTTTATTAATATTTTATCATTATATTTTATCATGATCTTTGCATACGTTTATAATTTTATATATTTTCAAATTATTTTTTTATGGAGGGATTTGTTTTCATTTTTTCCATTCACCATTACTTTATAAATTTTTCCTGTTTATTAAATGTTAGTCTTAGGAGCAGGCTTCAGAGATGGCACTCCTTAGCTTTGGGGAGGGGACTGAAGGATAGGCAGTAAAGAGAATAGCAGGGGAGTTTATTCAGGGAGTATGAAATCATTTTTATTTTAAAATGGCAGGAAGTAAGACTCCACATATGATGGTGAGAATTGATAGACGCCCTGTGGTTCAGGCAGGATATAACTCCATATTGTAGTAGAAAGAGCATGGCCGAGTGAGGGACCTCAGCTCAGAAGATATTAGCCACATCCAACACTGGGACAATAGTCCACAATTCAAACCAAATTTGCTATTTAACATCCACTTCCTTTGGCTAGACCCTCCCTTTGACTTGTTTTTCTCTACATCGAGACACCTGAAAGATGGGTCCAAAACCAACAATGTACCAATCCAAACCAAATCTACCCCCAGGTAGTATGTGGAACAGAGGAGACAAGGTCTGTGAATGCTTTTACAAAACTGCCAAATGATGTGCAAGGGGAGCACTGAAATATGAGACGTCCAGGCCACTTGCAACTTGTTCACCTCAGCCTTTTCAGGGGCTATTGCAACACCGGGCACAGGGAATACCTGTAAAATAACTCACAAATAAGTGCAAGGGAATTGGTGTTTCCCTAAAAAGTCATTTTTAAGTCACAAACATATTTTTCTGAAGTAAATTCAGAAGCTGAAGCTATGAGTTTGGGTAGTCTTGTGTTTATTTTTGCTTTTTCTTTGAAACCGGTCAAAGAACACTTGGATCCACAAACTGTTCTTAAAATCATGTTGTCCCATTGTTTAGACCAATTGCCTGGTCCATAAGCAAGGACAGAACACAAGCAAAAGTGGACCTTTGTGCAATTAAATATCAGGGAAAAGAAAAGATTTAGTCTTTTGAATAAAGTAGAATAGCAGGAACTGGATCTATCTTCCTGAGTGGAACAAATAAATACCTTATACAGTATATGAAACAATGGCACTCAAGATATTGGCAGTGACTTCTGAGAGATGACAGGAAACAAAAGAGGTAATAGGTAAGAATGCCCCAGCTCACTACCTGGAGAAGATTCCGGGCCCTGGTGTATAGGGAGGGAGAACCCAGGAAGAGCAGAGGATAGTGCTGGGAGTTCCGAGAAGCCAAGGTCAGGAGAGTTTACTAGCCTTTCAATGTTAAGCTACTTCAATTTGAGATTCAGTCATTTTTGAGTGGGGGGGAATGAGGTCTTACATTTCTTTTCCTGTCCACTTGCCCCTATTCCTGAGTTCATCTTTTAAGGCAGTCAGACCTCAAGTATTGCTGAAGTCACATGCTGATATCCGATGAGTGCCCCTTTACCAGGTAGTCTCAAGTATGTAAGCGTCACAGCCATGAGAGTGATTTTTGAATTAAGGTGTTAAAGTGTGTTTTTAACTTAGTAGCTTCTGAAAAATCTATTCTCCCACTGACAGGCTTACAGCTATCTTCCATTAGGGCTGGAAATTGACTTCTGAGCCATTGACACTTGACAGGATGTTTATTTTCCGTTTATAACCATTGCCAATTGTCCACCAATTTCTCTTCTCACAGAAATAATGAAGGTCAGCTGTGATGAACTTCACTCTCTACAGAGCCTCTCTGACAATTTCTTTATACTCATATTTGATACTGGTAATTCTCTCTTTTTCCATTAAAGAAAAAAGTGAAGCCAGCCAGTGCAAAAAGCTATTGGGGTGGGGCAGCAGGAAGAAATGGGTGTTTGCATGTTATTCTCAACCTGACTACTAAAGCCATCACCTAAGGAGGATGGAATGTCAGCATGGATACACTTTTTTATTATTATTATTTTGAAAAAGCTCTGCAGCTTCAAGATAAAATGTAACCTTGCAGTTGCTAAGGTAACTGTGCTTTTTTTTTCTTTTTTTTTCTTTCTTAGGAATAGCAGAACAAATTAGGTGAAGAAAACTTCTGTAAATTGTCAATACATGGATGCCCTACGGCTGCAATAGCTAAATGTTTCATTGGAATCCTAGGTAACCAATACAGTAAGCTGGGCAAGTTACCTAAGAGAGGCGTTCCGCAGTCAATCTGATTTGTTTCTTAAGCAATTTAATGCAAATGGATAAATCATATTTGCCCCTCCATTTTTATTTTTATTTTTTATTTTTCTTAGCTTTAGCAACCTTTCTTACTCTTGTTGATTTTATAAAATTTAACAGCCATCAATGTTACTAAGAATGAAGCCCAGGAAAGAAAAATTTTAGATATAATAAAACAAGATAAGGGTAATTGTTGGCAATGGTCTGCTTCATGATCAGCCCAAATTTAGAATTATATATTGATATTTCCCTGTTGCTGTTATTCCCTGGAGCTTCCTTGTAGTGTGACTTCATTAATCTCTCATCACTCTGCTGACAGGATTATTTATGAAAATATTTTGAATTAGTAACTAATGGTTTGAACATGATAAAGCAGTGCATGTATTTGCTTTCAAAGTATTCCAATTTATGTTGACATTAAAACACATTAATATCTGTGATAATTCATGGTTTCCACAATGCACATTTTCCCACATTTAAAAGTACTAAAATTAGGATGCATCTTCCAATGATAGTACTTTAGAAGTGCCATTGACCATTTCTTCACATTTTAAAGAATCTTGTAATGGGCATCATAAACTAGACGAAACATAGTATTGAGACTTATTGGTAAAAGGTTCGCAGAACTTTCACTATAAATTATTTTCAACTTGTCTTACTAACCCATACCATACTAAACTTCTAGATCCTTCTTTGCTATTATGGAAATGTTGACATAAATGTTGTCACCTGCACTTGTCTTTGTGGCTTAGTCAGCTGAGGATCATCCCTCACTATCTTCCTCTGAAGACAGAGCTTTCAGACAAACCAGTTAACAAAACAATTCATTCTGAATGCACTTATGGAGGAAAACTGTTCACAATTCATTCGTCTTTCATTGCTACTGCCTCTGTCTTGTGCCTTAGCATCCGACTAGAGCAGTGCACACTCAACACACCTAACCTGGTGCAGAACCTCCAGGTTTGGTGCACTTTGGGGGCAATTGCCTATGATCAAGGCATTCACTACTTGTGTTGCCTGGTAACAGAGAATGTTTCTCTCTCTCAAGGTTGGATTCTTACCTGAAAAAAAGAAGTCAATAATTATTTTATTGATTTGGTTATTGAATGAAGATTCAACCAAATGAAATAATATATTGCACCATAAATGGTACTCAATGGTTTTTTTTTTTTTTTGTCTTTCTTCCCTTTTTATAGCTAGCAATCAAGTCAATTATTCTTTTATACTAAATAAGGGGAAAGTGTCACAATCTAAAAATTTATCACTAGTGTTCTTAGTGTTTTCCATAAAAAACATGATTGTTATGCCAAACTCTTTTCATATTATAATCATAAAAATATGATTATGAAATGTTAATCTTGTCTAATTGGGAAGTTTGAAAAATTAAGGCAGATGACTGATGAAGCTTTGAAGAAAAGTAAAATTCTAGAATTAGCTATCAAGTTTTATAATTTCTATAAGCAAGGAATTGTATATTTCATATTCAAGTTTCTTTTTTCTGACTTTGTATGTTATTTTGTTAAAAATAAAAGATAATATTTTACATCAAATGGGATACATGGGTCATGGACTTGGGAAGTTGACAGATTTGGGTATATAATAGAATTTTCGTTCTTTCTAGACATGAGATTTTGTGTAAGGTTTTTTTGGAGCCCCAGTTCCCTAGAAGTAAAATTAGACTAACAATATTTTTACAGGAAAAATAAAAGGCAATAATGTGGTAAAATATCAGACATAATCTATTCAGTTAAAATAGGTACTCAATAAGTTCCTATAATATCACAGAAATTTCTTTTAAAAGGAAGAATTTTTCACATAGGTAAAATTCAGTTATAATATACTTCAAAGGGAATATTATTATAATTTTATTAAAGATTAATTCGTTGGAAGATCAAATATCCTCCATGTAGAAGTTTGACGACAAAACAAATATGGTGCCCAGAATCTTTGTACTTAAGTGTCAAAGGCTTTATACTTAGCACGGAAATAAGAGCAAAATGCCATACAAAAACAAAGATCCTACAATTATTTTTTCCACTTTTGGATATTTCTGTGTACAAGTCCTGATGAAAAGACAGGGATTTAGCACTTTATTTCAGTTATTGTAATGTTTGAGATTGAGAAAGATGAAGGGAGTTAAAGGTTAATTGCTACCTGATAGACTTAAATCAGAAATAATAACTCTACTAGTGTTTAGAATTGAACTATCAACTATAGTTAAGTTCTAAGAGTTCCAGAAAATAAGACAATTTTAAGAACTTGACATCTGATTACCTACTAATTATTAACACATAAATATTTGTAAAGTCAAATGGCCTAATTGTAAAACTTGGGAAAATTTTTAGCAGTGAATTTGCATGAATTTCTTCATGTGACTGTGTGTGTGTCATATATTTTGAGAGATGGTAGCAGAGGAGATACTATATTGTGATCTGCATATTATAATGATAAAATTCATACAGGTAAGACTTGAGGTGATTCATATTAAAAGATCATGGGTTCATGGTTGAGAAGTAGGGCTTAGATTAGACAGTCTGAGGTTACTATTTCACTTCTGATAATTGACAAAAGTTTGACAATGGAATGTCATGTAACTTTTAAAGCCAAGTTTGCTTTACATTAAAGCAAGAAAGACGTCATAGAGCTATTTTAAATGGTAAAGCCAGATTTTGAGCATAGATTGTCTGTTCTTAGGAGTTACGATATTGATGGATCTGTCAAGTATTCAGAGTGTATTTCCTTTTAAAAAGTTCCATTCAGGTATTTTTCATGATGAAATGTAGAGAAAATCAAATAAATCAATCATTGGGATTGGTTAAAAATTGAATTATAGTGTATAATACTTTGGTAATTTGGGGCAAAAATGTAAACCTTTTACCCTGTTTATTTCATAACTTTATGACTATTGTCCATATTACATATTATGTATTACAGTCCAGTAGGTCAGAAATTGAAAAGCTATAGTATGTAGCACAGAGTATGTCGTATCTTTACCAACTTTAATTTTGTTTTATGTTTTTAGCACTATTTTTGCCTGCTTGATGTCCTTGGTCCATCTGTTTTGATAAAGTGTTTCAGGTTTTGAAACACTTTAATAACACTATTACATGCTAGAAGCTCTTTTAAAATTAAGTATTTGTTTTAATTTTGTTTCAGCTATTACTTCCAATTTTCAATATGTAAATTAATATCAATCCACAAGAGGAGGAAAGAAGATTGAATTTTTACATTTCTATTAAAAAAAAAGTTACCTCTACATTCTTCAAATGCTTCTTCATTTCACTTCTTAACTTGTCATGAGTTCAATCAAGAACCTGTAAATGAAAAGAAACATAGTATCAAAGATAGCATATTTGTAGTATCCTTACTGTAGTCAAAATACATTATACATTTCAAAGCAAAAAACGTATGTTTAAAAGGCTTGGTCACAATTTTAATTCAATGATATTGAACAAAGAGCTGAAACTGAATATAAATGTAGTAACTATAGCTTTGATATTATTTAAAAGTCTCTTTAATTGTAGTATAACATGTGGTTCATAAAATATCCTCTGGATTTCATTCTAGGTACTCCATATTACTATTATTAGTTTATTTGTAAAAAATCTGTTGCAGGGCTGGGGTTGTGGCTCAGTGGTAGAGCACCTGCCTAGCAAGTGTGAGGCACTGGGTTCCATTTTCAGCACCACATATAAACAAACAAATAAACATCCATCAACAACTAAAAAATATTAAAAAAAATCTGTTGCAAGTTCTTCTAAAACTACTTAAAATAATCAGACTGAATTTCATTGTTGAAATATCCAAATATAGCAAAAGTTTATTAAAAGAATTCATATGGAATATTACTTCTAAAATTGTCTTCTTAGAATTTTAAAGGTCAAAACATCAATTTGACAGGAAAATATTTTTTCAATGAATGTTTGAGCACAGACTGGAGCTATTTTGTCACTTGTTTATTAGTATCTATTTCTCCACCTTGGTGGTGGAGCAGATTGGGATGGCACAAGATTTCATCATACTATTTAGAATGGTGTGCAATTTAAAACTTAGGAACTTTTATTTCTGGAATTTTCCATTAATATTTCCAGACAACAGTTGACCAAGGATAACTAAAATCACAGAAAGTGAAACTGCAGACAAATGGGGGTCAGCTGCTGTAAAAATAATTTTCTAAAACATGTCAGTGTTTCCTTCACTGTGCAGTTTTGTCACCACACACACAGATGCCATCATGTTTCAGTATCCTATTCTCAAGTCAACTAAGAAAATCATGTAAGCTGGTAAAATGTTTTTCATTGTTGCAGTCTTTGCGAAGGCATAGAAGTATAGAACAGAAAGATCGAGTTCCTTAGCACTTTTGATACCATCTGCCATAATTGTGTTAGCTTGACACTGCAGGGGTAGAATACAGAGCCTCAATTTGTGCTATTCTTTGGAAGTTCACCAGTTCAAAAAGGCCCATATCCTGTCCTCTGGCAGAGTGATTATTGGAAGAAATGCTGTAATAGCATTCATAAATCTACCCAACTGTGCATGGCATTGAAGTATAGGACTAGATTTGTAAAAGTAGTATAAAATGGAGACAATGATACCTTGCTTCAAAACTATCTATGGTCTGTTACATATTTTCTGTATTGAATAGATAAAAATAGCATAAAAATTAAAAGTATAGTCACCATCTTAATTTTAATGTGTTTTTATAGGATTGAAAGTCTATGCATTTTATAGGCTTTTATTTTTTAGGGGGTGCAAATGGAATTGAAGAAGGAAAAATCTAAAAATATAAGATAAAAATGAATCAATTAAAAAAATAGGGATTTAAAAGATTCTAGAACTGTTCAGTTCAACATTCATTTAATGGATATGAAAACTATTGTGCAAAGACTAAAGAACTTTGTTATGTGTTATGGTCTCATCTTTCCATGAGATTTGTATTAATCTTAATCATGGTTAAAGAAATGTTTAAAAGATACACAACTTTATTTTCAGAATCAGCAATTAGCAAACAGAAATTGCCAAGCAAAGTAATGAGAATTTTATCAGACAGTTTTAATATTAGTTCATCAAATTATAAGGCACAAATCATAATATTCACAACTTTCTATTAATATGTATTAATAGAATTAATTTGCTTAGTATATTAATATATATTTCATTGATGGATACAGTGTTTGGAATAATAATGCTTAAATCCGAATGCCATTATCCTTGGATATTCCTTTATTCATGGTTGATTCACTTATTAGTTCAAATGTACAATGAGAAATGAAACTCCTGAGGTCTTCTATCCATATATATATATTTGTGCTGGGGATTAAACTCAGGGGCACTGAACCACATCCCCAGCCCTATTTTGTATTTTATTTAGAGACAGGGTCTCACTGAGTTGCTTAGGGCCTTACTTTTGCTGAGGGTGACTCTGAACTCTCAATCCTCCTGCCTCAGTCTCCAGAGTCACTGGGATTACAGGCATGTGCCACCGTGCCCAGCTTCTATCCATATAGAACTTACAGTGAAGTGGAGGAAAACACCCCACTTGAAACAAGTGATTAGATATTTAATGTTCACTTTTAAAAGCTGTCATATGTTATATGTTATGTGCATCTTAGTTGGTGACATTTAAGTTGAGATTGACAGAAAAAGCAAAGGAGCTAGACATGTGAAGCAGAGTCATGGCATGCCCAGGAGCACTGCAGCTTGTGCCAATACCCTAAGGCTGGCAAAAGCATGGCAGGTAGGAGCATGGGAGCAGAGGAGCAGGGATCCCTGTTGTGGTAGACCAACATAAAGAGTTTGGAGTTTATTGTAAGCATAATGGGATATCATGGAAGTATTTTAATAAGACCAGTGAAATTTCTGATTTATGTTTTCAAAGAATAATTCTCGCTTCTATATCTGGGGAAACAGAAATGAACAACACAGCTGGTAAATCTGCTTTGATGTTTTCTTCACCTTTTTCCTCAGTCTACCTTTATGGGCCCTCCCTATCCTCTAAAACTTAAACAACTGTGTTTACAGAATCCAGATTAAAGAATTGTGTTGCCTTAGATTACATTTTAAAATGTTATGTATATGAAAATAGATAATATGTTGTGTGTATGTGCACATGTATGATACTGTGATTATATAAAGTATATGCCATGCGACTTATCACATATATTCTTTAATAAAAATCCTGTTTGCTATTTTTCTTTGATGGAGAAAATATAGTCCTTGATCTTATCTTTTCTTCTTGCTTTACAACATATTTATCCATTTACACAAGGGCAGGTCAATCTATTTTGGAATCCTGTCTCTGTTTTCTTACCAGCTGTGTAATCTTGATCAAGTTAATTAATATTTCTCTATTTGTAAAAAGGCACCTACCTTCCAGGATTTTTGTAAAGAATACATAACATAATATATGTGAGAATTAAACATTATGCCAGAATATGTTATGCACTTAATAATTTTATCTTAAAATTTATTGTAGATTTCAAGTGGAACCTTTTAAGTTCAATCTTCCCTGATCTATCTTGGTTCCAAACAAAGCTGCCCTTGTTTTTCTCTTACTGCATTTGGAATAGACCATAAACTTTTGAGAGAAGTTTGTGTATGGTTTCCAGCAAAGACACAAAAGAGGGAAGGTTCCTGGCCACTTCTAATGTAAAGAGGAACTGAATAACTAATAATAGCTGTAGTACCTAACTAAAAAAATATTAGAATTTGGAAGTTCAAAGGTGAGTTCAATTGGGGCAGTTTATAAAACAATGAAAAAAATATATGCACCGAGTGTGGTGTCACACACCTGTAATCCAAATGATTCAGGAGGCTAAGGCAGAAGGATCACGAGTTCAAAGCCAGCCTCAGCAAAAGCAAGGTGCTAAGCAACTCAGTGAGATTCTGTCTCTAAATGAAATACAAAAAATAGGGCTGGGGATGTGACTCAGTGGCCAAGTAACCCTGAGTTCAATCTCCGGTATCTGCTTACCCCCCTCAAAAAAAGAATATATGTGATAGGTTTAGTTTTTCAATTTTACTTCTTGTAATGAAAATGTTTTTGTATAACATATATGTAGTATTTATTTACTGATGTTGTATTTGTGGGTCATAACAAACTGAGAGTGCTGTTCAGTAATTCTTTATAGAAACAGTAGGAGTGATGTTATTTCCACTGTTTTCTTTACTTGAATACTCACTAGAACTTACTACTATGTCTTAAAGATAGCCTTAAACTAAACTTTCTATAGAACTTTAGTGGAAATGAAAAAATCCAAATTTGGTACGAATGAATAGCTACAAAAAAACTACATACATTACACACTATCAAGAAAAATATATTTCAAGTAAAGTATTTTAAGTAAAATGAGTATTTTACATACTCTCTGCATGTATCTCATTTATGTTTGAATTAAATATAATCTTTTTACTTAATAAAAAATCCATTATTGAGTTATTGATGGAAGATAATTGTTTCTTTGTAATCTATGTCTTTTCTTTTCTTTGAAAAGACATAGATTTTACATAAATAAAATATTTCTTCTATCACACAGATATTATAGGGCTGATTCAATCAAAGTAATTTTGTTGAGTATAAGGCATACCTATATCCTATCTAAAATCACATAATGATTATTTAATAATTAGTGACAGTCCTACAGTTTGGGAAATAATACCTCATTGTTCAAATTGTATATTCATGGAAGGTCAATATATAATGCAATATAGAATAGAGGTGAAGATTCTTTGTTTTGGGGCAGACCACTTAGGTTTGACGCCTGGTTTTAACCCCTCAGAAGGCTCATGACCCAGATGAAGTCACATAACATCTTTCAGTCTTACTTTCCTATGCACACAATGGGAAGGGTTCTAAAAGAACCTATTTCCTAGGGTTACTATGAGGATTAAGTGAATTCAATTATGTAATACATTTGCAACAGTTTCTGGTATTACCACAAAGGTTAGTTTTAGAGAGATGGATGTGATAATTTAAAATGTGTTAGGGATACTATGAAATTGTTGATTAGAATAGAGTGGAAACTTCTTCCACAATTTTGGTTAAAGATCTGAAAACCAGGCTGATTAGCCCCTATGTTATGAGTAATGAATGCTTGAATGAATCACCAGCTTTTGAGATATGGTGATTTCTACTGCATGATGGTTTATTATCTGCTTTCACCTTGAATTTTGTAATTCAAAAGTTTAAACTTCTTTTCTCACATAAAAATTATTGAGTAAATACAAATAACTTCAACAATCTTTGTGTTATTTTAATAGATGACATCAAGCCAATAATGGCAGAGTTTTGTCTTGAGATGAGTTTTCATTTGGTAGTATTTTAGACACGTTCAACAATGTCAGAGTTTGCCAATTTACTGGAAACTTTAAAGACATAAAATTATTTTTGTAATTTCAACCCCTGATGGAGGCATGCAGTGCAGCTTACAGTGCTTCTTTCACCAGAACTGCAGAGTATAACGTTTCATCGCTTTCTCCCCAGGAGTTGCTGCATTACCAGTTAGGATACATTGAGCAGCATATCATTAACCAGGCACCATCAGATCAGCAAAACAGAGAAACTGCTGCAGCTGAATTAGATGTTCTCATTCTAATAATGAGAACAGTGACACTGTATCAAATCAAGGCAGAGGCAGCAAAACAGAAAGCCTGGACTAATTTCCTGTATTTTCAAACATTAAATTATTAATTTCATTTGCTCATTCTGATTTCATTTCTCTGCATATCTTTCTAGGTATAGGAACCACTGACTCCAGGAAGATATGTGCAGAGGAGATTGAAATAGAATTTGAATCGACTCTTATGGTTTAAGTATTAGGTGTCCCCCCAAAGCTCATGTGTGAGACAATACAATAATGTTCAGAAGTAATTTGATTATGAAATCCTTAATCTAATCAGTAAATGAGTCCACTGATATAGATTAACTAGGTGATAATTGTGTTACATTTGGTGTGAGTGGAGGAAATAGGTCACTGGGTGTGTGACTTTGGGGTTTATCTCTTGTCCTTGGTGAGCAGAGTTTACTCTCTCTGTTTCCTGATTGGTACACCCTCAGCTGCTTTCTTCCACCATGCCCTTCTGCTGTGATATTCTGCCTCATCCTGGACTCAGAGCTATTTATTGAGTTGACTAACTATGTACTAAACTTCTGAAACTGTGAACCAAAATAAACTTCTTCTCTATGTTGTTCTTGTCATGTCTTTTGGTCACTACAGTGAAAAAGCTGACTAAAACAGAAACTGGTACCAAGAAGTGGGGTGGTTGATATGACTAATGTGACCATGTGGTTTAGAAGCCTTTGGAACTGTTTTGCAGGGGGAAGAATTTTGAGAATTTAAAGATGCAAGCTGGAAAAACTTTGTAAAATTGTACCCTAAGCTTACTGGTCAATTTTGGTGGGAGCTCAAAAGACCAGAATGTCAATAGGATAGTCAACAGAAAAGACTGGGCTCTTGAGATTTCAGAGGAGGAGGACTATATTGGAAATTGGACTAGAGGCCATTCATGTTACATTATGGCAAAGAAGTTGTCTGCATTTTGCCCATGTTCTGAGACTTTCTGTGAGGCTGAATTTAAATGTAATGGACTAATTAATCTGGTGGAGGTAATTTCAAGGCAACACAACATTCAGGAGGTGGCATGGATATTGCTGATAGAATTTAGTCAAATTTAATGAGATAATCAGGAGTAGAATCCACAGCAGAATGAATTTAAAAACTTGCAGTTTGACCAGAAAAGTGTAAGTAAAATTTGGATTGAGGAAGGTGTGCTTGTAAAGAGATTACAGCCACTAAAGAGATGCTAATTACTTTATTAGAAACAATAGGAAAATGGTTTCAGGGCATCTCAGTAATTGGCAAAGCCATACCCATCTTAGGTTCAAGGGTATAAAAGGAAAATTCCTTTGAAAAGAGACTATGGGGGCACCCTGCTTGCATGAGGTGCCTAGGAAATTGTTTTACTCTGTTCAGCTATCCAGGCACTCAGAGGATCTACAGCTATGGTCCCAGGAGGATTGAATACTGATGGAGGTGGAGGTAGACTTTGACATCCTTCACCTGGTGATGGTCCCTCAGAAATGCAGGATTCTGGAGTTAGGGTGTCATAGAGGCTTCAAAGGAAGGCCCGAGAGGCCAGGCAATGTGTACTAAGGTGGGAATTCCTGAAGGCAGCCCTTAAAAGAGTGATTGGTAAAAATGTGAGGAGGAATCCAAAGTTTCAGTGCAGAACCCCAATATTTTGAGATCTCAGTAATGTGAAATATCTGCAGAGGAAAGATGCAGAAATGAAGCAGAAATAAACCAAGAGAGAGGCCATATAGGCTGCAACCAGTAAGGTCATAAGTGCAGAACTACAAGAAATAGAAATGTTTATGCAATGCTATTATGAATTATCCAATATGTATGTGACTTGCTTTTTATGTTTGAAAGAGTTTGCCTTGATTCTCAGATGAGATTTTGGACTTGGACTTTTGGGTAATGCTGAAACTGTTAAGACTATGGGGTCTTGTGTAAATGGATCTAATATACTTTGCGTTGTAAGACTGACATGGCAGAAAAAGTTCACCTGTGAGACAAATGAATTTTCAGAGGTGAAATTATTAGATTGTGAGATACTTAACCTAATCAGGGAATTTATCCACTAATATGGGTTAATTGGGTGGTAACCATAGATAGATAGGGTATGGCTCGAGGAAGTAGGTCTCTGGGGGTATTTCTTGGGGGTTAATATTTTGTACCTGGTAAGAGCAGCTCAATCCCTCTCTGCTTCCTGGTTGCAATGTTCCGAGTTACTTTCCTCTACTTTGCTATTCTGCCATGTTGTTCTGCTTCACCTTAGTCCAGAACTATGGAATTGGCCAATGATGAATTTCTGAAACTGTGAGCCCAAATAAAATTTTCCCTCTCTACATTTTTCTTGTCAGAACTTTTGGTCACAGTGATGAAAAAACTGAATAAAACATCTCCTGAAATTTAATGATATTAAAATAAATAGTCATTGGACATATTACTTGAGTACTGATTGCTGAATTGGTGGCCTTTCTTTAGTTTCCCACACAGATGCTCCATTGGCAAGTTCTATAAGCAACAAAATACTGTAAAGTTCTCTATTTACAGTGAATTTTGTATAAACTTTAACATTGCTTAAAATTCCCAAGATTTAATTTTGTGACAATGATTTATTTATAGTAACATATTCAAGATCACTGCTAGTCTCATGTGTTATTTAGAAAACATTACTTAAAGAATAACAATAGAAAAGAATACTTGCCTTTTGGCTCTGTTGCAACTTGATGACTTTTTTCCTTGTAATTATGGGTGTTTCTTTGGCATAATAAAGTAACTTCTCTTTGAAGAGGGGAATACTTAGAACTTTAGTGATTTCGTCATGGAGTGGATACATTTTCCCCTTTCAAATCCTTGATAACTGAGATGTTTTCCCACTGTGAACTACTCTTTGTTTCATGAACTATGGTTATAAATGGTTCTTCCAGTTTCTTCTGGAAATTCCTTTATGACCTTGGGAGTATTCAATTATTAAACTACACCAGGGTTTTGAAACAGTGAATCATGTCTCCTAATTGTAGATCCTGACATTTCGTTTATTTTCATAGATTTTCGACTAACTATGGTGTTCTTAAAAACTCCATCACAAAGTTTCTTTGGGGGGGTAAAATCTTCTGTGTAATTACATATAATGATATATAAAATAATTGTATATATTATATAAAATATATAATATACACAATATATTATATATTTATATAGTAATAAAATATATATTATATAAAATATATAATATTATTTAATAATATATAAAAGTAGATAATCAATCATTGAAATAGTTCAGTTAAAATTTGATTCTTTGTTTTGCATCTTCTCCAGTTAGACAGCCATTTTGCTCTACCATCCAGAATAACAAATATTGAAAGATACTTTCCACCCAGTCGGCTGTTTCATTTCTAAAGGGGAACAAACTCCCAAATTCTATGAATATGCTTGCTTTTATTGATAAAAAAAACACTAAATTGATAGATATGGTGCCCTTTCTGATCTCTACTTAATGAACAACATTTTGACTTGGAAACTACATAAATGTCTATATACTGATTTTTACAAAATTTTGCATATTTTCCATGTGTTTAATCTCTGTACACTTCTATGATATATGACTTTAATTCAGTTTCATAATTATTCTGAATCATGGTTCACTAATCCTTGAAATTACAATAAATATGCATCTTATAGATAATATGCAAATTAAATTACTTAGCATTTTGTCTGACATAAACTTCAGACAGTCAAAAATCCATTTATCCCATTTAATAATTATTTATTTCTACTAATACTTCTATGAATAGTTCTGCTGTTACTAACAACAATAAGAATAATAATCTATCTCTTAGTTTTAGTATCTAACAGGATTTCTCACCCTTTGCTTTGCAGCAGAGTCTGCTGGGAGTTTGTTGTAAAAATATAGACTTCATAACTAATATAGATAATTACATGTGAATTGAGTAAATAAGTATCCTTTACATTTTTTTTTTTTTTTTTTTTTTTTGCGGTGCTGGGGATTGAACCCATGGCCTCATGCTTGCAAGGCAAGCACTCTACCAACTGAGCTATATCCCCAGTTCAATAAGTATCCTATTTTATCTATAAACTCTGTTGTCTTTATATTGGTAACCTTCAGATCTCAATTTGGGAAACTTAATCCAGCAGTGTAATATGTGAGTACTTAAGAAATGTTTTCAGTTTCTTCTTTATTAACACAATAAAGTTTCAGGCACTATTCTGTAGATTTCATCATTGGAAATCTTAATTAAATACTAGCATTATGAGAATTATATTTAGGCACTGAGAAAATATCAAACAGAAAACATTATCTTTATTCCCCAAAACACAAAACATGATGGAAAACACAAGTAAAATATAATAAAAAATAAAATGTGAAGAATATTATGATAGAGGAAGTACAGTATATTGCTTTTGATTCTAGCTTTTTTAACTGCCACCCTTTTTGGTAGAACATTGACAGGGTTTATGAAAAATCCTGCCCACATAAAGTCATGTAATCTATGCAATGTGTAAGAATAGTAATGTAGTTTTTCAAATGAGTACTGCAATGCTATGTCCTGCTAGAGTAAGATTAAGGTCTTGCTTTTCCATTTCTGGGGTATTAGCTTATTCAACTTCAGACATTTCTAAAGTTGAAAAGATCCACATATTCAAAGGGTTTTCTTTAAAGTTAATTTGATATGATTGTTCTTACAGATGCTAGAAAATCAACTGCAAAATGTATTCATTTTCATGTAAAATGTTCTTCAAATGTTGTGTCTCTAAATCAATATTAATGAGAGATTATCTTGTAGTTGCCCTAGTGTTCTTTGAAGACACTGAGTCATTGGCAGATGCATCAAACTTTCTCACATCCAGACAGAATAGACATGGTTTGTAATAAAAATTCTGGTTCATGTGTTTTTGTTGTAAACTATTACTGATTAAGAAAAAGAACAAAATAGACCTCAGGGATAGGTTGGTTATATTTATATTATCTTCTGTAGAGGGATTCAATAACTTTTTTTGCATTTCCAAGCTCCTATTTCAAAAGTTGAAATTGATTGGTAGTGGTGGAGCTGATATGGGGCAATAACACTGAACTGTTGTAGTTCATACCAATTCAGACTAAAGCACACTTTATAACATATGCTTCTGAGTAAAGAATAAATATAAGATTTTCAGTTTGAATTTTTGATATATTGTTGTGCCCTTTTAAGTTTTCCTTTCTAATGAATACCCTATTAATCAATTTATTCTCATATAAAAATTACCTAAGAGAAAGTAATTTTGAAATGCAAGTTATGTGATAATATTCTACGTAAATTTCTAGTTTTATAATCAGTTTTTCTAACATATTATTCTGTAGAGTATAAGATTAATAGAGATCCAGGAAGTCTAATAAGTCTAGCAAACTTTAAAAAATAAAGATGGGATCATTGCCATTTTATTGCTGCTTTCCATTTGCTCTATTTTTTTTTCCTATTATGATGGTGGGAAAGTGATTATTCATTGTGCAAAAATGGTATATAGGAAAGCAATGTTGCATAGCATAATGTTGCTATGATTAATGAATTTTATTGTCAGGAAAACAGTGCTCTCATGGTTGAAAAGCTAATTAATACCTTGGTCACTCAGAATTCCATTAAATCTAGGGATAAGTGTTCACCATTTACAATTTCAGAGTATTTGTTGAGGAGCTGGATGGAAGGCATTCCTGTATGTGTGCTTTCCATTTGCATAGAGATAATATTCTGAAACTGATTATAGTTTTATAATATATGTATTCTTCATTCCAGGGAATTCTAAAGGGTTATTTACTTTGTATTCCAGATGTACAGTGAAGAAGAATTATTACTCATAGAATGAACTTGATGTGTGTAGATGTAGTTCTTCTTAGATTTGTTACAAAATGCCTGCTCCTAAACTTGTTCCTGTCTCGTTTCAACTACATAAGGTCATATATTTAATGTAGCTAAGTTGAGTGAAGTTAAAAATAAATGAATTTTGGAATCAATCAGTCATAATAAGAGCTATTTGCATGCCATATTCCTGAAAAAGTTAAACCCAAATTAATAACTGAAGTAACAGCCCATCTTAAAAATAGAAGATAAGTTATTGCAGCAAATACCCTGTCCCTTATCCACAGCACCCACAGAGAGTGTGCAAAGCCACAGATTGTATCAAACCCTATATATACTATGTTTTTCCTATATGCACAAACATATGGTAAGGTTTAATTTATAAATTAGTCACAGTGAGAAATTGGCAACAATAATTAACAATGGACTAGAACAACTGTAATAATATACTGTAATAAAAGTTATTTAAAACTCACAAATTATTAATTCTAGTATTTTCTGTTTAATGTTTTCAGAATACATTTGATGGAGAGTAACTGAAACCACAGAAAGGGAAACTGTGGATTAGGAAAATGTGGATTGTATTAGGGTCGTTCTAACAATACTTTAGTTGGGTTCCATGTTTTTAGGATTAAAAATCCAGACATCTGTGCTTGTTTTTCTCTTTGTTTTAACTTTACTCAAATGCTTTTTAAAGTCTCTGGAATATCTCTCTCAAGCAGAGGTCAGCAAACTATGGACCACAGGCCAAATCAATTCGATGCCTGTTCTATAAATTGAGTTGTAGTGGAGAATACTTACATTCATTTGTTATTTATTGTCTACACGGCTGCAGAGAAGGACATTTTGGTAAAGGGGCACAAGGAGACTTGCAGGGTTGATGGAAATGTTTGCTGAATCGATGGTGGTAAATACTTCATGGTTATACACATATGTCAACAATGATCAAATTGTTTATTTGAAATACATGCAGTATAGTGTCCTTTACTCTTCCAAACCGAAAATTTCAAAAAGGACTAGAGAGGTAAAAGTCAGGTTTTAAAAATAAAGCATAGAAATATACATCCAATCATTTTTATCATTGGATTCCATAGACATGAAATTTTTCTTTCATACTGCCATAAAAATTTTAGCACTCTTAATATCTGTACCTATCTCATCAGGGACAAGTAACAAGCCTTTCACTGCCAGCACCCCACAAAATACTCATGAAGTAGGAGCACTCTAGGAAACAAAAAAGAAAGCTGAGGTGTGGCCCCTATTCCTCTCAAATATTACGATTTGGATAACTAGGAAACGGTTATGTAAGAGTGACAGGAATGATGTGTTTCCAAAAATAGTTCATTTAGAGCTTCACAATAGTCAATAGAATGAAAATCAACAAGGTCTTGGGAAGCTATCAGGCAGGTATTCAAACTCAGTTCCTTTCATTTCCCTCTTCTAAGACTACAGGCAAGTTTTGAAATTGCTGTGAACCAGTTTTTTGGTTTTTGTTTTTTCAAAAAAAGAAATGATAAAAATAATATTCTCTTCATGGAGCTGTTTGTGTCTATCTCTTGGCAACATGCATGTAGTAGGTATTCAATAAATATTTGTTAGCTGAAATAAAGAGCTTACAAAATTGCAGTTCCAGAGTTGCTAAGCAACTTGCCTGAACATAGTAGTTAGTGACTGTTGCCGATCTCCTGCTGGTTTATGATTTCTGTCTGAGGCTGGATTTAAAACATTTGCTTATATGTGAGTCATTTAATTAAAAAAAGCTAAACTAGTATTACAGCCAATATTTGCAAAATTCTAAGGTGATTTCTCCCTATATAAGCATTATAATTTTAAGGTTATCTGTGTGTCACAGACAAATATTTGTTTTATATAGATATACCCTCCTATTCGTGAAATAGAAACATTTATAAAAAGTATATATCTATTTCTTTTTTAAGTACATGTATTTCTTTAGCAATTAATTGCTTTATTAAGCTCACTATGTATTAAATGTAAATTCATGGTAATGTGCTGTGTAAAGTAAAAATGTATCCTCTACTTGTGAGATATCTACAAAATAGGGATATGGAAAGATCACATAATTTAACTACAATAGGTATGCGTAGATATTTGTATTTTTCCATTCATGAAATGAGATGTAAACCAGAATTAATAAGAATCCATAACACAGGCTCTGAAACAAGCACTTTTTCTGACATAATCTCATATAATCCCTTATAACCGACCTACAACTAGCTACAATAATGGTATTCCACCTTACAGATAGCAAAACTGAGTCCTGCAAAGGCCAACTTGTATGATGGATCATAACAGGAAAAGCAGAGATTTTCACTCAGGTCCATTTGCTGCTACATTTTTCTCAGTGTTACACTATTATCTGATTGTCTTGCCATATTTAAAATTGTAATACTGTAATCCTGAGACTGGAGTTAGGAGTGCAACATAGTGGTGGAGTCCATGTTTAGCATGAACAAGGGCCTGGAGTCAGTATTCCCCAGCAAAAACAACAACAACAACATATAGTTCAACATTCAGGAAAGCAAAAGCCTGAGCTACCCAAATTTTCTGTATTCATTGAGGTTTTCCAAATACATTCTTTAATAAAATTCTCAAATGGGGAATAGAACATGGCTTGGTTCATTATTCAATTGAGAAAACTGTCCTTAAAATTCCTGAAATTATAACCAGTGAGTATCCTGAATTATATTAATTATAGGAATAAAATTGGATATATTATTTGAGGACTTCTCTTACTCTGAAAATATTCTTCATAACAAGATAAAAAATTAGTAGCAATCCCACAAATACTTTCCAGTTCATTTCTGCTTGTATTTTGCCAAATTTTATAAGTTTCTAAGACTTTCAAGAGTTTGAACTTTTAGATACTTTTTAATTTAGTATACTCAATTGAGTGCCTTTTATAAAAAAAAAAAAAGAAAATTATGTTTGTTTGGCATAGCATAAATAAAACCTGTGACAAAAATTCACTTACAGAACCAATGGTAAAAAGGGCAGATTTAGAAGTCACAATTGTCTAAATTCAAATGCTGATTTCCTGATAACTAGTCTATAACTGCAACATTGTTGTAGCTCTGTTTCTTTTTGTAATGTTGGCACCTTCTGAATTATTTGAATCTGGAATGTCCCCCACAAGTCTCGTGTTGAAGTCTTGGTACCCAATATGGCAATGTTCAGAAGTGGGGCTTTTAGGAAGTGATTGGATCATGAAGTTTCTGACCATATCAAGGTACTAATCCATTTCATAGATGAATAATTTGAATGGACTATTGGGATGTGGTAGAAACTATAGGCTGGTAGGGCATGGTTGGAGGTAATGAGTCTCTGGGGAATGTCCCTGGCCCTTTCTTCTCTCACTTGCTCTCCTTGGCTCTCACAAATTTAGCAGCTTTCCCCCACCATGCCCTTCTACATGATGTTTCTACCTTATATCTAGCCAATCACACATTGAAATCTCTAAAAAAAATATGAGCACAAATAAACCTTTCCTCCTCTAAATTATTTTTCTCAGTATTTGTCATAGCTACGGAACATTGACTAATGCAATTGCCTCACAGGGTTCTTATGAGAATGAAATAAGGCAACACTTTTAAAGCACTTAAGACAGCACATGGGATAGTATATAGTAAGTTCTAAATGTAGTTGTCTTTTATTTATCTTTTTCATTTACATGGACTTGAAAATACTTTTGTGATTCTATTTTTGCAACTTTGTTGAAAAAATAATAAAAAGTGATGGAAGAAGGAAATGTATGAGGTCAGAAGAGTGGAAAAGAGAGAGGGAGAGAAAAGGTGAAAGAAGGGAGATGGATATGAAGTGGAAAGTTCATGAGTGAGGGCATCTAGATCCCTTCCAATTCTAACGCATTTGACATGCAACAAAAACTCCATACAATCTTACAATCTTATAGTCATTTATATTGAATTCCTAAGCAAATTGGTTAACTACTACATCATATGGACTTCATAAATGAATCTTCTACTTACGAATGAAAGCAAACATTCACAAGTCATAAAGCTAGAACTGTCACTTACCTAACCCTTCATCTCAGCTCAAAGCTATATAAAACCCTTGATATATAACTGTGCTTAAACAGGGTAATTGCCTTGTGCTCAGTTAGAGCATCATAACTTATCTAGAGTACATTTATCTCCAGGAGGGTCAAATGTATAATTTCTCTGTGAAATGATGCTGATTTTTCTATATTATAGTTATTTTGGCCAGGTTGTAGGTTAAAAGCAACTCTGAACATTGTCTTCTTTCAACTGCAGCATGAGTGCTTTTTCAAATTTTTTCACTCGTTTACATATTAAGTTAGCCCAGCACTTTCAAGGGAAAATTTATAAGGCTTCCTGGAAAAGCAGAGTTGGAGTTTGCTATTTTATGGTTTCACTTTGATCAAATTTATAGGCATAATCTGAATATGACCTTTTTCTAAGATTAACAACGCCTTCCTTAAATGCTGACCATGGTTAGGAAAGGTAATATTAAAATTTGAATTTTTAAAAATTCCCTGGGAAGTACTATTCTTTTCAAGGACAGATATAAGCAGAAAGTGGGACTCCTAGTGAAAATGAAATTTTAAAATGATTCTAATGTTTTTTCTCTGTGATTGTATTATTCTTGGAAAAAGTCAGTGGGAACTTTTTAAAAAATCTTATACTAATTTTCTTTGGTCTTCTAGTTTCCAGATTTTTTTTTTTGTATTATCATTGCAGATGAATAGTGATATGTGTCTGTGTGTGTGTTTGTGTGTGTGTGTGCATGTGTATCCACACATATATACAGTAAACACACATATATGTGCATACACACTACTATGTATATGTTTTATTGTCAGTTTTCTCTAAATCATTGTTTTAAAGACTTATGCTGAGCTTTATTTTCTCATAGATTTTGTTTTGGCAAAGTAACTGCCATTTTAGCAACTAATAATTCCTTTTCCTAAGTATATCTGCAGATTTAAATATAGCTAGGAAATGCTGTTTTTATATTCTGTATAATCATATTTAATTAGACATCTAACATCTTTGATACATAATAATTGACATACTATTAGTTTTGCCTGCCAAACCTTCAACTAAATTTTATTCCTTTAAAAATCAAATATTGATTATTTTAGGGTTTTCAAGGATGTCTTTGAAATATGTTTGGACATAACTATATTCATGCCTATGTTGAATTTTAATATTTTTATAATGGTAAATATATCAAATGTCACTAATGATAACGTTGGGTAGCATTTGTCTTCTCATTTGCAGTTATAATTACTATTGCTACTTAATAAATCATCCCCAAATTGATTGCTTCAAATCAATAAAAATAGTTTTCGGTTGATTTATGGTTTCTGTGAGTCAAGAATTGGGACAGTGAACAATGGAGGTGGCTTTTCTTTCTTCCATGATGTCAGCAGCCTCTGCTGGGAAGGCCTGATGACTATGGTGACTCAACAGTGGGGGAGTGGAATCATCTAGAGGCATCTGCACTCACATGCTTGTTCACTGATGTTGACTGTAGATGGAATCCTCACCTGGGCTGTTAGGTGAAACACTTACTGTCTTCCCAGCTGCTGCAATAGAATACCAGAGACTGGGTGACTTAAAAACTGAAAAAATTCACTTCTAACAATTCTGGAGACTGAAAAGAGTAAGATCAAGGCACTAGTCTTTGAGCTTTTAGATACTTTCTGATAAGGTCCTTCCTCATAGGTAGTTGTCTTCTCACTCTAACTTCACATGGTGGAAGAAGAGGGTCTCTTTCTGAGGAACTGACACCAATTCCACTCATAAGGACTCTTCCCTTAACTTAATTGCCCTCCAAAGTCCCCCTCTTCCTAATATCATCACCTAGTGGATAATGATTTCAATGTGAATTTTGGAGGGACTTGAGCATCCAGAACATAGCACTTACCCATAGCCTCTTCAAGCTGTAATCCTCTGTAAGTGTCCCCGAAGAGCCATTTGGATGCTTTATTGCCTGTTATGACTGAAACTGAGAAGTCATATGTCACATGCCATGGTTACACACCTGATCAATTTCAAGGGATGATGAGGGTTGTCACTGACACCACCTCCTAACAGGTGGAATGCAAGTCATATTGTAAGGCTGTGTGGGATGAGGATTTGTTGTAACCATCCTTAGAAAATAAAATCATCTAGTGTATAAAATTACAAAGTCCATAATCAGCCATTATTGGCTCTTAATGTATTCCACCTATACCCTAAGAATTTGAACCAGGACCAACCTCTGAAAAGAAACAGGGCATCAACATAGAACACCACTGCATTATGCTTTTTACAAGGGAATGTGAGTGTGATCTTACAGCTCAGTGTAGACAAATGATCAGTGCTCTGTTTTTTTAGGATTTGACCAAAGAAAACAAAGTCACCATGAACTACAGTAGCTAAATATCTAATAGAAGGATTTGTCTTCATGGTTATGCAGAAGAAGTATGGATCAATAGTAATACTGATTTGAATCAAATAATAATATATTGACGTAACTATCCCAGTCACAGGTTTCCCATGGTTCTCTCGTGGAGGATCAATTCTCACATTGTTATATGTTGACTATTTGCAACAGAACCATGGTAGACAGGGGTCAGGTCAGCAAACTATAGCCAGTAGGTCAGATCAAGGCTGTGACCTGGTTTCTTTCTTATGGCCCAGTTTGCCAAGAATGTTTTTTTTTTTTTAACACTTTTAAAGGTTTATCAAAGACCAACACAACAAACAACAACAAAGAGAAAATATTTGGCAGAGATCACCAAGGATTAAATTTACTATCTGAACCTTTACAGAGAAAATGTGATTGGCCCCCTGATCTCCCACACTTGATAAAAATGCATATTTCTCAGTTGTGCCATAGAACCATACATCTTTTGAATCTGAATGCAGGGGCAGGTAGACTCTGGGAATCTGAATCTCAGAGAAGTTCCCAAAAGATGTTTCAATGTCTGGTAAATTTTGAGAAGCACAGAACTTTGCTGTTCACAATACTTTTAAATATGCTTTATTTGACTAATTTCACCAATCAATTCATTTTAAATATTGTATGTTACTCTATAAAACATATAGGATTCTGCTCATGACAATAGATTTTCTTTTATTATAGCCAAGAAACATTGAGTTGAATATTAAATGGACACTTTTTCCTTGGGTGCTTTGATTCTTTTGAAATTTAGGTTTTTTTTTTTTTTTTTTTTTTTTTTTTTACTTCTTCTTGAAGTGTAGGTAGTATTTCTAAAGACTACAAAGCCATTTTTAAGTCAATAGCATTTGTATAGAGTAATTTCTTAAAATGGTGATGATTGCACAATTTGTTACAACTTTGATTTTATTTGTAAAGAATTTAAAACAAGTTTAGTATGCCACAATAAAGAATTAAACAAATTATACTATATTCATAATATCACACACTTAGTCATTACATGGTGTTATAGGAAAATAATAAAATAGAAGGGTGGTCATACTGAAAGTGGTTATAAAACAATATGTAACATAATTCCATTTATGACATAGCTATGTAAATTTGATATCTATAGTATCTATTCCTTTATCCAATGATGTATCTATCCATCTTTCTGTTTATAGTATCTATATTCCTCTCTACCTATTTATAGTCTCTATATTCCTCTCTACCTGTTTATTTAGATAAACGATAGAGAAAAGGATATTAGGAGAAAGAATAGATAGATTTGTCAAAGTGTTAGTAGCAATTTTGCAATCTTTTTGTATTTCTCTATTTATTTAACAAAGAGAATATATATGTGTATATATATGCATATATAATACAATAATGCTAAGAATCTTAATTTATATTATTTTCTAAACTGAGAACCTATAAAACTCTACTTTGGTTAGAAAATATTCATAATGGAAGCTTCATGAGTCATTTTGAGATATGAATGTGGTTTTTAGGGAGGAAGATTGAAATATTAGCTTTTTCAATTAGAATGGCATGCTAGTGTTAGCCTTCTAAATGACATGGTGAGATCTGACCTCCAAGCACACATAGAGAACTGATATGCTGACAGGTTTCTAAAGTGAGATGCCAAAACAGTAAGACAATGGGGGTGACTGAACTCATTACCTCCATGGGTGTGGAGAAGAGTTACATTGGAAAGGATATTTCATTCCAGTACTAAGAAAGTATCTGCGTCCTCCTTCCTTTCTTCCTCGAAACTTTTTTTGCATTGATAGTGTATGGTGACACACTGCATCTTATAAAAAGTTTATAGGAAGAGTTAATATTGATAAATAAAAGTTGTACTTAGGAAAGCTACTTCTTGGTATGAGGATGCCTTCAACTTCAAATGCTATGTTCAATGTAAATTTGTATTAAATCATTCCTGTCCCAACATGACAAGCAAAATACTTCAAAGTACTTCGTAAATACTTGGTAGTTAATGTTTATTTTTCTTTGATCACACCCTCATTCTTATTGTCATAGTTTCTCCTTCCTTGTGCAGGGTGCAGTGGCACATGCCTATAATCCCAAAAGCTATGGGGACTGAGGCAGGAGAATCTCAAGTTGAAAAGCCAGCCCCAGCGATTTAGGGAGGCCCTAAGTACTTAGTGAGAACCTGCCTCAAAATAAAAAATAAAAAGGGCTGGTGATGTTGCCCAATGGTTACGTACCCTTAGGTTCAATCCCGGGTAAAAAAAAAAAAAAAAAAAAAACTTGTGACATTCCGTATCATTCAACATTTATAGCTTTAATTTCTTATTTTTGCCTTCTATCAAACCTCTTATCCAAGACATACTAAACTATTTTTCAGGATTTTTTTTTAATCTAAGATATTTTTCATTACTCTATGCCATGAGAGCTCCCTTTTCTCTGGTCTCAAATGCCCTTCCACTGCCTAATTCATTTGGCAAGCACATATTCTTTCCAAAGGCCAAAGAGCAAACACTTCCTCTGTAAAATTTCCTTTGCCAGAGCCTTTCAGTACTGCTTCTTTGGAACCACTAATTCTCTATATTCTGTGATCCTAATTTGTGGTGCCACTATTATAAAGTCTTCCTTTTATTTACACAATGTATTATCACATTCCATTGCACTACTTTTTTCTATATACTTGAAGTAGCTTCTTGTCTTATTATATGCGAATCTTCAGCATTGAGCATCTAGTAAGCACTCAGTAAATGTTTGCCTCACAAATAAGTCAGTTTTTCCCTTCATAACTCTTGTAACATTAAATAGTCTGAACTAATTCACAATCTTCTGAATAGAGCTCAAAGCAATTGCTGCTTTCCCTTGTTTTAGACAGGAATTGCATATGACAGGAATTTCCCCATCATCTCAAAGAAAATAGAACAAAGAATAAAGCCAGGGGTATTTGGTCCCAAACACTGAGTTTGGTTTGCCCATGTAGTCCAACACTTTTACTCTGAGCTACATGGTTCTAGAAGCGATGAGTCCTATCCTCAATCTAGCAAGGACAACAGACACACAAAGATAATAGATGGGATTATTTGATGGAAACATGGTAATGAGATAATGAGAAGACACTTAGGGAGGTTGCTGAGGTAGCTGCATTTGCAGCTCACTTAATTTAGCATTCTAAATTGGAGCCTAGGCTGTTGCCTTTATAAGTGATAACAGCACAATATGTACCAAAGATTTCTAAATACTTATGATTATAAAGAACTCTGCCTGGTATCAGGTTTGGGCAATGAGTAGGCAAACCATGTCAGTGATTGCTTTATACTAAGTTTATACTTTCTGTAGGTCAATTGATGACTATTAATGCTTTTAGTGCCCTCCCCTTTCACTTTCAAAAGTTTTCCAGTGTAGATGGTAAATTATACATTATATTGGGGGTGATCCATTACCTTAGAGGAAATTTATAATAGGAAATCATAGAAGTAAGAGATAATATTCATTGTGTCTGTTAAATATATTTTTATATTTAATTATTACAAAACCATCTGTGGGAAATTATTATTATGGTTATCCTAGCTTTATGGAAGAGGAAATTGAGGCACAAGAAGGTTCACAAATGTGCCCAAGTCATATGGTTAATAAATGTACGAGGTAAGATTAAATGAAGTCCAGTTTCAAAATCATAACTACAATTGCTATGCTATACTGGTTAAAACTATTTCATTCAGTTGCAAAAGTATATGGAAATTCAGATCACTAGGACCTAGACCAGTCTCATTCTTCCTTTTCTCCTCATCGCTCTCAATATCTGCCCCTTTCTCCTTTTTCCCTCTCTTCCTTTACTTTCTATTGATAAACCTTTATTGAATATCGCATGTCAGGCATGGTCCTCTGGCACTAGGAATACATTAGCAAACAGTAACAAGAACAAAATGCCTGCTCTTATTCTTGTGGAGTTCATATAAAGTTCAGGATTTAAGATATTGATACTATGTTTCCATGATGATCCTTACAGTTACATATTTTTTTTAATTTATTGGTTCTTTTTAGAACCAATAAATATATGGTATATGACAGCAGAATCAATTTTGATACAATTATACAAGCATGGAGTATATCTTATTCTAGTTAGGATCCCATTCTTATGGATATACATGGTGGTGAGATGTACTGTGTTGTTTTCATGTGTGAACATGGGAAAATTATGTCAGATTCATTCAACTGCCTACAGATATTTTTATGAAAGTCAATGCTGCCTCCTACATATAACAAAAATAACAATGGAAGCAACCAGTTTGAGTAGAGTGGGAAGATGCAGCCCTGCACATGTGTACCATATATAGTGGATGAACAGTATCCATTCCCCTGGGCCTTGGCACTAGGTAATTGTTCAATTCAGGAAGCTTTTGTCAAGTGTCTGCCCTGTGCCAGGCTCTGTGGTGGGCTGTCTCCCAGAGAAGAATGCATTGTCACTCTCAAAAAAGTAAGAAAGGTGCATCTATACTCTGTATTTCTGTTATTTCTAAGTAGAATTAATCACTTCTAATTACTTTTTTTCTTCTTCCTTTACCAACACCAAAAACACAAACACATTCTCAACAAGTCTGTCCTCTGTCCTCAGTGACTAGGATTCAGGGAAATTAAGATACTTAATCCTAAATTATTTACAAACATTTTAGTCTCTTACATAATCTTGTTTATATAAAAGCTCTCTGGTAGATTCTAATGTCACCGTTCCTTGGAGACTGTTTAGGTATGGCCGTGGCATATTCTACCAAGGGTTTTGACCCATTAGTAATGGTCCATTTAGCAGAACTCTTATTTGTTAGGTTTTTTTTTCCCTCATATGCACTGAAGGGGATCAAATCCACACCCTAATCAGGCACCTGGAGCACTGACAAAACAAATAAATAAGCACTCGGGAGAAATTTAGTAAGCCTGACATGAAATGTTTGGGGCATTTGAATTATTGAAAAAAAATTAGATTTTTTTCTACCCCCTGTACTTTTAAGCGGTTTAGGAAATAAATGTTATGCAGATGTAACCTGAATACAACTGTTTATAGCTCCTTTAAAGGTTAAATTTGCATAACAATTAATTCATTAATTTTTGGACTGCATTGAGGGTGCATTGTATTGTGATTAACCAAAATTCCATTTTTTTAGATTGACAGTGGGACTTAGACATGTTTAGATAATATTGGTAAATAAATATCAGAAGACTTAAAAATAAATCAGAAAGTTTAGGGGGTCAAGCCACATGGATACTAACTTTATGGCTAAGTTTGGCTAAGAAAATATATTGCATATACTTAAGATAAGTATTCTCTTGTATATATGTTCTTTTAATCCAATGAGATAAAATTTAGTATATGCAGTAAACATTCTTCTGAATGTAAATACTATGAAAACACACATCCAAGAACACAGAAGGGAATGTTAAAATGGTATAATGTGGAGAGTAACCTAGTAAAATGTGAATGAGAAAATTTGATGACCTGAGTGGTCCCTTGTTATTCTTCTGTCACTGGAGTCTATGCTAGCTTAAAAGACAAGGTAAAAGGAGTTCATAAAACATTTATATATGTAATTAAAGGTCTCTAACTTAAGAGCTGGGACATGCATCTTCTGGATAATTCATTGAATTTGCAGTTTCAATTGTGGGTAGTGTAGATTTCTGAAATTCCTTTATCCATTAACATTAATATATTATTTATCTTTTCAAAAAGACTTCATATATAAATGCTTTATGAATCCAAATGTAATTTAAAGGGCTTTTTCAAAATGTGATTGGAAACATTTGTTTTCTTATTCCTAGGAAAGATTGAAATTGTTATTCAAGTAATGAAAATGATACAATGAAGAAGTGTAGCCTCTGCAGGCCATCAGTTATGACATTATCTTCTATTTATATATGACCTTTTCTTGAAGTGAAACTACAAGCGTAATTCACTACATATTTTAAAAGTTGGCAAGTGTACCATTTCTAAAGGTTTCTATCAATTTCCACTGTTATTTTAAAAACAATCCCTTTTACATTCATTGCCAAATAAAGCAAGTCCAGAGAAGGTTCCTAGACCCACTTTCTTAAATTCCTCAGTGTCCAATGTTTTAAAACACCAGATGCCTGTTTGAATATTCTCTTCAAGTCTGTCCGTCAGTTTTGGAAGCAGTGAAAAAGATTTGAGAATCTAATCAGTACGAGTATTTCTTTGTTTTCTATTCCTTCTGAGCACAAATAATGAAGCCCCTCAAATAGACTGGCCAGTCCAGGGTTGCCCTTGACTCATGATAGGCATTCCATTAATGTTAGCCATCAGGCTTCACAGAGTGGTGTGATGGCTGACCTTTTGTATCGAAACACACATCTTTGGGCATACCAGTTATGAGGAAGACTAGAACCAGGAGGAAGAGTAGGGTGAGATTAAGGCAGATTGTGTGGACATCCTTTTCTTTTGAGGTAACAGCAGATGTGCAATGAGAAGAGCATCTCCAGGCACAGGTTCATGGCCAGTTTCCAATCACCAAGGAGAAAGACAAAAGTATCTGGTGGTGATGTTGAAAACAGATGATGAAGGGGGATTTTTTTTTTTTTTTCCTTTTTCAACTTACCTTTTCTCATCCTTTTTGAGGATTTAGTTCTATCAATCGGTAATTTTCACTTTAACTCTTCCCTTCTCTCTGTAGCTTCAGTCTTACTCTACAGAGGCTTTCCCTGCTCTGTTTACTTTACATATAAAGGATGTTTAAGAGCATTTTTAATTTCTTAATAGCATCAGATTAGGACACAGAACTGATGACTATGGTTGGCATTCTTCTTTTATTCTAAGGATGGTCTCAGTCACAGGATCTATGCCTAGGAAGAGAGCTTGAATGCAATCCTGAAACAGCCTTGAGAGCCAGAAGAGACCTCCACCAGCTGTTTCTCATTCTCTCTCACCTCCAGGCAGAAAGAACAGGAATAGCACAATGCTTTGGAAGAGGGTACAGAGAACAGAAAAGTAAAAGAACAGATCGTGCTCCTCTTCATCACAGCTGGCTACGGGGCCTACACCTGGGCTAGGGAAAGGAGAGGAGCTTGTTTTTTTTTGTGAGGTACTCGTTTTCATTTTAATTAAAGTGTACCTTCTAACACTTAAAGAACTTAACTTATTGATTATGCCCAAGATATTATCTATAAGACCCAATGCAAAAAGTTATTTATTTATTTATTTATTTATTTATTTATTTATTTATTTAACTTGTGGTACTGGGAATGGAACACAGGACTGCTCTATCAATGAGCCATATCCCTTTTTTGTTTTTTATTTTGAGATAGGTTCTCCCTAAATTGCTTGAACTGGCCTAGAACTTATGATCCTCCTTCCTCAATACCTTAGTACCTGATATTACAATTACTCAAGGGATTACTTGAGAAAAGTGTTTAAAAGTTTTAAACTGTGGTGAGGAGACAAGTTATTTCTTGATTTCACCTAGTAAATCCATCCCAAGAAATCGGCCATTGACCGATGTAATATTTTGTTCTTTGATTCAGTTTTAGGTGTGTATAGGAATGTTTAAATGAATAGCATATTAAATTTAAGGGATAACAGATTAGTAGTTTCATTTTACTGGCTTTTTTCAAAGAATAAGGAAGTTCAAAGAATTTAATAAAGCACATCTTGAGAATCAGTGTGTCTAAATTAGATCAAAAGGGGAAAATGTGTAAGACAGGAGGCCAGGATTTTGTTTCTGCCTAATTAATCCATGCCCTAACTTGTAAACTCTGCATTAACCTTGGCAAATTAATATCTTCCCCCTTTGCCAATGCAGTTTGTTAATGTAGTTTCCTTTCTTTGGGACAACTTTTCCCTCCCTGACAGATGAAAAACATCTACTCATCCTGCCTACAGTCTCTTCCATGTAACTTTTCCCCCTACCAGGGGGGACTTCCCTTTCCCCAAAAGGAATTCAGTGCTTGGTTTTGTTTCAACATTGAGCAATATCCAGACTTCTTTCAGAGTTACTTTATTGCCTTATTACAACTGTTTACTTACAAGTCTGTCTTTGTCTAATCACTTTGAGAACTCCTTGAGGGCAGGAACCTTGCCATATTTCCATTTGTGTTCCTAAAGTTTCATACCATGGTTGAAACATACTAGATGTTCAATAACGATTTGCCAAATAAATGAATGAATATATTTAAAGAGTGGTTTTGTCCCAAAATTGAGAGGAAACCAGGTAGGTGGTCCAAAGTGTCAGAAAGTGTTGAGCAAAGATTCAAACTTGCATTATATGACTTCCTCAGTTTCTCATATTACTTCATTAGCTATTTAAATTTAAATGGAGTGACTCAATTACTGATTTCATGTACAGATCAAAGTTATTCATGGCTTAGTTTGCTTTTCTTCAGTGAACATTTTATTTCAAACAAATGCTAGCACAATTGAAATAATTCTAATATGTATATATTATTTTTTGCTTCTTGTTTTAGCTTTCTTCCTGCATTATAAATAAGCTAATACATTTGTTGGACCCATGATAAATTTTAATTCTTAATGACTTCCTTCAACAGTTAGACTGCTTGCATTCAATCAGTGTGCAGTTGCTAAAGACGATCTTGTACCATCATAGTAAATTTAATTATATCAGTTGTTGCTTGTAGATGATATGATTGCTTATATTCAGTTTGTTTTATGAGGTATTTATAAGTACTTAGCAGTGTAATCAATTGTTTATGTAATAACTATCTTTCAAAAAATAATTACTTCCAAAGTGTCAGTGTGTTCTCTTGAAGTATCACACACAGTCTTCTTCCACTGGGGTTTTGATGCTGAAAAAAAATAATTGAATTCAAGAAATTGTGAAATGAATTTAGTGGACATCTGCTTTGAGAGAACTGTGACAACAGTTTCTTTAAAATTGTTTCATGATAATGTACTTAGTGACATTAGAATTCTGCAAGTTTTAGTTTGTAGAAACCAAGCCAATTTTCAATTGCTTTTGCTATAGCATATGTGTTTTTCAGCACTGTTAGGGACTCAGCTGGCATTACGTTCCTGGTAAACTCTTTGATAGCTATTCACAGGATCATGTAGGAGCATAGACTACCTGAAAATAGGCATTATAAAGATCTTAAAATCCAGTTAAAATAGATCCTAATCTTGGAGCTTGCTATTTTGTAGGCAAAGCAGATTCTATTGTACCCTTGTGCTGCCTGCTGCACACAGGCCCTAGAAATGCACAAATGGAAATTGTCCTGTGGAATTATATCACAGAGGAGCATTATGTGGTAATCCCCCAAGTTGTAACAGGAATGCTGGAGTGACATATTGGAGAATCCCTCTGCCAGATGCTTCATTGAGGTCCCTGGCATACATTAGGGTATGCAGTGTGACTATGTTTATTAAATGATGATCTGGGAAAGCAAAGAAATGGAAAAGGTAGCATTTTTTTTTCCTGGAAGTGTATTTGTTGTATGTTCAGTGGTGATTTGTTATTTCTAGGCAAAGTGAAGTTACATAAGCATTTAGAATGAAAATCCCCCATTTTGGTGAACATATGCCCAAAGTAATGCCTCTAGTCCAAATAACCTAACTAAATACAGGGTGTAAGCACTCATCCCCTAATTAGTTACATTTTTTAAAAAGGAAAACTAGCTGGATGCAGTGGCACATGCCTATAATTCCACTGGCTAGGGAGGTTGAGGCAGGAGGATCATAAGCAAGTTCAAAGCCAACCTCAGCCACTTGGGCCCTAAACAACTTAGGGAGACCCTGCCTCAAAATTAAAAATTTTAAAAAGGCTGGGAATGTGCTTCACTATTTAGATACTCCTGGGTTCAATCCCCAGTTCCAAAAAAAAAAAAAAAAAGGCAAATCAATCAGATTTATTGGAGGTATATTGTACTACCCTACTTATGAGTTGATATTTTGACAAGATTTGCCCTCATTTTTGAATCAGATTCTTAAAGTTAATTTATTGTCCCTCAAAGGAACTTCTCATTCTAAGTGAACTTCCTGGCTAGTCAGCAATAGGTTTTGGGGCTGCTTATGAGGATGGGAGTCTTGGTTGGTGGACATGAGGCTACTACAATGAGGCAGACTCTGTAGTTGATGATTTAGAGTGGCTTGAGATGTGTCCTCGAGATCTGTTGTAAGTGGAATGAATAAAATAATATCAGTCTGTAAGTGGGAAAGTCTGATTGGGCATTAGCCATATTGTTGATTTTAGCAAGCTACTTCATTGTTCTAGTTGCCAGGGTCCTCACTAAAGTAAAAGAAGATTATTGAAGTCCCTTTAAGTTCTATTCTTCTGTAATTCAGAATTAACATAGATAGTACCATAGTTGATGAACAACCCTGCTTCCTCCTTTTTCCTAAGAACACTGAAGGATTATTGTGTTCAGTTTTCCTTGCACTAAATACGGTTGTATGACTGAGCTCTAGCAATGGAATCTCACTCACCTTTTGATCAAGAATACTCAATTGAAACTCAATGTGAATGAGAAGCAATTAAGATCTGAATGTTTATCTTAAATTATTATTCTAAGTAATAATTTGGGATTCTCTAATTAGAAAAAAAAGTACCAATAGTGTCTCTCTGCTTTATTTGTCCATCTCAATATCAATATCATTTGTGATGTAACATTGCAGTTGTGAGTGGATGGAAGATTGGGAAATCTAATATTTGATGGTTTTAAGGGTCAAATACTATTTTATTCTAAAAGCTACCTTTTCTAGGATATTGAATGGATTCCTTGAAAGCAACCCATAGTGCAAGGTGTTATAAGTACTTCCAGCTAAACTAGATGATGGATTTGCCTTTTAAGAATAAAATCAAATATTCCACTTTACCATGTGTCTCATTCTTATAAATATATATTTTAATTAATTCAATTGTGTATTGTTAGTATCGGCAAACTATAGAGGAAGAATTAATGTTGAATTCATTTGAAATCTTATTTATTGTATTCAGCAGAGCTTAACTGAAAGTATCAGGATATATTTACAGTTTGCCAATTCTGGTAACATCTACAATGGATTGCAGAAGTGGTTGAAGTTTGTATACTAATTTACTAGAGAAGAAATCTCAAGACTGTAAAAATGAATATGCAAATCATGTTTGAGTATGATGCTTAGGATGAACTTAATAGATGAGGATAAATAAATATTCAAGAAAAGTAAGGAAGTTATAATGAAAATTGTTCTCTACTGGGAAAACTGAAAGATCTCTTTGATGGAAACCTAACTGAAAATATCTTTCTATATGCAAAATCCAGAAAAGAATTTGTAGATTCTTTCTAATGTTGCTTTAAAAGCAATATTAAAAGGAGTAATTTCAAAGGAGGCTTAAAAAGGATAAGTTAACCATTTGATTAAAAATTTTGAGGGCTGGGATTGCAGCTCAGTGGGCTAGGGTTGTGGCTCAGTAATAGAATGTTTACCTAGCACCTATGAGACACTGGTTTGTTTCTTAGCACCACATAATAAAAATAATTAATGAATAAAATAAAGTTATTATGTCCAACTACAACTAAAAATATTTTTTTAAAAAAAGTTTCAAGCAAGATGGGGAATAAATGCATTTTTCATCTTTTTTGTCTTGAAACATTAGACAGAGCAAGTAGAAAATGGTGGAGTCATTGTACACTTAAATTTAAGGTACAGTATAGATTTTGGTACCCTAGGTTCAAGATGAGGAAACTGAGGAAGAAAATTTTACATAACAGGGTCAAGTCCCATAATTGGTAGCAGTACTAGGATTATAGTTCCATATACTATAAGCAATTTGAAGCAATGAAAAGGTTTTTTGGGCTTTCCTCCATCTTACTGTTAGTGAATCATATCTTAACTCTATATCTGATAATGGTGATTATGATGTGTATATAAACATTATGTAACATTTATTATCAGCCTGATGTAATTCTACATATATTAACTTATGTTATTCTCACAGCTATCCTGAGGTAACCAGTCTCCAGTTTGGTCCCTCAGATCTTACCTTCTGGTTTTCAAATTCTTTTGTAGTTTTCTTGGAGACTGTATCCAGGTTGCTATGAGTGATGCCTATGTCACTTCTGAAATTAGGTTATAAAAGACCATGAAGCTTCTATCTTGGATGTATACACTCACCTTCTGTCTGTGTTTCTTTTGAATCATTTACTTTGGGGGAAGGTAACTGCCATGTCATGAGCAGCCCTCTGGAGAGGACATTATGGTAAATAGGTGAGACCTATTGCCAATAGCAGTGCATGAGTTTAGAGGCACACCTTAGGGCCATCGTCAAGCCTTTGTGTGACAGCAGCCTTAGTAAATAACTTACTGAAATCTCTAGAGCCATCCTGAGCTTGAACCACCCAGCCAGGATTCCTTCCTTGCCTTGAAGTCAGTCTTACCAATTGTATTGACACCAAAGTATTATCATTGTTGTTTTTAAAAGGTATTTACTGTTGCTGGATTCTATAACGTGCATTTTTTACTGTCTTCATGTTAGAGTTTGCCTCAAATGTTGAAGAAGGTTTGCTATTGTGTGTAGCTTCACATTAGGAAGTCTCACAGTAGAACATTGATAAAATGAGGCAGAGGAGAGTTGAGCCATGGGCACAAAGAAGTTAAGGAAAGGTGAAGGAGTGGGTTGCATTAGCTGAGGAGAAAAGGTACCAAGGTCAGGCCCACACCTCAGACAAGTAACTGCATTCTGCATGTTAAACTAGGAGCCTGTCGGGGTCTAGCCCTAACACAAAGAGGAGCCGAAACCTGTTTCCTTGGTTACAGAGGACTTGATGCTCAATAGTCAAAAGTAAAATGATTTTCAGAATGTTTGTTTCATATTGAGTGGACTAAGAGAATCAACTTTCCTTAGACTAATACATTCTTTTTATAGGACTTTGGTGATGTAGAGTTTAACATATCTGGCTTGAATCACTGATACTCAACAGCTGAGGAAATTTGAAAATAGTGTGGTTCGTGTGGTTTAGATATAAAAAAGTCAAAATGAATCACACTGAATAATAATTAATAGTTAATATTTGTAGAATTAATATAAATATTTTAGTATTTATATTGCAGTGGTTAAAAAGTATATTTAAGAATGTGCATTCAGGATATTGGAAAAAAATGGAAAAAATATGTCCACCTCAATATTTTATTTAAGTCGAAATCATAGAGAGATTAGAAAAAAATGGAAAAATTGTGACACATTGGATGCATTTTTTTTTAATTTTGTTGTGATAGATCTTATAGTAACTGCAGCATAAGAGATATGTTGTCTTCTGGAAGTGTCCCCAGACTTCCTTATCACATTTAATTGTCCTGTCACCTTTATCCCTAAGTACACACCCTTAAACTTTCCCATGGTATTATGATTATTGATTTCATGTCTGTCTCTGCCATGGTCAGGTAAACTGGCAAGAATTAAGCTTTATTTATCTTTATATCACACTATGTGTATAGTGTTTGGTATATATTAAGAAGTCAACAGAATGTCAGCCAACTGAAAAAATGTATTAAAAATAGTATTTGAAAAAGATAGTGGTTCATAAATTTTATTTCAGATACGGATGAATGCTGTTGGAAGCTGCCTCGTTTGGTAGAAATTTACAGTAGCAGGGAAATATTATTTGGTAATAGGTAGTATTTTTCCAGTTATTTAAATAAAGAAGATAATCAATTATTACATTTTATAATACCAATCATTTTAAAGGTCAAAATTTAAGCTTAGAATGTACCATAATTTATTTCAGCACATTATTTTATGTGTATTAAAGCTTCTACAAAAAAAAAACCTTTAAACTTTTAAATGGGATTTTGAAATAGTTATTTGCATTTTTAGAGTGTTTTAAATTATTCACCCTCTTCTTTATTTACATATAATGAATTTTTTTTATTTATACATATTTCTAGAATAGCCATTATGTGCCTGGCACTGTTTAAGTACATAATCCCCAGGACTTAATCCTTGGTAAGAAAAACTTCCTGTACTTTTAGAGCTTACATTGTAGTGGAAGGACCCGTATAGTGTTAAGTATCCAGTGAATCAGGAGTCCTTAATGTAGACATGATAAGTTTAAGACTAGGAAATCAGCATGGGAATTTGAAAAGGTAGTACACATGTCTGGAGCCTGGGGGCAAGATCAGATGTGGTACACAGAACAATAATGATATGTAAGGCCCTAATACTGGGCAACATTACCTGTGGAGACTGGAAAGAAAATAGAGGAGAGCACAGAATATAGTCAAGAATACTTCAACATTTAGAGGTCTAAAGAGCAGAGTCAGCCATGAAGAGTATAAGAGACGATGATACCTAGAAGGCTAGAGGGAAGTTGCGTTTCAATAAGGGAGTGGCAGTTGCTTATATCTGGTGCTATAAGAGGTAGAGAGGACAAGTACAGAAAGCCACTGGGCTTAATGAGATGGCAGTCCTCAGAGACTCCTATATTCCTACAGCTAGCTGTAAGATCAATTGTAATAAAAAACATAAGCACTTCTCAAGAGCAGACACTGTTCATTTGTTTACCAGGTATTAAGCAATTTAATATATAAGAAACATTTTATTGAAGTGATGATTGCAAACATCTAATTACAGTGGGAGGAAAAGAAAATGGGAGGGGTGGTATTATTTTATGTATTGCCACATTAAAAAAAAATCATTCCTAAACTTAGTGGCTTAAAAACAACAGACATCTATTATTTCATAACTCCTGTCAATCAGGAATTCAAATGTTTTTGTCTCTTGCTCATGGTCTCTCACTTGGAGCAGTTAGATGTTGGGTGGGGCTACAGTCACCTGAAGCTTTAAAGATCATTTTTGTAAGATGGCACAGTGACAAGGCTCTTGGCTGGAAGTCTTAGTTCCCCACTGGCTGTTGGCAGGAGGCTGGAGTTCCTTGCACCAAAACCTTTTTCACAGGGCTTGTCTGAACATTGTAGGCTTTCCCACAGAACTAAAAATCAAGAGTCAGAGAGGAGACACTCTGAATTTTTTTGGTGACCTATTCTCAGAAGATACACTCAGAATACATTGTCACTTCTGCACTGTTCTGTTCATTAAATGTGTATCACAAAGGGGATACCTACAGAAAATTATGCTCCACCTTTTGAAGTGAATGTCAAAGAATCTGTGAAACTATTTTAAGCCACTGCCTTAGTGGAGAAGAAGTGGAATATCCAAATATAGGTGACTATTTTGAGACTTTTCTTCTGAGAAGTATAGCAAAGAGATAAGTTTGCTGAAATGAGAAGTGGACTTAAGATTTTTAAAGGACAATATTAAAGTCTATTTTAGGATGATCAGCTTGAAAAATTAGCATGAAGGAGAGAAAAAGGCTACATCCTCAGATCCCTGAGTAGGTTTGGTATGGGGAAAGGTCAACACCAAAACAAAGAAGCAGTGATGCTACTTTCACAGAAATCAGTAGTTAGAATATGGTGAATACACAGGTGGAGTGAGAAACTAGGGAGGGAAGATGAGGTAATGTCTTCTAATATAACTTATTTTCCCTGATAAATATTAGGTAAAACAGCAGTAGATAGTAAGGAGTGTGTAGGGTTGTACTAGGGATTTGAGAAGAGAGGAAATGAGAAATATGGATTAGCTTGGAGAGGAGGAAAATAAATTTCCTATGGAATTTATAGTAGAATTGTCTGGCTTTTGTGAGTGCCCATATGAGATTCATAATCATAAATATAAGTAAGTCCAGTCAGCACATTTGTGGCATTATGACCATCTTACACGGGGTCATTATTACCATGTGCCTGAATTATTATAGTAGTTACCCACCTAGTCTTCCTTCTCCCAGGTTTCCCTTGCTTCTGCCACATCAATCTTCTTAAAACACTTTTCTGCATAAATTAAGCTCTAAGCCAAAATCTTCATATTTCTTCTTGGTCTTCAAGGCCAAATCCTTAGATTTTCCTCCCTAGGCCTATCATAATATGGACTTAGACTCTATCTCCAAACATGGCAAACCATGAAATACCTTTCACTGAGCGGTAAGATGATCCTGTTTGTATTTTGGAATGGTTTTTATGGCATTTGTATGGATCCCCACTGGTACAGGGATTTACCATATCCAAGGGGACCAGCAAGGGGGCCATCCTAGTGAAATGTGATGGTACCCTCAATTAAAGCATTAGTAGTGGAAAGAGGTGAGCTGATGTTGCTGAAAGATACTAGTAAGGTAAATATCTCTTGACTTGAATGTGAAGATAAAGTGACAGGAAGTTATATAGAATGAGAAATGGATTTTTCACTTACATGATTGTATAAATGATAGTAATACTCACTTAGTAAGAGAAAATAAAAAGCAAAAAACTGAAGGAGAAAGAGTTGTCCAGTTCAGTACATATTAAATTTGAGAAACCAAAGAAGCATGCATATGTGATGTCCAGCAGATGTCTGGAATGTGTAAGTCTGAAGTTTAAGCATACAAACTGTACTATGGATGAAAACATGGGACTCAGTGGTATTGAAATGATAGATTGGGGTGTCATCATACACTCGGTGTATGTATAGAATTAGAGAAGTAGGATCCTTGAGTAAGCATTGTGTAACTGTGGAGGAATAAATTTCTTAGGAAGGAGAATGAAAAGTGAGAGCCAGAGGGATAGGAGAAATAAAAATAAGTGGTACTGCAAAAATCTGAATGTTACATCCACTAGTATCTTTACTCAGAAAGAATTGAGAAAAGTTGGATATAGTAGTTCTCAAGCATTAGTTCTTGTTAGTATCACCTGGGGACCTTCCTACAAAATCCAAACTTGCTGTATGTGATAGGTTGCAATAAATAGATAGACAGATAGATAGATAAATAAATAAATAGGAACTCTTCAAACAGGCATTGCCATTTGCAATTTGACTATGCTACTCCTCTCTGAAGCCATGCTGTGTGTTCATCTGCATCATTTGGGCTGTCTCATAACTTACTTTGACTGACTAAACGTGGCAGTAAGGATGCTTCTTAGGTTCTGAGCCTAGGCCTATCAAGACCTTGCCGCTTTGGTTCTCATATTCTTGCTTTCCTGAGACTACACTGTGAAGAATCTCAGGTTATTCTCCATAAGGATGAGACACCTTGTAGAGTGAGACCTCACTGATAGCCGGTTCCATCCTCTAGACATATGAGTGAGGCCAGCTTGGACAGTCTAGTACCATCTGAACCATGAAGTAACTGCAGACACATAGGTGATCCCAGGCAGGACCAGCAGAGGACCCTCCATTCTTAGCACAGTCCTGATAGCTGGAACACTGGAATAGTATAACTACTGTTCAAAGCTCAATTATTCCATTTTGATGCATTTTCTAACAGTGTTTCCATGACTTTATTTCCCACAGTTCATTTTGGGCATGCAACTTGAAAAGGTGACCAGAGATGGTTCATAATTCCTGCTGCTGCTGTTTCTGATCACCACTTCTGACAGTCGAGTAATATAAACAGTTAACCTTTGTTGAACACTTAATATTCATCAGAAACACTGCATGAATTTGACTTTCAGTCAGTATATCATCTTATTATAAAACTCTTAAGACCTGGGTTCCATTGTATCCTCATTTTTTAGATGAAGAAACCAAAGCTCAGAGAAGACAAAATGACTTGTTCAAGGACACATGGCTAATACATTGCTGGAAAGTGACTTCACACAGATTTGACTGATTCCACAGCTATTGTCCTAAGTAGTTTCAGAAGTCATTTTATTCTGCATCTGAAGCACAGTCATGACATCGTCCCAAAATTTCCTTTTGTGCATTTGCTGAAAGACAGAGGCTTTGGGGACACATTATTTTTTAATAAGAAAAGAAAATTACCATTCTCTGAGGACTCACTTTGTACTAAGCACACATCAATAGAACCTAACATAATCCTCACAGCCATTGTATATAGTACATATAATCTCCACCCTTATGCACAGAAAATACAGAGATTAAATAATTTCCCAAGATTCTAAAACCTCAGTCTGGTAAGGTTCAGATCCTAACATCAATCTGTGGGATCCTAAGCCCCAAATTCTATTATATTATTGGAAGTCTTTTAATTCACATCTGGTGAGAGTAGACATTTTATTTCCTAGAGTCCTGGTTTTTCCTACCAGGAAAAACTTCTGGCAACCATTCCATCCCTCAGAATCTCTTCTAAAATTTCATTGTCTCAGGGAGGTGTTTCCTGATCTCCCCAATAACCTTGCTTTCACCATTCTATGTTACCATGGTCACTTTTCTTTTGTTTTTATAAAGTCCTCGCAATTTTTTTTCCGTTTCTGTGTCCTCAACTAAACTATAATCGCCATAAGTAGGTGCATATTTTTTCTTATGCACTTTTAAGACCCCAGACCAGCACAAAGCCTGGCACAGAGAAGTTCCTCAATAAATGTTTTTGTGAATTGATTTATTAACTTTTAGACTATTGTCAAGTCTGGAGAAATTACAACTGTGTTATTTACATTTCTTATAGCAAAGACCCCATAGCAGGGCAAGAAAATCTTGATAATAAGAGCAGAATAAGTACAGATTTGAAATGGGACATGAAGGCCATTATAATGTAAAATTCTACTTCATTAAAGGCCTGTCATGGAGCCTAGAGAAATAGCCTTGATGGCTTTGTGCTTGTGCTGTCAAAGTACACATCTTAGGCCACTGCACTTAACAAGTGTAGCACTGGGTACAGGTTGTTTCCATGGACACCTATCAGCAGCAGAAGGTAGAAAATAAACTAGACCAAAACATATGGCATTGGCTAGCATACTGCAGTCTTAATAAAAACAGAATTAAGGAAAAGTTCATAATCAAAATTGAGGCTAAAAGTAATTGCTCACATGTCTTAGATCAAAAAATGAAGTCAGATATTGAACGGATTAAAATAATTTTAGCTTTTCTATCATTTATTTTTATCACCACACATTTTGAAAAGTAGCAATATTTAAATAAATAGGTGAGACTTGTATCTCCTAATAGTTGATTCTGATGAGTACAAAGATGAATAATTTCTCTCTGGAGGAGAGAACCCTCAAACAGATGACTAAGAACTAGGTAGAAAAAAAATATGGTTGGTTTTATTATTCATTTTCATACTGAATAAAGCCACTGCATAAAGCCAATCAGAAGACCACATTTTAATGCACTTGGAAGTAATTATTTCAAATAAATACATAAATGTGAAAAATATAATCTATGTAAATCTATGTAAATGGATGGTTACAGTGAATTAGTATATAGCATTACCGAGTAGATTGCTCAGGGTTTCATTAAATAAAAAAGAGTAAAGACCTGGGTTAGCAAGAAAAAGCTCTTTTGCTCTATTTCAGTTGCTTTAGGTTGTTAATCTGGTCCAAGATGATCAACTTCTCATTAATCATAATAATTAGGGGTAGATTTACTGAGCATTAGTGTAATTTTCAATCATGCTAATAGTTCTGCAATCCTCCATTCATTAATATAAATGAGGTAAATTAGAACCATGACATTATAAAGAAACGGCAGAAGCTGCGGGAACTTTCGCAGATCCTCCCTAAACTCCATTAATTTAATTGTAATATGTTGTTCCTTGATACTTATTTTCACTCTCTTTATTTTCTGGTGCTAATGGTTCTTCAGATTGGTTAATGAGCATACTAACCTCTTAATTTAAGTGACTGGCATGGTGTGGTCTAAATCATACATACTTATCTTGTCTCATTACCTTTTAACCCTTTCTCAAATGTTCAGAAAACACCATTTATGGACTAATCATCTAGCAATTGTGTATTAGATTTATCAGCACAGTGCAGAAGATATGAGTCATCCTGGTCTTCCACAGGATGTGAGTCCAGAAGGCATTATGGATTGCATTGATATAATTAAAAATAAAAATTAATCTCTTCATTGCATCCATTCAGTTTTGAATTTATATTCTAAAGATGCAAAACCAAATTCTGTTCTTCATGTTTTAAATTAGTTTAGTCATTTCAAGAAAAGGTTTTCCTGAAAACACTACCTAAAGTAGGTATGTCCTCCTTTATGATCTTTACCTGATTTTTTTTTCATAGCACTTTTCAATTTCCCAGAGTCAATATTTATTTTTATGAGCATTTATTTACTTTTGCTTCCTCTAGGTTATAAGAAAATTGAGAGCAGGTACCCAAACTCTACCCCCAGTTTCTGTCATATTGTTTGGTACATTAAAATGCCCAGTTACTAGTTGTAGATGAATAAATGAGTGACTCACAGCATTTGTGATGTTTATGCAAAAATTAAATAATAAAAAAATCTTACTTGGTCTTAGAATCCAGAATCTACACTGTCCTTTTTTTCAGTCAATGAGAGTCTTTGTTCTGGCCTTAGAAGTTTTGTTCTGTTTAGTTGAAAGATGTGGTCATTTCATTAGGAGAATTTATTTTCTCCAATCTGTTTATAACAGGAGAAAAACCATCAAATTGGGGAAAACCTGCCTGGATCAGGGGACTTGACTTCAACTCTCCTAGACATGTGGATCTGCAGTAACTTGTCTTCTCATTCATTTGTAGGAAGATAAAAATGTTATCTTTATCCTCTTAGGATTTGGTGGGAGGGACGTGGGGGTCTGGGCCTGAGAAACTGACATAAGAAAGATCAACAGAAGAAATGCATAAAAATTCATTTAATGAAAGTTTTATGTGACAAGAGATCTCTCATAAGGTAATGGAGACTTGAAGATACAAAATTAAACCCTTCTGTTCTCTATTGTTCAAAAGGTAGTAAATTATGAATATGTGGTGGTGCAAAGGGGTTGATACTAGGGTAGTTAATTGGATGAAGTGGCCAAAAATGTCAGATTAGTATAACAAAGTTCCTGGCCTCAACTTCCCATCTGTGGTGATAGGAATACTTTCCTTCTGGTGTTGGGAGAATATCTTCACCAGAGAATTTTATTTTTAAAAGAGAGCATTAAAGTCAGAGTAATCCTCTTGTACTACTGTTTCTCAAGTATTTTTCCCTCAAAATAACACTATATTGGAGTGGCATATTTTGGGGTATCATATCCTTAACTGCTTTAAATCTACTTTAACTTCTTTCTTTGTGCTGGACACTGAAAATGACCATGGGGATGTTATACATGCTAGGTCCCTATTTCAAAAGAACTTAGTCTAGCTGGAATAGCAGTGATGAAAAACATTCATGCCACTATTCAATGGAATACTTGGATTTGAACTTATTTCAAAGTACTAAAATCTGAATTTCCCACAAAAACACACAGCTATTCCAAAGGAATATGGAGCTTCATTAAAAGCATAAGGACAACATTATGCTACTAGCAAAGATTATGTATGGGAATCATATAATCAGCATTTTATTTGTTTGTTGTTTTTTTGTGGCCAGAAAAACAGGGCATGAATTGGGTTTGGAAAGAATAAGGAGTGAGATTAGAGAGGAAGAAAGAAAACATGGAACGGGAGAACTTGGAAGCATTTACTCATCCTGGCAAAGAGCAATGAGGTTGTAGCAGTAAGGGGGAGCAGGGGTGAGGTTCCAGAGATGCTGAATGGAGAAACACAATAGGTTTTAGTGAAAGACCGATGAGGGATTGAGGAGAGGTGTGGATGAGGGAAGAGTGGGGTCAAGTAAGATATTCTGTGTGTAGCTTGGTAACCTGGGTACATGATGTTGCTACTTCAGGTAAGGAATATGGGCTAAGAAGCAAGCTTAGCCCATAGAGGAAATAGAAAAATGACAGTTTCTACTTCCTTTTAACAGTGTTGGAACAGACTGAGGGGCTCTGAGCATATGGGGGATGCAATGGGTCTGTCCGCTGTTATTGTCGAGCTTAATACTATGCCACTGCTGCTGCTGATCCTCACACTTCTGTGTCCCCAGCTCTGCATGAGGTTGCACTATGTCTATTTTCTCTGTAGTAGTCACAATAACCCTCTGAGATAAATGTTCATCCTTATTTTACCCTGGGTAAACTGAGGCGTAAGGAAATTAGCACTGCACGATGATATTTCTAAACACTAGAGTAGAGATTCAGCGGGACTCCATTGCCTAGGCTGTTTCCAGCTCCTTCCACCAACTCAGTTTCAAACCATTCAAGTTTGAAGCACCTGTGGGACATCCAGATTTGCTCATTTGTCAAGTGTGGATAAATACTAATTGCCTAAATTCATCTGAAAGTATGAAACTGAGGTATGCTCCCAAGTATGAAAGATTGTTGAAAAGGCTTTAATATTTTATATCATTCAGTATTAATTAATTTCTGAAAAGAATTTGATTAAACTGTGGATTTCAAAGTGGCTTACAATACTAATAAAATCTAGGCTAAAATTTTCTTGGGAATGCCAACTTTAACTTCTATTTAATGCCTCCAATAGAGAAAAGGTAATTATTGTAAATTTTTTAAAAGTTGAACTGGAAGAAACTTTAGAGATTATTTAATAAAAGGATTTATATGAAGAAACTGACATCCAGGCAAAAGTTGCAACTAGCAGCCTTTAAGTTGTATCCAGAGAGGTATGTTTCCTTTCCTTTACATAAGGTGGTAGAGTTTTAATAATGAGTAACCTCAGCACCTTTCTTCTGACCATGCACTCCCTAGTTGGCTCCAGTCCCCACTTCTTATTTTCTTAACTGTAGGCAGTTTAGTCATTAATCTGCCTAGCCCCTTAGGTCTTACATTCGTGATGCCTAATCTAGAAACTTAGTACTTTAATTAATTCTACAGGGGGAAATAGAATCTGAGGTTCAAGATTAATTATCTTTCAGTCTACTAAACTTACCAATAATTTTTTTCTGGGATGAAGAATGTATTAGTTTATTAGGAGCACCATAACAAAACACCACAGACTGGTGGCTTAAACAATAGAAATTTACTTTATTACAGCTCTGCAGGTAAGTCCAAGGTTAAGGAATTGGGTGTTTCATTTTCTTGAAGCCTCTCTCCTTGCCTTGCAACTGATCAGCTTCTCTGTGTTCTCAAATGGCCTTTTCTCAGCATGTATATCCTTGGTGTGTCATCACAGAAGGACACTAGTCTATTGGATTAGGGCCCACCTACGTGATTTCATTTAGCTCTAATTGCCTCATTAAAGGCTCTCTCTCCAAATATAATTCATATTCTAAAAGCATTTGGGATTAGTATGTGTGTGTGTGTGTATATATATATATATATATATTACATATAGTACAGTACATATATAGTACAGTATATATATATTGCAGTATAGTACTATATATTATATATATACATACATACATACATATATATATACATATGTATATACACACACACACATATATATAGAGAGAGAGAGAAAGAGAGAGAGGAAGTACAGTTTTGTCCACAAAAATTTTTTGTTAAAGGGAATGTTTTTTGAATAGGTTGGAACCGTTTCCAAGAAAGTTCATAATACTGTTTTTAACCTCCATTATAGTGCTGTTTTGTACTTCAGTAATTTAAATACTTGTTTTATCTTCATTACAGAATTGTGAATATCTTTAGAGAAAAATTATACCTGTGTGTCCTTTATAAAAGAAAACTTTAAGAAGTAATTATTTCATAAAACAAACCCTTTCAATTTCAGTTTAACACTCACTGTTCCATTTTACTTCTACTTCAGCATGAAAAAGGAATGAAACAATTGTTTTTGGTTTGGAAGGAAGAATTATGGTTAATTAAATTGAAAGTAAAGTGTTGCAGTGGAAGCTATATGCTTTAGTCAGGCTTATTAAAGTTGAGGTTAATGTATGATTGCAGTGAGTTGCATGTATCTATATCGAGTTTATTTTTGTATGGTTGTTTTTATGTAGGATTAATGTTATAGCTCTAATTGATATGTTTTTAAGCTATCTAGATTTTAGAACTTCATTTCATTTTATTGTGCTTATAGATAAATGCTACCACGTTAATATATATATGTGTATATATATATATATATATATATATATATATATATATATATATCTTTTGCCTAGTTGAAAAACTTAGTTCACATTTAACATTGTACTCCAGAAACTAAAATACAAATGCTGTTAACTTTATCAAAATAAATTGGATCACCTAGTGAATTTCTCTATAGTGACATACTCTAAAAAAGATTAAAATTTATGTGTATTTAGATATATTTTATTTACCATTGACCTAACTTGACCAGAGAGATTTCCAGAGGTTTTCTCAATTTGATTGAATCACAAAGAAGTAAATGAGATATGTGGAAATGTAGCCTATTTTTCTTTATTGTTTATTTGCAAAAGCATTGCTTTAGGAGCATAGCAACAATTATTGAATGTCATGTCAAACAATGCCAGAGATTTCTCTTACTGGTATTTTTCAGGGTTATTATCACATAACTTCGCCATAGCTGAAGGAATCAAACTTTTACTATCCACTTAGGCTTACAGGATTTGAAGGATGAACACTATTTGAATCTTAAGTTAACCTTTGGCAGTGTGCTGTGAAACTCTGTGGTCTTTAGAATGAGACCTATACTCTCCTTTTTTAATTTAGTCATTTGTTGAAAAAAATCTTATCAAAGGCTTCTCAGGTGCAAGTAAAGTCTCCTATTAGCTGTGTGACTCAGATAAGTCTTTGAACTCCTAATGGATGTTGGTTTTATTACCTGTTAAGTATGGACTTTACTTTGGATATTAAAAGAGCTCCTGGAACAGGGTTGGACACATAGTAGGAAGCCTGCTAGTTGTTACTTTTCCTTCTTTCCAGTGGGTTTCCAGAATGGAAACCCCTACCTGATGATTGTCTGGAATTTAAATTAGAGCAACAGAACTTTGGAACTTTTAATTGGGAGAATAGCCATATGGTTTTGGGGGGCTTGTTTGTTTGATTGTCTTTGTCCTCTATTTAGAGAACTTGAAAATGGAACTGCTCTATTTAGAAGATGCAATTAATTGGTCAGGTGGAGGACATTGATTTTTATCCATGCCCTTCCTTCAATCATTGTAGCAACTGAAACGGAAGTTTGGGAAGATAGAGGGAGAGAGGGAGAGAAAAGCAAAATGTTTGAGGTATATTAGCATTATTTTTCTTGCCAGATGTCTAATTATCAGGTTTCAGATTTTTTTCTTTATGAAAAAAGACATTTCAATTTTCAAAATAGAGTTCATTTTTGAAATTTTAGTAATTTGGGAAAGTATAGAAACTTTCTTTACAGTCAATTTGGTTTAATGAATTAATTGCCCTTTGCAAGAAAACTATTTGCCAGTTTTCTTCAGAACTGATGCACTAGCATCAGGTTGCCATCTGTCTTTGCTTAATATAGGAACAGTGCCACAGTAGAGAGTTAGGGAATGAGACCTCATGCCAGCACACTGGGTTCTGCCCCACGGCATTCCCTGAGTGACTTTGCAGCTCTCTGAAACTGTCTTCATGCTTTTCTGCTTCTATCTCTTCCTTAACTACGTTGGATTAATAATGATCATTGCCTATGACAGTAACAATAATTTTGGGAGATCTAATAACATTTACTGAATGTTCATGAGAAGAAGTCCTAAAAGGAATCCATAGGTGCAGCACTATTTTCAATCATACTGCAAATAAGACAGCATAGTTGTGGTAGGCAGAATTCCAGGATGGCCCCTAAGATTCCCATCTCGTGGTATTCTGGCTTTATATAATCCTCTCCCCTTGATTATGGGCAGGCTCTAGGAACATGATGGAATAGTTACTACCTTCATTAGGTTGCTATATATATAATGAACAGTGATGGGCTTAGTCACTATAATAAAATATATCCTTTGCCTAGTTGAAAAACTTGATTCACACTTAATATTACACTCCAAGCAAGTCAGAGAGACTTTCCTCCCATCACAGAAGGAAGCAAACATTTTGTGAGTTGACACTGGAAATGTCAGTCATAATCCCCAAATATCAATATGCCTAAAGTTGAAAAATCACAAAAGATTGAAATCCTAAATGTTGAACTCTGAAAGCCCAAGTCCCCCAACCTGTCATTCCCATTGGAAAAAGGGGGTGGGCCCTTTAAGAGGTAAGTGGTAGAAAGAAGAATTCTGGGTAAGGGATAATGTCTTTTCAGTTATATGCACAATAGTCACATCATGTGGGGCAGCTTGAATACCTAGCACCTGGTAAATCATAAGTTTCAGTGTTATCTGTGAGGGTGTTTCCAGAGATTATTGTGTGTGAATGACCTAGGCAGGGAAGAACCATCCTCTGCAAGTACCAAGTGAATGCATTCTCTGTGGAAAGCCCCCAAAAAGAGCTGTTCTAGTGCTGTAAGATTTAAAAATATCAAACAGGACATGGTGAGGCATGACTGTAATCCCAGCTATTCCTGAGGCTAAGGCAGGAGGATTGTGAATTCAGGGACAACCTGGACAATTTTGTGAGACCTTGTCTCAAACTAATAATTTTAAAATGCCTGGGTATATAGCTCAGTGGTAGAGCACCTACCTGGTATGCATGAGGCCCTGGATTTAATATCCTTTACCATACACACACACAAAAGAAGTTAATTGATTAAATTCAAATATAGTAAATTCAAATTGTGAACTAATTCTTATGACTACCTCCATTCAATTGTCTATAATCTATCCTTGTAATACATTTTTTTCATGTCAGATTTTCCTTTTAGTTTTTTTCCCACCATTTCAAATTGTTTGTATTGTTTTCTACAATTCACTATGCTATTCTTTTTTCCTGCATCATTTCTGATGCTGGAGATATAACTGTGTGAAGACTTTTAGAGAGTTCTAATTCATTTTATGCATTTTTGGCATTTAACTCTGTGAAAGTGATTATCATGATATTGACTTTGTGTGTAAGCATTTGGGTAATTACGTAAAAACTCTGAAATGTCCTTAACAAATGAAGAGCTGTCTTTTTTGTATATCTGCCTTTGTGAAAGAAAAAATTTCTCAAGATTTAAGATCTGGATGACCGAATAAATGGCAGTGATTCATTGCACTTTTTGATTAATCTCATCAAAAGAGATTGTCATTATTAATATTTCAGAGGACAAGTTATAAAATTGAGTGTGTACAACTACCAATCATGGTGATATGTATTCATGTAGTTTGTTTTTTGAACTATTTATGAATATTGCTAGACTGCTTGAAACTGTTATACCTTTGTGACTTTCATTAGTAAACCTGTCTATGCCTGCAAAAATATATAAATTATTGCCTCTTATTTTATAAAGTGGTCTATGAAGTGTTCTGTCATGCTTTTATATGTCTCTCAAATAAATTCTCCTTTAAAATGTAAATAGATGTCTCTTAAAGAAATTTTTTGGTTTTTCCAGAATATTTTGGAATTTTGATCTTTTCAAATATTAGACTTCTGAGATTTTTAGACTTTTGGCATTTCAACATTCAGGTTCATGGCATTTAGGAAACTGTCTTCTGAGATTATGGCCCAAATTTGACTCTGGAATCATGTAGTGAGAAATTGTTCTGCTAATAAGTTGAATGAGCCTGAAAGAGGATTTGTAGATCCAAGTGAGAAGTCAGGGTGTTTTATTCCTTGGTTACAGTTTGTGAGTGCTGAGGGGAGGATCAAGCTAAGCAAAGCCCAGACTTTTGACCCATGGAACCTGCGATGATAAATGTGTGCAGTTTTAAGCTGCTAAGCTTGTGTTACTTGTGTAATGCAGCAAGAGAAAACTAATAGAATTGTTTAGTATAAATATGACAGACGCAGACAATCTTGTACTTTCATGCTTAATTCACAATTTTCTTTTTGCAACTAGCATTCTATAAAGTATGAAAAGAACAACTTTTCTTGTGTTTTGGAATCATTCAAAACAGTTCTGCAAAATGGTTGTGTTTTTTAAAATTATTTTATAGTTTTTGATCATAGCTCAGGCAGTATATTCTTGCATTGTGTGAAGAACTAGAAGCCATCATCAAGTTGTGGTATTAGCCTATAAATTGTGTTTCAGTTATGTATATTTAGACATAAATGAAGCAATTATTTGTTTTAGTAGAGTCTAATTTGCTTCATGTGTCTTCTTGTATGTACTGTCTTGAGTTTCTGGAAGAGAGCTGTGAGGAGGTAGCATAGCCTATGTGTTTACTTTGATTTAGTAACTAAACTACTATTGATTACAGAAGCAACAGGTTAAGCTAAAAATGATTGTTCAGATTTATTTGTTAGAGTGTGACATTAATCCAAGCAAGCATGTGTGTCCTAGTTAACTTTGCTGTATTTTACAGGAAGCGAATGTTTGACTAGATGAACCCAAACACTGTCTGCCTTAGAGGAATCACTTTCAAATGCACCCATCAAATTACACAGTCCATAATAAAGGGTAGAAAATCATTTTGAGACCCACAGAAATTCATTGCATGACACTGAAACATCTTAATTCCTTAAATAAATACATATTAATAATTCCTCAAATGAATACATATTAATATCTCATATTTTTATTGCCTCATTTCAGTTGAACTCCAGGATGTTACAAGGGTTCTCAGAATGTCCCTCACATGCTGCTTTCATTTATTTGGAGATTTACTCCAACTCCTAACTATAACCAAGGTCTTACCATAGACATGTATTGATAATTCTGTTCTGGAGATCATGAAAGCATGCATGGAATTGTGGGCAACTTTATAGATAATGCAGTGGACTCTATGGCCAAATAAGAGGATAAAAAATTAAGTTTTGGAGGGCATTATGCTAAGTGAAATATACCAGGCACTGAAAGACAAACATTGCATGATCTCACTTATATGTAGCATCTAGAAAAATCAAACACATAGCAGTAGAGAATAGAAAGGTGATCAGGAACTGGGCCAGGGATTAGGAACAACAGACGGAGAAATGTTGGTCAAAGTGTACAAAGTTTCAATTAGGAGAAATAAGTCCTAGAGATCTATTTCACAATAGGGTGATGATGGTTAATAATAATATATTTTAAACCTAATTACTGACAGAATAGATTTTATATGTTCTCAGAACAATAAAAGGTGAAGCATGTGAGGTGGTGGACATATTAACTAACTTCATTTAATCATTCCACAATTTATACATCTATAAAAAATAAGATTTTACTGCATAAATATATACAATTTTGTTAATTAAAAATAAATAATAAAAATTTAAAATGTCATTTTAATCAGTCCCAAAATAAACTTCTGAGTAGACAAACAATTTTATGGCTCTTCCTGAATTAAATGCTATTCCCATATTGTGACCAAAAAGACAAAAGTAAAGACTGAGTTCCAAGCAGACAGGGACCATGTCAATTATTTTCATCCATGCATTTCCAGGGCTCAGGACAGTTCTGGAGCATGTGAGTAATCAATAAATACATGCTGAACAAAATAACTGAGATGTAATACTGACTCCCCTTCAAATGTGATAGTATATAGAGCACAATGTAAAGGTGCTGACCTACTGGTTGTGCCATAACTGTTCTTGTGTGCTGTGCCTTAATTTTATCTAAGAAGTATTTATGCCTTTTCTGTTAAAAACATTCTGGAAGATTCAAAAGGGAATGAACAATTATGTAAATGAAACTGGTATCAATCCTTTGCTTTAGGAAGCCTGGTTTTCACATTGTTCCCAGTTAATCTTTTCTATTCTTTCAGCAACTGTGTGTGTCATTTTCCCCTCTGAACCCTATCTAATCTTTTGTTTTCATTTGTGCAGTGTGTGGAGTAAAGGTGAGCAGAACATAATACAGTCTTTGCCAGTAGCAGTTCTAGACTCTTGAAAAGAATTTGTGCTGGGATGGGATTTGTTGTGCTTGCCTAAGACACCAATATGTACAAAATAATAATGTTACTTCTACAGTTGTGAATCACTTCTTTATTTTAGAAGAATGAATGTTTTTTTCTCTGGTATTTAATTAGCACTGTCACTTGCAAACAAATAAGCAACTAGGCAATTACATACTAATGAGGAAAAAGCAAACTGTTAATACATATGTTTACATCTTTCTCAGTGGCTATCCAAAAGAGCCTTAAAACGACACTGAATGGTTTGAACTATGCTTACTTGGCATTGCTAGATAATTGAATAAACTATTTTCCTATTCACATCTACACCATAGTATATGCAGCTACAGATAACCAATACATTGTTTCTTTTCAATTCAGTTGTAATTAAACAAAATTAACCCACATTCATTGATGGTTGTTGGTAGTACTAAGATTTAGGGAGAAAAGATTTGGCATATATTCAACTGCAACTGCTACCAATAAAATACACAAAATATAAAACCTAATTTATAGTAATTCGCTCATAGCATTTCTTACCTGTGAAGTTTATATCCATTTTTCTTCTCTTTCTTTTTGCTTTTTTTTTTTAATCCAGAGCTTTAATCTGCACTTCTCTGTGATTTTCAAAGTGTTGCTTTGCCCTGTGGCTATAATTGAAAAGCAGCTGTGATTTATGATGTCAGCTTCACCATTGCCATCAATTGCTCCATAACAACTCCAAATCAAGTTTTTAAATAAATGTGTTGTGACTATAATCACATCATCATCGGGTGTGACTGGATAAGTGTCTTTGAGAATGATACCACTTGTGAAGTTTACAAAGACTTATGAGTTTAAACATGAAGTTTAAACATCTCTCCCACTTTGTTTCAAAGTAGAAACATGATGTCATGAAGGATGAGAAAGGTACAAGACAACTTCAGGCTTCCTCATCCTCCTCCTAGCTTCCTTTCTCTCTTGCTCTTATCTTCCCTCTTTGTTTCTTTGTCTGCGAAAGTACAGATTTGGGGAAATATTGATCAATAAGATTGAGGTGAACAACAAAGAATGACTGGAGAGCTAATTGTTAGTTAATCCTTCCAATTACTTTCATTGCTTCTCTCTCTTCATTTGCTTCTGTGTATAAAAAATTGTGATGGGGGTGGTCTGGAACTTGAACTGGAATGAAGAAGAAAGAAAGATGGGAAATGTCCATAAGAGGAGAATGTGGGCCTCCCCCAAGGCTGTAGGACTGAGTTGCAGAGAGGTAGGGAGAGGCTGAAACAGGGCATCACAAAGCCTGGGTCCTGCATGGTGGGCTCTAACTAGATCTAACCATTAGTTCTTGCTGTTCATAGCCTGAATATGTTCATAGAGAAATCATTATCTCTAGATGTTTCTTGGCAACACATTTATACTTATCAAATTATGTTTAGAACCCTTCAAATTTCATATGGACTTCTAGTTGTAAATTTTTAAAAATATGGGCACATTTGTACACCTACCAAGTGTAAATAAATGAATTCATTCTTGGTGCTTTAATCAATATAATCAGTGAATAGCTTGACATCATGATATGAAGAGATAACAGAATCTTATTCACTATAAATTTAGATTCCATAAAAAAACTATAGTACATATTTCTAGAGGAAATTCACACACACACACACACACACACACACGTGCACACAAACACACACACACACAGTAGAATTAAAAAATAAATCATACATATTTATAACAGGGATAGAATTTTTTAAATGATCTGTTTCTCCAATTATTAAAATAACATATGCTCATTAAACTTGAAAATAGAAAACATAAAAAATTTTAAAAATTCATAATTCTATTACTTAGTTTTAACCAGTTTAACATTTATGTATTTTCTTAATCTGACATTTATATTTTTATTTCTTAACATTAATCTTCCTCAGTACAGTTGTCCAATTTTCTAAGTTATTTAGATTCACTTACTTTTATATTCATGCATATCTCTTATCTCACTACTCACACACTGTATTTGTGTGTGTATGCAAACTTTTGCAAGTAATTATCTGAGCAGAGGAATCGGTAGCAGGTGGAAGCAAGAACTCATAGCAAATAAGAGATCAAATAAGATTTAAGTCCCATGAAATTTTCAGCAATTTCACCTTTTTCTACTTAAATCTCTTCATCTATAAATTAATGTGGTTGCAAACATTAAATGAAATGATAATGTTAATGTACACAGATCAATGCCTGGCATATCTTATGTAATCACTTAATGCTCTTATTAACTATAGCAATGGCATGAATTTACATTACTGTCAAATCATTCTATGAAGAAAAAGCATGCAAAAAGTTTTCACTCACAACTTGAAGTGAGGTGATTTCACGGACACTTTCCTCATTAATATGCCATCTTGCCTGTGAAAAAAAGAATAAAAATAATTTACAAGATTTTAAAAATATATATACTTTCCTTCAGAATCCAAGTTTTGGTTTTTCATCAATGGAGGAGAAACAAGTTATGAATCCTTAGCTGAGGACTGGGTGTCCCTGTGTCCTTTTCATTCTGCCTCTCAAGTATCTTTGGGAACTTCCTCCAATCCTGTTCATGGAAAATAAATAATACAGTAGAACCATACTGAGAAGACAGCTGGCCTCAAGTGATAGTGTCATGAACTCCACGTACTTCCTTATTCAACCTCTTAGTTTAAACCTCAGGTTCCTTTGTAGATTAGAAATGATAATGCTTTAAAATATCTGTAGAGAGAAGTGAAATGATTTAATAAAAAACAAAATAACTTTCAGTTATGGAGCACTTAATGACTAACC